>OVBL01000354.1:0-157354 GCA_900406555.1 Pseudoturritis turrita | reverse complement strand
TAGCACTATATGTTATAATTGATTGATTTGTATAGTAATATTATCTCATATTTGTGTTATTCTTTCTCTCGGTGATCAAATTTAATGAAATCTTGTTTTTCTTCTCTAAAAGAAATTTAGACCCTCCTAAATCATTACGTTCTACGATATCGCAATTTTCTTCGTGTTCTTCAAGCAAGTTCTTTTAATCATGATTTATGTGATGCTTATATATAAGGGACAGTTGCTGATATGGTGCGTTTTCTAACTTTAATGTCAAGCGGGGTACCTTCGTAGGGAAAATTGTAGAACTAGTACACTTTTTTTGAAAATGTCTAAAATACCCTTACGCTTGGCAGAGTCTGCGTGAATTGTGTAGCCTTAAGGCTAAGGCTGGACAAACTCTGCTAATTATGTAGCCTTAAGGCAGATATAGTGTGTGAATTGTGTAGCCTTAAGGCTAAAGCTGGACAGACTCTGCTTAAACTCTGCTAATTCTGTAGTCTTAAGGCAGATATAGTGTGTCGATTGTGTAGCCTTAAGGCTAAGGCTGGACAGACTCTTCTTAACCTCTGCTAACTGTGTAGCCTTAAGGCAGATATAGTGTGTCAGTTGTGGTAGCCTTAAGGCAGATATTGTGTGTGCTTTTTTGTAGACTTAAGGCAGATGTTGTGTGTGCTTTTTTGTAGACATAAGGCAGATATTGCTCGACAGACTGTAGCATACTGTTCGCAGGGCATGGCTTGACATTTGCAACGTAACTAAATTGTATAAACGGTCGGATTTTGAAGTACTCCTCTCTTTTCACAATAATAACAAGAATGCCATTACTTCTTACTTTTTTGAGTTTGCTATAAACCTTTTCAACCTCTCCACCTTTAACCTAGATCTACTATTTCGATTTCACCCTCAAAGGGAGATTTCATATTTTCAAAGAGACGGAAGCGAAATCCGAGTATAAGATTGTTTACAGACTTCGATTTTGAACGAAAGTACGTACATTCTTCGGAAAGACGATCTTCGTTTACATCTAAAATATTCTAAGATATTCTAGGGGTTGAAGGCGAGCATATTTTCGGGAAGAACGAACACAGGTAACACTTCAAAACATTACACTAGTTATCTAAACCACCATCTTCTAAACTGCGTCTAGAGCTCTAGTACGTCTTTGGCAGAGCTATTTCTAAAAGACCCTGCCAAAGTGTAGAGCTCTGCGAAAAATCTTCTAAGATAGTGTGTTGCAGATCTTTTGAACATTCTCTTTTTTGCAGATAATGTTGCATTTGTTGACTGTTTTTGGACAATGGAAGGTAAAAATGGGTTGGGATTTCGACGTTGATTCAAGCAAAGGAAGCAAGTTGTTTGCGGTTGAAGACCAAATCAAGTATGAGGAATTTCTCCGCATTGTTTGTGAAGATTACAACTTGGAAACGCAGATGAATGCAGTCGAGATTTCTTATAAGTTGCCTACACATATCATGGAGAAAATGCCTAGCGACACACCTCCTATCTTCTTGAATAACGATAGGCAACTTGCAAACTTTATCACAATGGCGGAAAAAGAGGTTATCCGGCTTTGCGTGTCATGGAAAAGAAACGATGGAATTAAAGCAGAAGCTGCGGGTAAAGATGAAGCTTGTGATGTCAAAGAGGATGGTGGTGTGGATTTTGATGGTGTTGGTAATGTTAAAAGACGAGCATATGATGCCATCACCGAACAACAGCAGAGACTGCCGACAGTCTGCGAAGAAACAGCAGATGCCGCCTTTATTCTGCGATATATTCGATGACACGCCTACGAAGCCATTACCAATGAAGAAATATGGATCCATTAAGGTTGGCGAAATATTTGATGACAAGGAAGCATTAATTATGCAATTATGCAAGATTTCAGTCATCGAGAAGTTTGATTTCAAAATCGCCACGTCGAGGAAGAAACTATTTATCGCGAAATGTTTTGTTCCTAATTGTTCTTGGAGGATTCGTGCGTCGACTCTGTCAGTTTCATCTGAATCTCCAGAATTTCTAGTTCGGATATATAAAGAAGCTCATACATGCTCTGCTGTCTGTAGGTATTCTCGTCACCGACAGGCTAATGCAAAATGTATTGGAAAGATGTATGTTGATAGGTTTAGTGGTGGTAATGATCTTAAAGGAATCACGCCTAAGCATGTAATGAACTGTATTAAGTCGCTACATTGTCTTGACATAGACTATACGAAGGCGCATAAAGCGTTGGCATATGCACGAGAGCTGGTCAGAGGCACTTTTGAGAGGGGTTACCAGGACTTACCTTCCTATCTATACAAAATAGAGCAGGCCAATCCAGGTACGATTACAAAGGTTGAACGTGATGCTCAACAAAGGTTTAAGTATTTGTTCATTACTTTTGGTGCTTCCATCAAAGGATTTGAGTTCTTGAGGAGGGTTCTTGTGGTAGATGGAGCACATCTAACTGGAAAGTACAGGGGTGTTATGCTGGTAGCTGCAGGTCAAGATGAAGATTCGAGTATATTTCCTATAGCTTTTGGGATTGTAGACTCAGAGAATAATGCTTCGTGGGAATGGTTTTTTACACATTTACGTGGTGTGATACTTGATGATAAAAATTTGGCCATTATTTCTGACCGTCATCCATCAATCGCAAAGGCCATTGAGAAGGTTTTCCCCGTAGCTGATAGGGGAGTATGTTACTATCACCTCAAAAATAACCTCATCTTAAAGTTCAAAAAGAACACAATGCTCAGTTTGGTGTGTCGTGCTGCATATGCATATCGACTGGTAGATTTTGAAAAATTGTTTGGTGTGATTCGTCGTCAGAATAGTGAATTAGCAGTTTACTTGTAAGAGGCGGAATTTCGATTATGGGCTTGTGCACATTTTCCAGGAGATAGATTTGGTATAATGACGAGCAACATTGCAGAATCCATTAATGCCGCGCTTAAGGAAGACAGATCATTTCCTGTTAAACATTTTATGGAGGGTATTAGAAAGTTGTTGTCAAGGTGGTTTGTGGAAAGGCGAGACAAAGCTGCCTCATTAAAAACAAATTTCCCCCCAAACGTTGAAAAGTTACTGCATGAAAGACACGGTCGCTTGAAAATTTTAAATGTTCATCATACTGATTCAAATTGTAGCCATATTACAGGTGGAGATTATGATTGTGTGGTTGATCTACAGAAGGTATGTAAGTTTTTTTTGCTATTTATCACTGCCAGTTTCAGGAAAACGTATCCTGAGCAAGTCTGCCAGTCTCAGGAAATGTTTGCCTTGTTTATCTGCTCTGAGTTTGATTTCTTTTTAAAATTTATGATTGCAGAGACTTTGTACTTGTATACAATATGATGTCGAGAAGATTCCCTGCGAGCACGCGATTAAAGCAGCATTAAGTCGAAAAGCTGATGAAGCTACCCTGGTGCTCAAAATGCCATAATGCAGGACACAATCGAAAAACATGCCCATTTTCTTGACTCTGGCTTCACTCTGGCTTCACTCTGGCTTTACTCTGGCATCACTCTGGCTTCAAGTTTATTTAAACAAGGAAACAAATCTTGGTTTATAAACTTTATTTATTTGTCCTTATTTATGGTGCTCCGTTGTTTTATGTTAGTCTTTAGTTTGATGTGGGTATCATAAAATAGTTGGTATCGCAGAGTGTGCATCTGGTATCGCAGAGTCTGCATCTGTTATCGCAGAGTCTGCATCTGCATCAAGTATCGCGAAGTATGCGTCTGATATCTGCATGAATCATCCAGTAATCTGCTATTAAACTTCCTGTGCTCTACTATAGATTTTACTTTTAGTTTCATTCAAAAAATATATATGCTCAACAAATCCGAGGGTAAAACATGTTATTCAATTAAAATCCAAATCTTGAATTACGGAATCATAACTTTTCAAGGATTTATAAATATAGAAACTAATAAAATTAGAAGAAATAGTTCAAATCTCCTATATAATGCGGCAAAGCTGTCTTGCGAACCAATACAGGTAGCAGTTTTCGCATCCAGGTTGATATTCGTGGTTAGTGGCACAATTTGGAAAAGGCAAATCTGGACAGTCAGGGTATTGCCACGTTTATGCAAAAGAATGGTTCATGGGTGGATAGAAAGCTACAACCGCATCCAGAACCTCCTCCCCAAGCCTGGTGAGTTTATCAAAATCACCTTCAGCGTGTACATCGACACATAATTTGAGAAGTTGTGCAGCCCTTTTCGTACGTCCAGCACATACATACAGCATTCCACAGAGATAAGTTGCGTTAGCACTGAAAAGGACAAGCCGTTCCAAAAGCTCCATGGCTGCGCTGATGTCTTGTTCTGCAGTCATGAGTCTTGCAGCCTCATAATAAATAGCAGTTGGGTTTCCGGCGTTTAAGCATCTTACAAAAAAGCTGCGATTCGCCCCTTCTAGGAGAATTTTATCTGTGTCCTCACATAGATCGTCGATATTAAGTTCCTTGAGGACTTCATCACTGTACCCTACATCTCTACCAATCCGCCCTATTCGGAGGATGTGTCCGAGTCTCCACAAGGTGAGGCGGCCAAGTTTTCGTGCAATGACAGAGATAATGTCCGAAGGGAGCTCGGGTATTTGCATGTTAACCTACGATGTGATGCGGTATTTGGATTTTGAAAATAATTAACAGGGACTCTGTTCGTAAACAATCTACTATTTTTATAGATAAGAAAAGAAATGAAAGGGGTCGATCTTCCTTTAAATGTCTTGGAAAATAAAACTCAATTTACAGGGACATCGGTCAAACATTTAGTACAGTCATTGCACGCGCCTCAGTTAATGGCTCGACACGAGAGGCATGCGGGATGATTACTGTGCAACCGGTCAACTATCATAACATAAGATACTCTGCCTTGGAAAAGACAACTCAATTTAATAAGAAATGGCAGAGAAAGCGCATAAATTTGTCGCGCAATAAATGGCGCGAACACCCATAAGAATAAAGGACAAGTCATTTTTTTACACGAGAGGAGATGAATGACAACTCATTTAAAAAGTATACATCAATGAACATGTGTTTATTGCAGTAGTTGAAAACACATTCCCTAGTCTGCCAAAACCCTAGAGTAACGCTTCGTGTTCATATAGGAGAAAGTCGTGTCTGTTTATCTCTACATCTATTTGTTTACCAAAGACACAATATTCATCATCTTCGTCTCTCTTAGCAAGTTTGTGACCATGGGTTATAGTGTAAGGCAAATTAAAATGGAACTTAATCGGATGCAGAAGGATGTTCCTACACAGTTCATCAGGGCAGGTATAAAATCTAGAACTCCCAAGTCTTTTATGCAGTTAGAGGTAGTATTATTTACGGATGATAATAAGAACTTTACGGATGTAGTATTATTTAGATTAAATGTCTGAGTTCAGTCTTATATGTTTTAGGTCCCGTTGGTGATTGTGTTTACGAATGGGAAGCAGCTATCAATGGACCCTTCGACAATCCCTATGCCGGAGGGATTTTCTTGCTTACCATCCATTTTCCTCCGGATTATCCGATAAAGGCGCCAAAGGTTTGCTTTTTGCTTTTTCAGTTAATTGTTATTTGTTGTAGGATGAAACTTCACTCTTGATCATCTTACTTTTCATCTTGCTTTTAATTGATATTCTCTTTGTCTTTGCATGCAGGTGGCTTTCAAAACAACGATTTACCACCCAAACATCAACGCAAAATGAGCGATTGACTATGATATCTTGAGGGAAAAATGGTTTGGAATTTTTTCAGATTTAACAAAGTTTTGTCGAAAAAAATACTTAAGCCAAACATGTGTGTTAATGGGATGGATTTTTGTTATGGAATTAGGTTTTGATGTCAATTTGCGGCTGATGACTGACCCAATCCTAGATGATCCTTTTCTGCCGGAGGTAGCCCATATTTACAAGACTAACAAATCCAGGTTCGAGTCAACTGCGTGAAGCTGGACGGAGAAGTATGCCATGGGATCAGAGTGAGGTGGTGGAGGCAAAGAAAGGAGCTGTCTCACCTGTGTTCTTTAGTATCTTTTCTATGTTTGCTTTAGTATTTTCTGAAGACTGGTTTACTATAAGTGTTTCATTTTGAACTCGCGGATCAATTCGGTTATTGGTTATTTTGAGCGAAGGCGCAGTATCTGCTTGTACTCTGCATCTTAAAGCAGATGATGGGAGGACTCTGCATTTAGGTTGCATCTGTGTGTTCTTTAGTGTCTTTTCTATGTTTGCTTTAGTATCTTCTGAAGACTGGTTTGCTAGAAGTGTTTCATTTTGAACTCGCGGATCAATTCGTTTATTGGTTATTTTGAGTGAAGGCGCAGTATCTGCTTGTACTCTGCATCTTAAAGCAGATGATGGGCGGACTCTGCATTTAGGCTGCATCTGCATCGCTTACACTGCGCATAAACTGCATCTTCTTAACTTGTTTTCATCCACAAAGGTCTAACAAAACAAAATAAAGTATACATAAATTACTGAACTATTATAACGAGACATACAAAAGTGTTACTCCGAGTCTCAAAAGATTGAGTGCAATAACATTAAACAACACAGTTGACGAGGTTTATTCTAGGTGGTATTGTTACGACGAATAGGGTCATCAATGTATGCATCTTCAACCATTGAGAAACCACCAGTCTTAACAACCCTTAGTTGCTGGATTGCTTCTTCAACGGCAGGAATTGCTTGATTTATGAGGAGTTCAGAGAATGGGTTGAGAGCCGAGACACGTACCTCACCTGCAATGCCAAAGAGTCACCTGGTCATATATGTGGCAATAGTTCTCTATGGTTGAATGAAGTAGTAACACTACCTCCAAAATAGTCCATATTCCAATTTCGTAGCACGCATAATATGACCTTCCCAATTGGCTGAAGTCGCCAGAAGTACTCAAATTCATCAGCAAATGTTCCCTTCGCAATACAGTTGATATTTTCGCCGCTACAACTCACAAAGACGAATTTATAGTACTTCGTTCTCAAAAGACATCCTAAACTATAAACATAATTAACTTACCTGAAATTCCTCCATGTGAAGTGTAGAACTTTGTGACCAGGGACAACGTAAACGTCATCTGTGAAGCCTTGATAAATTTCTAATTTCTTGACTTTCACAATAGCACCAAGCAAATCAATTGTGTTATAGAGCAACATGAATATAGATTATTTGATCTGATGTGAAATGGAAAATCAAACAACTAATATTCCATCAATACTTACCAACACTAATCTTCTTATGCAATGAGCCGTTTAGAACTCTGCGAAATGGAGATAACGACACCATATGATTACCACAGATTCGTGCTACCTTTTTAATGATCGATTCTTCATGGAAGAAGATATGGAACTCATGGTGTGTTAGTTTCAACTGACCCGGCCTCGTCGTCACTTCAAAATCCATAATCAAATACCATTCCCCTTCAGCCACGTCTTCAAACTTTGACAATAGATGATTTCGAATGGTTGTAGAGATCCGAACACCCTACACCATAAAACCAAAGATTGTATCTATTCCTCTAAAAATTAAACAAAATCATGTATTCCTAAGACACAACATAAGGACATCAAAGCATGCATTTCTTACGGCGTGATAATCAGCGAGAAACAAGTGTCTTTCAGGTTGAAAGCGTGCATATTGCTCTCCAAATTCTCTTACGACTTGAACCAAGATTCTTCCACCATTCTTCATGACTGACAAGTCTAGAACCATATCTAAATGAGCCATTTTTTTAGACTGAAAGTTTTAGAGAAAAGTTTGGAAGAAAAGTTTTGAGCCTGAAATGTTTGGAGAAAAGTGTTGGAGCCTGAGAAGTTTTGATTGTTTTGAAGAAAAATGATTGGATTGAAGAACGGTAAATAATCAAAACTGATTTTTTACGGTTCCAAAAAATGTTAAAGAGTCAAAGCAATATCACATCACAAGTTTGGTTCGCGAAGCACCACGTGTCGATAATCGCATGATGCAATATGAGAAACAAGGCATTGCCGTAATTGTTAGAATGTGCAGTGTCATGCATTTACTTACTCTGCATTTAATTGGTAAAACAAATAATAACGTATAATTACCGTTATTCCGGAATAATATTTTAGATAAGTTATAGGAAAATATTTCAAACTTCCCTACTGCAGAGAACGAACAAACGCTGCGAATTCTCTACGCCTAGTACTGCTTTGTCTCTGCATTTATCATTACCTTATATTAAACTTCCCAAAAACCAATATTATTTTTATTATCTCAAAAACATATACAATTGTGAATACGTAATCATTACGTATATAATAAATTAAGAATATATAGTAAAAATGAAACTTACTTTTCACGGTTCGATTGCTGAAAAGGGGACTTATTTGCTAGTTTCTACGATTCTTTATTATGGGGCCCATATTGATGGACACTCTAGCAGAGGAAGAGCGGACTTCTTTAATTGATACAACAATAACTTTTGATTCGACGTAGTACTACTTTTAAAAATAACTTTTTAGACGCAACTCAATAAACTTATTGAATTGGTCATTGGAGATATTTAGAAAAGTTATAGTATAATATTTCAAACTTCACAACAGCAGAGTACGAGCAAACTAATATAGTGCGCTTTCTCTGTGCTTTCTCTGCTCTTTCTCTATTTATAATCTGCTTATTAAATAATGTTAGTATTTATTTTGCTCTTACTCTGCCTACGACAGAAGAAGAAGAACAGACTTCTATTTTTATTCTGCGTATTCTTTTATGGGGCCCATTTTGCTGGACGCTCTATCAGCAGAGGAAGAAGAAATTAATAAATGATGGGTCCGACTGGTAGCATGTAGTATCAAAGTTGAGTTGCAGTAGATGTTATATTTGATATAACTTGCAGTAAAAATATGCTGTAGAAACAGCAGATTTATGTGGTGAGTTTTCTTTTACTCTGCATTTTACAGGAGAAGGTGGGAGAAGTCTATTTGGATTATGCAGTTTTGCTTTAGAGAGTGTGAATTAAGCGCGTTTAGTTTTTAATCTGCTCTTACTTTGCATATAATCGTTGAGTTATGGCTCCTCTACGAAACATAAAGTATCAAGTTAAGAAATTACTAATACTTAAACAAGTAGAAAATAGAAGAAGAGGACGACCGAAACAACACCAACAAGTACTCCAATCATTAGCGTCACGATCATGTCCTGTTGTCCAAACACCCTGTCATGAAGATTCATAACCGTCACGGCGACCCTTAGAGCTCACGCTGGATGCTGGAGATGTGGTGTCACTGTTGTTTATGCCGTACTCGTAATGACCGAAAGCCATAACCCCGAGTATTAACTCTTTTTAGAATTCCAATGTGTGTTTAGCCACGACGTTGAGATATTTAGGTTCCCTTTTGTCGATAATATATGCCAAAATAGCACGAATCCCCTAATTTATTTACACACGAGAAATTTAGGTTTTAGGGGGAAAATTAAAAATTCAAATCTCTTTGAATTTTTAAACATTCTTCAATCTCGTGGCAAATACGGACTCATACCCATATATAGAACTGATCCTAATGGTATTGCCGAAAATAAACGATAAAAAAGCACGCATTTGTTATATAACAGAAGAATTAAATGACAACGTATAGGTGTAGTGTTGTTTGCATGTTCACTGCAAATGTTATGCAAATATGGTAGAATTTAACTTATTATACAATACAAATTTTACGCGGCTTCTCTGCAACAACTGTATTAGACGTATGTGGTGTAAAGCAGATTACGGCACATTTTACGCAAATCATAGCATTTTGCTTGAATTGAATAGCAGTGGCATATATTCGATAAGTAAGAGATAAATAATAACTGAATGTACCATAACATTAACAACCGTTTGTTAGAATGCCCAGTGTCATGCATTTACTTACTCTGCATTTAATTGGTAAAACAAAAAATAACGTATAATTACCGTTATTCCGAAATAATATTTTAGATAAGTTATGGGAAAATATTTCAAACTTCCCTACTGCAGAGTACGAACAGACGCTGCGAATTCTCTACGCATAGTACTGCTTTGTCTCTGCATTTATCTTAACCTTATATTAAATTTTCCAAAAACCAATAGTATTTTTATTGTCTCAAAAATATTTACGATTGTGAATACGTAATCATTACGTATATAATAAATTAAGAATATATAGTAAAAATGAAACTTACTTTTCACGGTTCCACTAAAAATGTTAAGAGTCAAAGCAATATCAACTCACATCACATCATGCACTCTTATACGGCCATACTCTGCAGCCATCAATGGCAAGATCGGGTTGCGCCAATTACTTTTGATTCGACGTAGAACTACTTTTATAAATAAGTTTTTAGCAGCAACCCAATAAACTTATTGAATTAGTAGAAAATTATAGTATAATATTCAAACTTCAAGACAGCAGAGTACGAGCAAACTTCATATACTGCTCTTACTCTGCCTACGACGTGTCGATAATCGCAGACATCTATTTTTAATCTGCGTATTCCTTTTTGGGGCCCATTTTGCTGGACGCTCTATCAGCTGATGGGTCCGAATGGTAGCATCTAGTATCAAAGTTGAGTTGCAGTAGATGTTATATTTGATATAACTTGCAGTAAAAATATGCTGCATAAACTGCAGATTTATGTGGTGAGTTTGCTTTTACTTAGCATTTTACAAAAGAGGCTGGGAAAATTAAAAATTCTCCGGTTTAGGGGGAAAATTAAAAATTCAAATATCTTTGAATTTTTAAACATTACCAATCTCGTGGCAAATACGGGCTCATACCCATATATAGGACTGATCCTAATGGTACTGCCGAAAATAAACGATAAAAGAACGCATTTGTTATATAACAGAAGAATCAAAGGACAACGTATAGGTGTAGTGTTAATTACATTTCTATCCATTTGGCATATCTCGCCACGTCATCATTATTTAGTCGCAAACCAATGGCAGATCAATAGCAAACCAATGGCAGATCAACAGCAAACCAACGGAAGATCAATAGCAAAACTAAATAGATAAATGTGACAATTACAAAACTAAATAGATAAAAAACAGGTGATATTCTACGAAGTGTCCGGGGAACGGTCGCGCTTCATCCCTCTAGAACTCCCAGGAACATCGCAGCCAACGTCGGCCAATCCAAACTCGCGACTTACATGATCCAAGAACCTTTACTGCTGGGTCAAAGTTTTTGCCACAACCCTAACCGAATCCACAGCCCTCTCCACATTCCGAAGCCGAGTCTCCAAACCATATATTTTAGCACGTAGGGCTTCTCCCTCCAACTCCAACTCCTCGCAACGAGGACAATGAACATTAGTGATGCAAGACGGATACACGTTTTGCCAAGTAAGCCTAAGGCGATCCAGGCTACCTGGACGGACCTCTGCTTCGTCGATATCCACCCGAAGAGAACTCCCGTCAACTGCGGCGTTGGAGAGAAGAAGCTCAGGGCGCCGGTAAGGGAGTGGAATAAAAAAAAGGGCATTAGGAAAATCGGGATATGTGCGACGGTTCTGCTTTGTTAGAACTGATGAAGCGCAACAGAGAGAAAACGCATGTTAAAAGAGTTAGCTTGATCAATTCGCCAAAGTCTAATGAATTTTTTGTAAGAGGGAAATTACCTGAATCAGACCACAAGCAGGGAAGTCCGTTAGGACCGGAATGACGAACAAAGAAGTAGAGAATCTTGTCATCATCACCACCCTCAATTTGGAGGGAAAGTTCAACTGGAGATCTGCAACCGTCACGAAGAACAAGTTCATATCAATTATACCAGGGGTCTATACTCCTAACCTCAAAAGCCCCAAAAATCATAGCACTGGAAACAGTGATTCTAGATAAGTCCGACAGTATTTGGAGGGCGTTTATCAACCCCCATGAGCGGGCATTAAGCTGGCTGGATACAATCCGAAGTTCTTTACAAAACTCTATCATCAAAAAGACAGGCGATGGCGGAACCCTGCCCGAAAGGAAAACCAATAGACGGTGATATAGCCTACCGGAGGAATCCCGGGCACATTTTGTACCTCTGGATATTTGAACCAATCCAAATTCCTTGGCAGAGCAGGAATCACACTGTTGGGTTCGCTCCCGCCAGAGGAAGAAGAAGATGAGGAAAAGGCAGACATCGGATTCAAAGAAGATTGGTGAGACTGATGGGTAGAAAAGAAGAATAAAAGATACGCTTGCATTCTGTAGCTTTTGGATTATCTTTGTTTTGTTTGTACACCCAAAGAAAGAAGAGATCTTTTATACTCATTGAAGGGAAACCGTATCGGTATGGAAGCCCAAATAGGTCATACTCTGCAGTAATTACTGGACTCCTCTGAGATGATGCTGCGCCATGCGAAGGGCCACGTGTCTATCATCGCATTATTGAACACGAGAAACAAGGTAAATTATTAATTGTTCTACTACAATACGTCATACGCCACGTGTCGATCATTCATGATAGAACACGTTAAATAAGTAATGGCAGTGATTGCGACTACTCTTTTTATATTCTGCAAAAAATTTAATAGTACTCTGCTTAGGCACCTTCTCTGCATATACTTTACGAAATAACGTGTTAAATGATGGGAAGGTGGACCGCTGAAATGATGGGAAGGTGGACCGTTGAAATGACAGCTAAGCGAAAAAACTGACGTACGTGGTTTTGCTTTATCCCTCTCGTCTATAAAAGAAAGAAGAACCCTCAAAATAACTTGCGGCTTGTCTTCTACTCAATCTTTTTTTTAGTCTGCGCAGATGATTTTTATTTTTAATAGGCGCATTCTCTGCATTTTACTCATTTACAAGCACATATTCAAGACATCATGGCCGCAGATTATCCGAAGAAAAGAAAAGCACCAATGTCAGACCTGGAGTTGGAAGCAGAAGAGAAGCGGAATGATGCAGTTATGGAGGCGGAAAAGGAAGGAAAGGATCGCCTGAGGGAAATTCTTCTGCTGGTGCGATCTCAAATGAGAGCGAAGGACGAAGCTCACCGCGTCAAACTCAAGTTGGAAAGAATAGCCGGTAAACGCTCTATGTTGGAGAAGATGATGCATGAAGAACAAGTGGTCATGGATGCTAGGCGGCAGCAGTTAGCAGAGAAAGAAATGATTGTTGAGGAGGAGCTGAGAGGAATTACAGTTCCTCGTATTGATCGGTACTCTGCTTCTATATTTAATTACTGCAGAGTATGACCTATTTGGGCTTCCATACTGATACGGTTTCCCTTCAATGAGTATAAAAGATCTCTTCTTTCTTTGGGTGTACAAACAAAACAAAGATAATCCAAAAGCTACAGAACGCAAGCGTATCTTTTATTCTTCTTTTCTACCCATCAGTCTCACCAATCTTCTTTGAATCCGATGTCTGTCTTTTCCTCATCTTCTTCTTCCTCTGGCGGGAGCAAACCCAACAGTGTGATTCCTGCTCTGCCAAGGAATTCGGATTGGTTCAAATATCCAGAGGTACAAGATGTGCTCGGGATTCCTCCGGTAGGCTATATCACCGTCTATTGGTCTTCCTTTCGGGCAGGTTTCCGCCATCGCCTGTCTTTTTTGATGATGGAGTTTTGTAAAGAACTTCGGATTGCACCCATCCAGTTTAATGCCCGCTCATGGGGGTTGATAAACACCCTCCAAATACTGTCGGACTTATCTGGAATCACTGTTTCCAGTGCTATGATTTTTGGGGCTTTTGAGGTTAGGAGTATAGACCCCTGGTCTAATAGATATGAACTTGTTCTTCGTGACGGTTGCTGATCTCCAGTTGAACTTCCCCTCCAAATTGAGGGTGGTGATGATGACAAGATTCACTACTTCTTTGTTCGTCATTCCGGTCCTGACGGACTTCCCCGCTTGTGGTCTGATTCAGGTAATTTCCCTCTTACAAAAAATTCATTAGACTCTGGCGAATTGATCAAGCTAACTCTTTTAAAATGCGTTTTCTCTCTGTTGCGCTTCATCAGTTCTAACAAAGCAGAACCGTCGCACATATCCCGATTTTCCTAATGCCCTTTTTTTGATTGCACTCCCTTACCGGCGCCCTGAGTTTCTTCTCTCCGACGCCGCAGTTGACGGGAGTTCTCTTCGGACGGATATCGACAAAGCAGAGGTCCGTCCAGGTAGCATGGATCGCCTTAGGCTTACTTGGCAAAACGTGTATCCATCTCGCATCACTAATGTTCATTGTCCTCGTTGCGAGGAGTTGGAGTTGGAGGGAGAAGCCCTACGTGCTAAAATATGTGGTTTGGAGACTCGGCTTCGGAATGTGGAGAGGGCTGTGGATTCGGTTAGGGTTGTGGCAACAACTTTGACCCAACAGTCAAGGTTCTTGGATCGTATAAGTCCCGAGTTTGGATCGGCCGACGTTGGCTGCGATGTTCCTGGGAGTTCTAGAGGGATGAAGCGCGACCGTTCCTCAGACACTTCGTAGAATATCACCTGTTTTTTATCTATTTAGTTTTGTAATTGTCACATTTATCTATTTAGTTTTGCTATTGATCTTCCGTTGGTTTGCTGTTGATCTGCCATTGGTTTGCTATTGATCTGCCATTGGTTTGCGACTAAATAATGATGACGTGGCGAGATATGCCAAATGGATAGAAATGTAATTAACACTACACATATACGTTGTCCTTTGATTCTTCTGTTATATAACAAATGCGTGCTTTTTATCGTTTATTTTTGGCAGTACCATTAGGATCAGTTCTATATATGGGTATGAGCCCGTATTTGCCACGAGATTGATAATGTTTAAAAATTCAAAGATATTTGAATTTTCAATTTTCCCCCTAAACCGTAGAATTCAAATAGACTTTTCCCAGCCTCTTCTGTAAAATGCTAAGTAAAAGCAAACTCACCACATAAATCTGCAGTTTATGCAGCATATTTTTACTGCAAGTTATATCAAATATAACATCTACTGCTACTCAACTTTGATACTAGATGCTACCATTCGGACCCATCAGCTGATAGAGCGTCCAGCAAAATGGGCCCCAGAAAGGAATACGCAGATTAAAAATAGATGTCTGCGATTATCGACACGTCGTAGGCAGAGTAAGAGCAGTATATGAAGTTTGCTCGTACTCTGCTGTCTTGAAGTTTGAATATTATACTATAATTTTCTACTAATTCAATAAGTTTATTGGGTTGCTGCTAAAAACTTATTTATAAAAGTAGTTCTACGTCGAATCAAAAGTAATTGGCGCAACCCGATCTTGCCATTGATGGCTGCAGAGTTTGGCCGTATACGAGTGCATGATGTGATGTGAGTTGATATTGCTTTGACTCTTAACATTTTTAATGGAACCGTGAAAAGTAAGTTTCATTTTTACTATATATTCACAATCGTAAATGTTTTTGAGACAATAAAAATACTATTGGTTTTTGGGAAGTTTAATATAAGGTTAGGATAAATGCAGAGACAAAGCAGTACTATGCGTAGAGAATTAGCAGCGTCTGTTCGTACTCTGCAGTAGGGAAGTTTGAAATATTTTCCTATAACTTATCTAAAATATTATTTCAGAATAACGGTAATTATACGTTATTGTTTGTTTTACCAATTAAATGCAGAGTAAGTAAATGCATGACACTGGGCATTCTAACAAACGGTTGTTAATGCCATCAATATGGGCCCCATAATAAAGAATCGTAGAAACTAGCAAATAAGTCCCCTTTTACCAATTAAATGCATAGTAAGTTAATGCATAACACTGCGCATTCTAACAATTACGGCAATGCCTTGTTTCTCGTATTGCATCATGCGATTATCGACACGTCGCGCTTCGCGAACCAAACTTGTGATGTGATATTGCTTTGACTCTTTAACATTTTTTGGAACCGTAAAATGTCAGTTTTGATTATTTACCGTTCTTCAATCCAATCATTTCTTCAAAACAATCAAAACTTCTCAGGCTCAAAACACTTTTCTCCAAACATTTCAGGCTCAAAACTTTTCTTCCAAACTTTTCTCTAAAACTTTCAGTCTAAAAAAATGGCTCGTTTAGATATGGTTCTAGACTTGTCAGTCATGAAGAATGGTGGAAGAATCTTGGTTCAAGTCGTAAGAGAATTTGGAGAGCACTATGCACACTTTCAACCTGAAAGACACTTGCTTCTCGCTGATTATCACGCCGTAAGAAATGCATGCTTTGATGTCCTTATGTGGTCTCTTAGGAATACCTGATTTTGTTTTATTTTTAGAGGAATAGATACAATCTTTGGTTTTATGGTTTAGGGTGTTCGGATCTCTGCAACCATTCGAAATCATCTGTTGTCAAAGTTTGAAAACGTGGCTGAAGGGGAATGGTATTTGATTAGGGATTTTGAAGTGACGACGAGGCCGGGTCAGTGGAAACTAACACACCATGAGTTCCATATCTTCTTCCATGAAGAATCGATCATTAAAAAGGTAGCACGAATCTGTGGTAATCATATGGTGTCGTTATCTCCATTTCGCAGAGTTCTAAACGGCTCATTGCATCAGAAGATTAGTGTTGGTAAGTATTGATTGAATATTAGTTGTTTGATTTTCCATTTCACGTCAGATTTCTTAATCTATATTTATGTTGCTATATAACACAGTTGATTTGCTTGGTGGTATTGTGAAAGTCAAGAAATTAGAAATTTATCAAGGCTTCACAGATGACGTTTACGTTGTCCCTGGTCACAAAGTTCTACACTTCACATTGAGGAATTTCAGGTAAGTTAATTATGTTTATAGTTTAGGATGTCTTTTGAGAACGAAGTACTATAAATTCGTCTTTGTGAGCTGCAGCGGCGAAAATATCAACTGTATTGCGAAGGGAACAGTTGCTGATGAATTTGAGTACTTCTGGCGACTTCAGCCAATTGGGAAGGTCATATTCTACGTGCTACGAAATTGGAATATGGACTATTTTGGAGGTAGTGTTACTACTTCATTCAACCATAGAGAACTATTGCAACATATATGAGTAGGTATCTCTTTGGCATTGCAGGTGAGATACGTGTCTCGGCTCTCTACCCATTCTCTGAACTCCTCATAAATCCAGCAATTCCTGTCGTTGAAGAAGCAATCCAGCAACTAAGGGTTGTTAAGACCGGTGGTTTCTCAATGATTGAAGATGCATACATTGATGACCCTATTCGTCGTACCAATACCACCTAGAATAAACCTCGTCAACTGTGTTGTTTAATGTTATTGCACTCGATCTTTTGAGACTCGGAGTAACACTTTTGTATGTCTCGTTATAATTGCTCAGTAATTTATGTATACTTTTATTTTGTTTTGTTAGACCTTTGTGGATGAAAACAAGTTGAGAAGATGCAGTTTATGCGCAGTGTTAGCGATGTAGATGCAGCCTAAATGCAGAGTCCGCCCATCATCTGCTTTCAGATGCAGAGTACAAGCAGATACTGTGCCTTCGCTCAAAATAACCAATAACCGAATTGATCCGCGAGTTCAAAATGAAACACTTATAGCAAACCAGTCTTCAGAAGATACTAAAGCAAACATAGAAAAGACACTAAAGAACACACAGATGCAGCCTAAATGCAGAGTCCGCCCATCATCTGCTTTCAGATGCAGAGTACAAGCAGATACTGCGCATTCGCTCAAAATAACCAATAACCGAATTGATCCGCTAGTTCAAAATGAAACACTTATAGCAAACCAGTCTTCAGAAGATACTAAAGTAAACATATAAAAGATACTAAAGAACACACATGTGAGACAGCTCCTTTCTTTGCCTCCACCACCTCACTCTGATCCCATGGCATACTTCTCCGTCCAGCTTCGCGCAGTTGACTCGAACTTGGATTTGTCAGTCTTGTAAAAATGGGCTACCTCCGGCAGAAAAGGATCATCTAGGATTGGGTCAGTCATCAGCGTGCAAATTGACATCAAAACCTAATTCCATAACAAAAATCCATCCCATTAACACACATGTTTGGCTGAAGTATTTTTTTCGACAAAACTTTGTTAAATCTGAAAAAATTCCAAACCTGGGACATGGTTAAAGCAGGAGACCATTTTTCCCTCAAGATATCATAGTCAATCGCTCCTTTTGCATTGATGTTTGGGTGGTAAATCTTTGTTTTGAAAGCCACTTGCATGCAAAGACAAAGAGAATATCAATTAAAAGCAAGATGAAAAGCAAGATGATCAAGAGTGAAGTTTCATCCTGCAACAAATAACAATTAACTGAAAAAACAAAAAGCAAACCATTGGCGCCTTTATCGGATAATCCGGAGGAAAATGGATGGTAAGCAAGAAAATCCCTCCGGCATAGGGACTGTCGAATGGTCCATTGATAGCTGCTTTCCATTCGTAAACATAATCACCAACGAGACCTAAAACATATAAGACTCAACTCAGACATTTAATCTAAATAATACTACATTCGTAAAGTTCCTATTATCATCCGTAAATAATACTACCTCTAACTGCATAAAAGACTTGGGAGTTCTAGATTTTATACCTGCCCTGATGAACTGTGTAGGAACATCCTTCTGGATCCGATTAAGTTCCATTTTAATTCGCCTTACACTATAACCCATGGTCACAAACTTGGTAAGAGAGACGAAGATGATGAATGTTGCGTCTTTGGTAAACAAATAGATGTAGAGACAAACAGACACGACTTTCTCCTATATGAACACGAAGCATTACTCTAGGGTTTTGGCAGACTAGGGAATGTGTTTTTAACTACTGCAATAAACACATGTTCATTGATGTATACTTTTTAAATGAGTTGTCATTCATCTCCTCATGTGTAAAAAAATGACTTATCCTTTATTCTTATGGGTGTTCGCGCCATTTATTGCGGGGCAAATTTACGCATTTTCTCTGCCATTTCTTATTAAATTGAGTTGTCTTTTCCAAGGCAGAGTATCTTATGTTATGATAGTTGACCGGTTGCACAGTAATCATCCCTGTAAATTGAGTTTTATTTTCCAAGACAATTTAAAGGAAGATAGACCCCTTTCATTTCTTTTCTTATCTATGAAAATAGTAGATTGTTTACGAACAGAGTGTCTGTTAATTATTTTCAAAATCCGAATACCGCATCACATTGTAGGTTAACATGCAAATACCAGAGCTCCCTTCGGACATTATCTCTGTCATTGCACGAAAACTTGGCCGCCTCACCTTGTGGAGACTCGGACACATCCTCCGAATAGGGCGGATCGGTAGAGATGTAGTGTACAGTGATGAAGTCCTCAAGGAACTTAATATCCACGATCTATGTGAAGACACAGATAAAATTCTCCTAGATGGGGCTAATTGCAGCTTTTTTGTAAGATGCTTAAACGCCGAAAACCCAACTGCTATTTATTATGAGGCTGCAAGACTCGTGACCGCAAAACAAGACATCAGCGCAGCCATGGAGCTTTTGGAACGGCTTGTCCCTTTCAGTGCTAACGCAACTTCTCTCTGTGGAATGATGTGTGTATGTGCTGGACGTACGAAAAATGCTGAACAACTTCTCAAATTATGTGTCGACGTACACGCTGAAGCTGATTTTGATAAACTCACCAGGCTTGGGGAGGAGGTTCTGGATACGGTTGTAGCTTTCTATCCACCCATAAACCATTCTTTTGCATCAACGTGGCAATACCCTGACAGTCCAGATTTGCCTTTTCCAAATTGTGCCACTGAGCACGAATATCAACCTGGATGCGAAAACTGCTACCTGTATTTGTTCGCAAGACAGCTTTGCCGCATTATATAGGAGATTTGAACTATTTCTTCTAATTTTATTTGTTTCTGTATTTATAAATCCTTGAAAAGTTATGATTCCGTAATTCAAGATGTGGATTTTAATTGAATAACATGTTTTACCCTCGGATTTGTTGAGCATATATATTTTTTGAATGAAAGTAAAAGTAAAATCTATAGTAGAGCACAGGAAGATTAATAGCAGATTACTGGATGATTCATGCAGATATCAGACGCAAACTTCGCGATACTTGATGCAGATGCAGACTCTGCGATAACAGATGCAGACTCTGCGATACCGACTATTTTATGATACCCACATCAAACTAAAGACTAACATAAAACAATGGAGCACCATAAATAAGGACAAATAAATAAAGTTATAAACCAAGATTTGTTTCCTTGTTTAAATAAACTTGAAGCCAGAGTGAAGCCAGAGTAAAGCTAGAGTGAAGCAAGAGTCAAGCCAGAGTCAAGAAAATGGGCATGTTTTTCGATTGTGTCATGCATTATGGCATTTTGAGCACCTGTGATGAATTTTTGGGCTACTCTGGAAAAGACTCTTTTTCATCTGTGGGGGTGGAGTACTCTGCGAAAGTTTAGCTTTCTTATTTGGTGTTTGAGTAGTCGGAGAATTACGAGATCGTTTCCTTCTCACCTTTGGGGATGGAGTAGTGGGTGAAATATTATCGCTGAATGGAGTACTCTGCTTCATTTTCTTCATAACAGATGGAGTCCTCTGCTTCGTTTGATTCGTTGTGGATTGAGTCCTCTGCTTCGTTTTTTGCTTTGTGGATGGAGTACTCTGCGAAGGTTCTGTCTTTTTCTTTTTCCATTGATTACGCTTGAACCGCTTAGCCTTTTCAATTGCAGAAAGGTATCTCTTTGCCTTCGGTCTACCGGAAGGTACTTTGATGACTGGTGGCATACAAGTAGTCCTTTGTGAAATGATCATTCACCAGGGTAGCTTCATCAGTTTTCTGACTTAATGCTGCTTTAATCGCGTGCTCGCAGGGAATCTTCTCGACATCATATTGTTTACTAGTACGAAGTCTCTGCAATCATAAATTTTAAAAAGGAATCAAACTTAGAGCAGATAAACAAGGCAAACGTTTCCTGAGACTGGCAGACTTGCTCAGGATACGTTTCCTGAAACTGGCAGTGATAAATAGCAAAAAAAAACAACAACTTTCTAATAGCCTCCACGAAATGTTTAACAGGAAATGACCTGTCTTCCTTAAGCGCGGCATTAATGGATTCTGCAATGTTGCTCATCATTATACCAAATCTATCTCCTGGAAAATGTGCACAAGCCCATAATCAAAATTCCGCCTCTTCCAAGTAAACTGCTAATTCACTATTCTGACGACGAATCACACCAAACAATTTTTCAAAATCTACCAGTCGATATGCATATGCAGCACGACACACCAAACTGAGCATTGCGTTCTTTTTGAACTTTAAGATGAGGTTATTTTTGAGGTGATAGTAACATACTCCCCTATCAGCTGCGGGGAAAACCTTCTCAATGGCCTTTGCGATTGATGGATGACGGTCAGAAATAATGGCCAAATTTTTATCATCAAGTATCACACGACGCAAATGTGTAAAAAACCATTCCCATGAAGCATCATTCTCTGAGTCTACAATCCCAAAAGCTATAGGAAATATACTCGAATCTGCATCTTGACCTGCAGCTACCAGCATAACACCTCTGTACTTTCCAGTTAGATGTGCTCCATCTACCACAACAACCCTCCTCAAGAACTCAGATCCTTTGATGGAAGCACCAAAAGCAATGAACAAATACTTAAACCTTTGTTGAGCATCACGTTCAAGCTTTGTAATCGTACCTAGATTGACCTGCTCTATTTTGTATAGATAAGAAGGTAAGTCCTGGTAACCCCTCTCAAAAGTGCCTCTGACCAGCTCTCGTGCATATGCCAACGCTTTATGCGTCTTCGTATAGTCTATGTCAAGACAATGTAGTGACTTAATACAGTTCATTACATGCTTAGGCGTGATTCCTTTAAGATCATTACCACCACTAAACCTATCAACATACATCTTTCCAATAAATTTTGCATTAGCCTGTCATTGCCGAGAATACCTACAGACAGCAGAGCATGTATGAGCTTCTTTATATATCCGAACGAGAAATTCTGGAGATTCAGATGAAACTGACAGAGTCGACGCACGAATCCTCCAAGAACAATTAGGAACAAAACATTTCGCGATAAATAGTTTCTTCCTCGACGTGGCGATTTTGAAATCAAACTTCTCGATGACTGCAATCTTGCGTAATTGCATAATTAATACTTCCTTGTCATCAAATATTTCGCCAACCTTAATGGATCCAGATTTTTTCATTGGTAATGGCTTCGTAGGCGTCTCATCGAATATATCGCAGAATAAAGGCGGCATCTGCTGTTTCTTCGCATACTGTCGGCAGTCTTTGCTGTTGTTCGGTGGTGGCATCATATGCTCGTCTTTAACATTACCAACATCATCAAAATCCACACCACCATCCTCTTTGACATCACAAGCTTCATCTTTACCCGCATCTTCTGCTTTAATTCCATCGTTTTTTTTCCATGACACGCAAAGCCGGATAACCTCTTTTTCCGCCATTGTGATCAAGTTTGCAAGTTGCCTATCGTTATTCAAGAAGATAGGAGGTGTGTCACTAGGCATTTTCTCCATGATATGTGTAGGCAACTTATAAGAAATCTCGACTGTATTCATCTACGTTTCCAAGTTGTAATCTTCACAAACAATGCGGAGAAATTCCTCATACTTGATTTGGTCTTCAACCGCAAACAACTTGCTTCCTTTGCTTGAATCAACGTCGAAATCCCAACCCATTTTTACCTTCCATTGTCCAAAAACAGTCAACAAATGCAACATTATCTGCAAAAAAGAGAATGTTCAAAAGATCTGCAACACACTATCTTAGAAGATTTTTTGCAGAGCTCTACACTTTGGCAGGGTCTTTTAGAAATAGCTCTGTCAAACACGTACTAGAGCTCTAGACGCAGTTTAGAAGATGGTGGTTTAGATAACTAGTGTAATGTTTTGAAGTGTTACCTGTGTTCGTTCTTCCCGAAAATATGCTCGCCTTCAACCCCTAGAATATCTTTAGATGTAAACGAAGAATGTACGTACTTTCGTTCAAAATCGAAGTCTGTAAACAATCTTATACTCGGATTTCGCTTCCGTCTCTTTGAAAATATGAAATTTCCCTTTGAGGGTGAAATCGAAATAGTAGATCTAGGTTAAAGGTGGAGAGGTTGAAAAGGTTTATAGCAAACTCAAAAAAGTAAGAAGTAATGGCATTCTTGTTATTATTGTGAAAAGAGAGGAGTACTTTAAAATCCGACCGTTTATACAATTTAGTTACGTTGCAAATGTCAAGCCATGCCCTGCGAACAGTATGCTACAGTCTGTCGAGCAATATCTGCCTTATGTCTACAAAAAAACACACACAACATCTGCTTTAAGTCTACAAAAAAAGCACACACAATATCTGCCTTAAGGCTACCACAACTGACACACTATATCTGCCTTAAGGCTACACAGTTAGCAGAGGTTAAGAAGAGTCTGTCCAGCCTTAGCCTTAAGGCTACACAATCGACACACTATATGTGCCTTAAGACTACAGAATTAGCAGAGTTTAAGCAGCGTCTGTCCAGCTTTAACCTTAAGGCTACACAATTCACACACTATATCTGCCTTAAGGCTACATAATTAGCAGAGTTTGTCCAGCCTTAGCCTTAAGGCTACACAATTCACGCAGACTCTGCCAAGCGTAAGGGTATTTTAAACATTTTCAAAAAAAGTGTACTAGTTCTACAATTTTCCCTACGAAGGTACCCCGCTGGACATTAAAGTTAGAAAACGCACCATATCAGCAACTGTCCCATTTTTTATTGTTAATTTTTTTTTTTTTTAAATTTGGTTCTTTTGTTTGTTAAAATTTTTTGTTTTGACTTACTTCTTTTTAATGTTAATTGTTTCTAAAGATAAATTTTAATTTTCATTTTTTGTTCTATGAATTCGATATTGTAAAATTTGAAAAAAAAAATCATATGATTTTTAATTATAAACATTTGTTATAATATAGGGGATTACTATTATGAACCAATATGAAACTGACTGCGATTTGGAACAAATTGGAGCGAATCTATGGTTTTGGAGAATCTCAGACAATAAGGTTTTGAGAGTTTTCTTTCGACGCTATCGCACGAAGAAGAAGAGTATTTTGCTATATGGATAATTTAGTCAATTTTTCAATGGATTAGTGGTATTTTAAAAAAATGAACAATTCATAATGATATTTTTGAAAATGGTACCCATGTTAGTGGAATTTTTAAAATTTTCCCTTTTAAATAAATTTAGTATACATCTTTCAAAGGGATTCGGAAAAGGAAAATATACTTGATAATATATATATGGATTCAAATCAATTTTAAAGGCTTTCCCATATGCAACACCATATTTTCATAAATCAAGATATTATATCTACAATAAAATTAATAGATAAATTCTTATTAATATATTAATAAAAATAGAATTGATTCCTGCGGATCATAAATCAATGTAAATCCAATAGAAATAAAAATTATATCTTAAAAAAAGCAAACTAAAACGATGGAGAAAATAAAAAGGCTATGATAATATAACGTAAGATATAAATTATAAACATAAGCGAAAGAAATTATATATAGGATTTCATATTTCTATGCAAATAGAAATAACAATAGACGAGTATATGTAGTATAATGTTTATGTTAGTAATTTCCTATATCATAACAAGACCCATATTTGATAATATAAGTAAAAAAGTTATAGAAAATAGTATAAATTCGTGTTGTGGTATAACAGATATACTAATATAAGAGTGCTTTAATGGTGGAAGCCCCTTGGCCCTGTGGTTGATCAAAAGTTCATTAATATTTCTAAACCAAAAGGTCTGGGGTTCGAATCTCAGAGAGTGCGATTTATTATCATTTATGCATATTAATGGAGACAAGCTTACAAGAGATCTACAGGGTGGTGCAAGGTAGAATTGTCTGGCGTGGATCAAGGCGGTAGATTTGTCCATTGTAAAAAAAAAGAGTGCTTTAATATGCGAGTAAATGTAGTATAATGATTTGTACTACTAATTCCTTATATGGCAATATGATAACAAAAACCCAAATTTGATAATATAAGTAAAAAAGTTGTAAGAAAAAGATGCATTCGTGCTGTGTTATAACATATACACTAATATAAGAAAATTCTAACTAAAACTATAGAGAAAAAAAAGATATGATAATAAAAAGTAAGATTTAAGTTATAAACGTAAGCGAATAGAAATGATATGCAGAAATTCATATTTGTAGGCGAATAGAACTAACAATAGGCAAGCATATGTAGTATAATGATTAGTTTTAGTAATCATAGAGAAATTTTTATACCACTTTAGTTGATGTATTATTTGTAACAATCGAATAACTATTTTGTTTTGTGTGTTTGGGATGATAGCAAAATTTAGCGCATAGAAAAACTGACTTTAATCTTTTTTATGGTAGTGGATGATAATATAATTTGTTTTTCTTGCGGTGCTTGATATTGCCACAGGCAAATGGATGAATATAAATGGATCAGAAACTTTTAATCACGACAGCAATGCACCAAATCATAATAATTCATACGACGTTGTCGTCTGGCAGGTGCATATATGTGCATGGTGGAGTTAGAAGAGGTAATCCTGAAATTTGAAAACTACTGATAGTATAATTAAATGAACATAAATGTTTTTTGCTTTGCATATGTTAGGCCTATGGATTTTCCATATCCTAGACTTTTGCAAAGTTGGCAGATTCTGTCTGCTTTCAGTTAAACAAAAGTAACAAATTTTGACATTTGCTGTAATTTTTTCCGTATAGATGTACTGCTCGACGACTTTCTAATCTCCGAAACTTATCCATTCCTGCCTTCAAGTTTTAAACCAGCAGTCCCGTCCTCTATGGGGAGGAGGTATATCCGATTTCTTACACTCTTTTGGTATGTGCTTAACGTTATCTAGTCGTTCAAGCATTACAAAATCTTATTTCTTTCATAATGACATAATTAGCTCGAGCGAAAGTTTAATGGATAGATTGGCAGAGTTTTTACCAACTATTGAAACTGGCATTTTATGTTGGCGAAACTAAAGCATATGTGAGACAAAAGGAGATGATCAAAAATCGGGGTGGTTTGGTGAGACAGTAAAGCTTGGATCGGAATGAGAATGAGAGTTCGTGGATGAGTTACATTAATAATGGTTATATGCTATAATTCACAAAGAAGATCACCACACAAAAGTCTACTCAAGACTTGCGTAAATGGTATACTTTTCTGCATATTTTCCAAACTTCTTGCACTTACTATGTTGCTTTGCATATCATTTTGACACTGTTGAGACCAAAAGACTAGAAACACTGGCATGAGGTTTTTAGTCTTTTGGTCTCAATAGTGTCAAAATGACCTGCAAAGCTAGTAAGTGCAAGAAGTTGGGGAAATATGCAGAAAATCATACCATTCTATGCAAGTCTTGAGTCGGCTTCTGTGCGGTGAACATCTCTGTGAATTGTGGCGTATAACCATTATTAATGTAAATCATCCCCAGGCTCTCATTCTCAAACCGATCCAAGCTTGTCTATCTCGCCAAGCCGCCCCGAATTCCAACCATCCCCTTCTATCTCAATTATGCTTTAGTTTGCTAACATAAAATGCAGTTTCTACAGTTGGTAAAACCTCTGCTAATCTCTCCATTGAACTTTTTCTCAAGTTGATATCATTATGAAGGAAAAATGGTTTCGTGATGTTTGAACGACTAGACAACGTTAAGCACAGACCAAAAGAGTCTAAGAAATTGGATAAACCTCCTCCTAATAGAGGATGAGACTGCTGGTTCCAAACTTGAAGGTTGGAATGGACAAGTTACAGCGACTAGAAAATCATCGAGTAGTACATCTACTCAAGAATAAAATTAATGGAAATATCAAAATTTGTTCTTTAACTTAGCTGAAATAAGACATAATCTGTGAACTTTGAACAGTCTAGGATACTGAAAGTTTATAGGACTAACATATGAAAATCAAAACCCATTTAAGTTCCTTTTACTTCTAGTGTCAGTAGTTTACAAATTTTAGGATTACCTCCTCTAAGTCCACCATGCCCATATAAGAGGCTGCCAGACGATGCATCAGCATAGCGACAACATCACATCAGTTGATTATGATTTGGTGAATTGCTACGGTGATTAGAAGTCCCTGGTCCATTTCTATGCAACCATTTACCAGTAGTAATATCAAGCATTTCAAGAACAAAAAAATCCATATCATCATATACTACCATAAAAAGGATTAATGTTAATTACCAAAGAGGATTGACTAGGGAAGTACTTGGGGTTACCGGAGCACTTTGGGAGAAGGAAAAAGACATGTTCACACTAATTGTTGATTGGATAAGACAACGAGCCATAAGTTGGTCATCCAATTCCTCTCAAGTGCCGGCAAGATGACTATGATCAAATCCGTCCTCTCGGCTATTCCCACGTATTCAATGTCATGTTTTAAGCTTTCAACTCGCTTATGCAAAAGAATTCAGTCCGCCTTAACGAGGTTTTGGGGGGATGCAAATCCGGAAAAAAGAAAGATGTGTTGGATTTTTTGGCCTAAACTTACTGCTTCCAAGAGATATAGTGGTTTAGGATTTCAGGAGATTCAAAGCTTCAGTGACGCCTTTTTAGCCAAGTTAAATTGGCAAAATCTTATGAAACATACATGTCTTCTAGCCCCAAATATTAACAGGAAAAATACTGCCTTGATACACCTTATCTCCAGGCGACACCAACTTCTTCTTCCTCTCATGGATGGAAAAGTATTATGATAGGTAAATTTCTAGTTGTTTCTCAAGTTGGAAAGAATATTGGTGATGGGAAGATAACAAGGGTATGGCAAGACCCATGGATATCTTTTTCTTCCACCATAAAATCGTTACCGCCTTTAAACCAAAATGAAAGTGAGCTTCTAGTATTATATCATCTTATGAATCAAACTGCTGACTAGAATAGTGAAAAAGTCAGAAACACGCTGCCGACTTTATCTTTTGCATAAAATTGAGCCTTACGGGTGTAGTTGATAGCTTTATATGGCTTCCTTCGAAATCAGGTGTCTATTCGACCAGATCGGGTTACCACACGACTGTTGCTTTATCTCAATCTAAAATAGTTAACACATAAACAAATCCATCCATTAAATTAGAATGGTGATATATGGGGAGGGAGCTTCTCTCCAAAGCTAAAGCTCTTTCTCTGGAAAATCGCACAAAGGGCCATCATCATAGGTGAAAATCTGCTCAGTCGAGGTATTATCCCCGATGCAAATTGTAAGCGATGTGGAGAGCTCGAAACCACCTCGTATATCTTCTTTCACTGTGTTTTTTCAAGGCAATTTTGGCAACTTGCCCCTTTCAATAGCAAAATAGAACCATCTTTGATCCTTGATTTCCAGACAGGCCTCTCAACTTCCCAATTCTGGATCTGCCTTCCTCTAACCACTATAAGCTCTGGATCTTTCTTCCCATGACTGTTATGGGATCTCTGGTCGTCTCGTAATTATTTCTATTTGAAAATGAAGTGTTTACAGATGTAGATACTATGCTTATAGCAATAACAAAGGCGAAAGAGTGGCAAATTTTCCAAGGAACAGTGATTAAATCTCATATGCTTCGCATAATCCCCCTCCGCCCTATTAATCTTATTATGATATATTGCCATACTGATGCAGCTTGGTGAGAAGATATTAATATCGTGGGTCTAGGATGTGTGTTTTTTGATCAAACTACATGTCCTTTCGCAGAAAATGCTCAGGTCAAAACCTGCATCAATTCCACGCACTAGCTTAGTCTTAAGTCTGCCTGCTTCAAATCAGACGCTTAGGTACTCATCCGAGTCATCAAAACAGAGGAGAAATTAAAAGAATTCATTGGCATTCTACATGATATTGGGTATCTTTCCTCCTTGTTTACATCTATCTCTTTACCTACATTTCGAGAAACACCAACTGTTTGGCTGACTCCTAGCTAAGCGTACTTTGAGTGACTTAGCCATCGTTGTATCCTAAACTGGTTATCAATGAAATCTTTATTGTTAAAAAAAAAGTCAGTTTCTCTATGGGCTAAATCTTGCTCTCGTCCCAAACATACACAAAATAAAATAGTTATTCGATTATCATAAAACTAAATCCCCCTAAAATAATTGAATCAACATGACGAGATATATGAATTGTAAACAATGATCGATAGCCAAAAGTATATATAATTCAAAAAAAATCCACCAAAATTAAAAATTTTACATAAAGTTTCCTCTGATTTTCGAAGAGTGATTGAGAAAAATAGAAATCTGGAGATATTATTAGAGGTCGGAGAATATGAGATCTAGAAGGACGCACATAGAACATGGTCGGAGAAGCGAGGGCGGTAGTGAGAATGGTTGATAGTGAGATCGATCGACAAAAAAAGAGGATAGTGAAGACTAGCTACAGAAAATGGCAAAGAGAAACTTAGAAGACAAAAGAGATCTATGAATTGTAAAAAAACGATCGATAGCCAAAAATATATATGAGTCAAAAAGAATCTTCCAAAATTAAAACTCTTGCCTAAAATTATCTTTGATTTTTCGAAGAGTAAATCTTCGAAAAATCAGAATATGAAGATATCACTCTTCGAAAAATCAGAATATGAAGATATCATTAGAGGTAAGAGAATACGAGATCTAGAAAGACGCACATAGAACATGGTCAGAAAAGTGAGGGCGGCAGTGAAAACGGTTGATGGTGAGATCGATCGATAGAAAAGAGGACAATGAAGACTAGCTACAGAAAACGGTAAAGAGGAACTTTGAAGACAAAAGAGATCTATGAATTGTAAATAATGATCGATAGCCAAAAGTATATATCAATCAAACAGAATCTACTAGAATTCAAAATCTTGCCTAAAATTTCCTCTGATTTTTTGAAGAGTGAATGCGAAAAATCAAAATATGAAAATATCATTAGAGGTTGAAGAATACGGATTTGGAAAGACGCACATTGAACATGGTCGGAGAAGCGAGGACGACAGTGAGAGTGGTTGATAGTGAGATCGATCGACGGAGAAAGAGAACGATGAAGACTAGCTACAGAGAGAACATCAAACGACAAAGAGAAACTTAGAAGATGAATAGATCTGTGAATTGTAAACAACGATCGATAACCAAAAGTATATATCAATTAAATAGAATCTACCAACATTAAAAACCTCGGATTTTCGAAGAGTGAATGAAAAAATCAGAATCTGGAGATACCATTAGAGGTCGGAGAATACGAGATCTAGAAGGACGCACATAAAACATGGTCGGAGAAGAAAGGGCCATAGTGAGAACGATTGACGTTACAGAAAAGGGCAAAGAGAAACTTAAAAGACAAAAGAGATCAATGAATCGTAAACAACGATTGATAGCCAAAAATATATATCAGTCAAACATAATCTACCAACATTAAAACTCTTTCCTAAACTTTCCTTTGATTTTTCGAAGAGTAAATGAGAAAAATCAGAATCTGAAGATATCATTAGAGGTCAGAGAATAATACGAAATCTAAAAGGACGCAACATGGTCGGAGAAGCTAGGACGGCAGTGAAAATGGTTGATGGTGAGATCGATCGACAGAAAAGAGGACAATGAAGACTAGCTATAGTAACGGCAAAGAGGAACTTTGATAACAAAAGAGATCTATGAATTGTAAACAACGATCGATAGCCAAAAGTATATATCAGTAAAACTAAATCTACCAAAATTACAAATATTGCCTAAAGTTTCTTCTGATTTTTTTGAAGAGTGAATGAGAAAAATCAAAATATAGAGTTATCATTAGAGATTGAAGAATACGAGTTTTGGAAGGACGCACATTGAACATGGTTGGAGAAGCGAGGACGACAGTGAGAGTGGTTGATGGTGAGATCGATCGACGAAGAAAGAGGACGATGAAGACTAGCTATAGAGATGACATCAAACGACAAAGTGACACTTAGAAGACGAACAATTCTGTGAATTTAAACAACGATCGATAACCAAAACTATATATCAATTAAATAGAATCTACCAAAATTAAAAACCTTACCTAAAGTTTCTACTGATTTTCGAAGAGTCGATGAGAAAAATCAGAATCTGGAGATATTATTAGAGGTCGAAGAATATGAAATCTAGAAGGACGCACATAGAATGGTCAAAGAAGCGAGGGTGGCAGCGAGAACGGTTGATGGTGAGATCGATTGACAGAGAAAGAGGATGGTGAAGACTAGCTAGATAGATGATAGCAAACGAGAAAGAGAAACTTAGAAAACTAACAGATTTGTGAATTATAAACAACAATCGATAGCCAGAAGTATATATCAATTAAATAGAATCTATCAAAATTAAATTCTTACCTAAAGTTTCCTTTGATTTTCAAAAAGTGGATGGGAAAAATCAAAATCTGGAGATATCATTAAAGGTTGATGAATATGAGATCTAGAATGACGCACATAGAACATGGTCGGAGAAGCAAAGGCGGTAGTGAGAACAGTTGATGGTGACAGCGATCGACAGAGAAAGAGAACGGTGAAGACTACCTACAAAGATGACATCAAACGACAAAGAAAAACTTAGAAGAGGAATAGATATTTTCAGTTTTTACCTAGATTCATTAAAAGTAGAAAATGAATCATCTAAAGTGGTACTTTTTAGAACTATTTAACTTAATTTTTTTTTTTTTTGCAAAGTAGTGTTAAGAAATTAGTATTTATTAAATTTTTTTTTTTAACAATTTCCAATTTTTTTGTTTCAATTAGAATGACACATTTTTGTAAAAAAAAATATATAGTATTTTTTATTGTTAGTTTTTTTTTTTTTAAATTTGGTTCTTTTGTTTGTTAAAATTTTCTGTTTTGACTTACTTCTTTTTAATGTTAATTGTTTCTAAAGATAAATTTTCATTTTCATTTTTTGTTCTATGAATTCGATATTGTAAAATTTGAAAAAAAAATCATATGATTTTTAATTATAAACATTTGTATAATATAGGGGATTACTATTATGAACCAATATGAAACTGACTGCGATTTGGAACAAATTGGAGCGAATCTATGGTTTTGGAGAATCTCAGACAATAAGGTTTTGAGAGTTTTCTTTCGACGCTATCGCACGAAGAAGAAGAGTATTTTGCTATATGGATAATTTAGTCAATTTTTCAATGGATTAGTGGTATTTTTAAAAAATGAACAATTCATAATGATATTTTTGAAAATGGTACCCATGTTAGTGGAATTTTTAAAATTTTCCCTTTTAAATAAATTTAGTATACATCTTTCAAAGGGATTCTGAAAAGGAAAATATACTTGATAATATATAAATGGATTCAAATCAATTTTAAAGGCTTTCCCATATGCAACACCATATTTTCATAAATCAAGATATTATATCTACAATAAAATTAATAGATAAATTCTTATTAATATATTAATAAAAATAGAATTGATTCCTGCGGATCATAAATCAATGTAAATCCAATAGAAATAAAAATTATATCTTAAAAAAAGCAAACTAAAACGATGGAGAAAATAAAAAGGCTATGATAATATAACGTAAGATATAAATTATAAACATAAGCGAAAGAAATTATATATAGGATTTCATATTTCTATGCAAATAGAAATAACAATAGACGAGTATATGTAGTATAATGTTTATGTTAGTAATTTCCTATATCATAACAAGACCCATATTTGATAATATAAGTAAAAAAAGTTATAGAAAATAGTATAAATTCGTGTTGTGGTATAACAGATATACTAATATAAGAGTGCTTTAATGGTGGAAGCCCCTTGGCCCTGTGGTTGATCAAAAGTTCATTAATATTTCTAAACCAAAAGGTCTGGGGTTCGAATTTCAGAGAGTGCGATTTATTATCATTTATGCATATTAATGGAGACAAGCTTACAAGAGATCTACAGGGTGGTGCAAGGTAGAATTGTCTGGCGTGGATCAAGGCGGTAGATTTGTCCATTGTAAAAAAAAAGAGTGCTTTAATATGCGAGTAAATGTAGTATAATGATTTGTACTACTAATTCCTTATATGGCAATATGATAACAAAAACCCAAATTTGATAATATAAGTAAAAAAGTTGTAAGAAAAAGATGCATTCGTGCTGTGTTATAACATATACACTAATATAAGAAAATTCTAACTAAAACTATAGAGAAAAAAAAGATATGATAATAAAAAGTAAGATTTAAGTTATAAACGTAAGCGAATAGAAATGATATGCAGAAATTCATATTTGTAGGCGAATAGAACTAACAATAGGCAAGCATATGTAGTATAATGATTAGTTTTAGTAATCATAGAGAAATTTTTATACCACTTTAGTTGATGTATTATTTGTAACAATCGAATAACTATTTTGTTTTGTGTGTTTGGGATGATAGCAAAATTTAGCGCATAGAAAAACTGACTTTAATCTTTTTTATGGTAGTGGATGATAATATAATTTGTTTTTCTTGCGGTGCTTGATATTGCCACAGGCAAATGGATGAATATAAATGGATCAGAAACTTTTAATCACGACAGCAATGCACCAAATCATAATAATTCATACGACGTTGTCGTCTGGCAGGTGCATATATGTGCATGGTGGAGTTAGAAGAGGTAATCCTGAAATTTGAAAACTACTGATAGTATAATTAAATGAATATAAATGTTTTTTGCTTTGCATATGTTAGGCCTATGGATTTTCCATATCCTAGACTTTTGCAAAGTTGGCAGATTCTGTCTGCTTTCAGTTAAACAAAAGTAACAAATTTTGACACTTGCTGTAATTTTTTCCGTATAGATGTACTGCTCGACGACTTTCTAATCTCCGAAACTTATCCATTCCTGCCTTCAAGTTTTAAACCAGCAGTCCCGTCCTCTATGGGGAGGAGGTATATCCGATTTCTTACACTCATTTGGTATGTGCTTAACGTTATCTAGTCGTTCAAGCATTACAAAATCTTATTTCTTTCATAATGACATAATTAGCTCGAGCGAAAGTTTAATGGATAGATTGGCAGAGTTTTTACCAACTGTTGAAACTGGCATTTTATGTTGGCGAAACTAAAGCATATGTGAGACAAAAGGAGATGATCGGAAATCGGGGTGGTTTGGTGAGACAGTAAAGCTTGGATCGGTATGAGAATGAGAGTTCGTGGATGAGTTACATTAATAATGGTTATATGCTATAATTCATAAAGAAGATCACCACACAAAAGTCTACTCAAGACTTGCGTAAATGGTATACTTTTCTGCATATTTCCCAAACTTCTTGCACTTACTATGTTGCTTTGCATATCATTTTGACACTGTTGAGACCAAAAGACTAGAAACACTGGCATGAGGTTTTTAGTCTTTTGGTCCCAATAGTGTCAAAATGACTTGCAAAGCAACATTGTAAGTGCAAGAAGTTGGGGAAATATGCAGAAAATCATACCATTCTATGCAAGTCTTGAGTCGGCTTCTGTGCGGTGAACATCTCTGTGAATTGTGGCGTATAACCATTATTAATGTAAATCATCCCCGGGCTCTCATTCTCAAACCGATCCAAGCTTGTCTATCTCGCCAAGTCGCCCCGAATTCCAACCATCTCCTTCTATCTCAATTATGCTTTAGTTTGCTAACATAAAATGCGGTTTCTACAGTTGGTAAAACCTCTGCTAATCTCTCCATTGAACTTTTTCTCAAGTTGATATCATTATGAAGGAAATATGGATTCGTGATGTTTGAACGACTAGACAACGTTAAGCACAGACCAAAAGAGTCTAAGAAATTGGATAAACCTCCTCCTAATAGAGGATGAGACTGCTGGTTCCAAACTTGAAGGTTGGAATGGACAAGTTACAGCGACTAGAAAATCATCGAGTAGTACATCTACTCAAGAATAAAATTAATGGAAATATCAAAATTTGTTCTTTAACTTAGCTGAAATAAGACATAATCTGTGAACTTTGAACAGTCTAGGATACTGAAAGTTTATAGGACTAACATATGAAAATCAAAACCCATTTAAGTTCCTTTTACTTCTAGTGTCAGTAGTTTACAAATTTTAGGATTACCTCCTCTAAGTCCACCATGCCCATATAAGAGGCTGCCAGACGATGCATCAGCATAGCGACAACATCACATCAGTTGATTATGATTTGGTGAATTGCTACGGTGATTAGAAGTCCCTGGTCCATTTCTATGCAACCATTTACCAGTAGTAATATCAAGCATTTCAAGAACAAAAAAATCCATATCATCATATACTACCATAAAAAGGATTAATGTTAATTACCAAAGAGGATTGACTAGGGAAGTACTTGGGGTTACCGGAGCACATTGGGAGAAGGAAAAAGACATGTTCACACTAATTGTTGATTGGATAAGACAACGAGCCATAAGTTGGTCATCCAATTCCTCTCAAGTGCCGGCAAGATGACTATGATCAAATCCGTCCTCTCGGCTATTCCCACGTATTCAATGTCATGTTTTAAGCTTTCAACTCGCTTATGCAAAAGAATTCAGTCCGCCTTAACGAGGTTTTGGGGGGATGCAAATCCGGAAAAAAGAAAGATGTGTTGGATTTTTTGGCCTAAACTTACTGCTTCCAAGAGATATAGTGGTTTAGGATTTCAGGAGATTCAAAGCTTCAGTGACGCCTTTTTAGCCAAGTTAAATTGGCAAAATCTTATGAAACATACATGTCTTCTAGCCCCAAATATTAACAGGAAAAATACTGCCTTGATACACCTTATCTCCAGGCGACACCAACTTCTTCTTCCTCTCATGGATGGAAAAGTATTATGATAGGTAAATTTCTAGTTGTTTCTCAAGTTGGAAAGAATATTGGTGATGGGAAGATAACAAGGGTATGGCAAGACCCATGGATATCTTTTTCTTCCACCATAAAATCGTTACCGCCTTTAAACCAAAATGAAAGTGAGCTTATAGTATTAAATCATCTTATGAATCAAACTGCTGACTAGAATAGTGAAAAAGTCAGAAACACGCTGCCGACTTTATCTTTTGCATAAAATTGAGCCTTACAGGTGTAGTTGATAGCTTTATATGGCTTCCTTCGAAATCAGGTGTCTATTCGACCAAATTGGGTTACCACACGACTGTTGCTTTATCTCAATCTAAAATAGTTAACATAGAAACAAATCCATCCATTAAATTAGAATGGTGATATATGGGGAGGGAGCTTCTCTCCAAAGCTAAAGCTCTTTCTCTTGGAAATCGCACAAAGGGCCATCATCATAGGTGAAAATCTGCTCAGTCGAGGTATTATCCCCGATGCAAATTGTAAAGCGATGTGGAGAGCTCGAAACCACCTCGCATATCTTCTTTCACTGTGTTTTATCAAGGCAATTTTGGCAACTTGCCCCTTTCAATAGCAAAATAGAACCATCTTTGATCCTTGATTTCCCGACAGGCCTCTCAACTTCCCAATTCTGGATCTGCCTTCCTCTAACCACTATAAGCTCTTGAATCTTTCTTCCCATGACTGTTATGGGATCTCTGGTCGTCTCGTAATTACTTCTATTTGAAAATGAAGTGTTTACAGATGTAGATACTATGCTTATAGCAATAACAAAGGCGAAAGAGTGGCAAATTTTCCAAGGAACTGTGATTAAATCTCATATGCTTGGCACAATCCCCCTCTGCCCTATTAATCATATTATGATATATTGCCATACTGATGCAGCTCGGCGAGAAGATATTAATATCGTGGGTCTAGGATGCGTGTTTTTTTATCAAACTACATGTCCTTTCGCAGAAAATGCTCAGGTCAAAACCTGCATCAATTCCACGCACTAGCTTAGTCTTAAGTCTGCCTGCTTCAAATCAGACGCTTAGGTACTCATCCGAGTCATCAAAACAGGGGAGAAATTAAAGGAATTCATTGGCATTCTACATGATATTGGGTATCTTTCCTCCTTGTTTACATCTATCTCTTTACCTACATTTTGAGAAACACCAACTGTTTGGCTGACTCCTAGCTAAGTGTACTTTGAGTGACTTAGCCATCGTTGTATCTTAAACTGGTTATCAATGAAATCTTTATTGTTAAAAAAAAAAGTCAGTTTCTCTATGGGCTAAATCTTGCTCTCGTCCCAAACATACACAAAATAAAATAGTTATTCGATTGTCATAAAACTAAATCCCTCTAAAATAATTGAATCAACATGACGAGATATATGAATTGTAAACAATGATCGATAGCCAAAAGTATATATAATTCAAACAAAATCCACCAAAATTAAAAATTTTACATAAAGTTTTCTTCTAATTTTCGAAGAGTGATTGAGAAAAATAGAAATCTGGACATATTATTAGAGGTCGGAGAATATGAGATCTAGAAGGACACACATAGAACATGGTCGGAGAAGCGAGGGCGGTAGTGAGAATGGTTGATAGTGAGATCGATCGACAAAAAAAGAGGATAGTGAAGACTAGCTACAGAAAATGGCAAAGAGAAACTTAGAAGACAAAAGAGATCTATGAATTGTAAAAAAATGATCGATAGCCAAAAATATATATCAGTCAAACAGAATCTTCCAAAATTAAAACTCTTGCCTAAAATTATCTTTGATTTTTCGAGAGGTAAGAGAATACGAGATCTAGAAGGACGCACATAGAACATGGTCAGAAAAGTGAGGGCGGCAGTGAAAACGGTTGATGGTGAGATCGATCGATAAAAAAGACGACAATGAAGACTAGCTACAGAAAATGGTAAAGAGGAACTTTGAAGACAAAAGAGATCTGTGAATTGTAAATAACGATCGATAGCCAAAAGTATATATCAGTCAAACAGAATCTACCAGGATTCAAAATCTTGCCTAAAATTTCCTCTGATTTTTTGAAGAGTGAATGAGAAAAATCAAAATATGAAAATATCATTAGAGGTTGAAGAATACGATATTTGGAAAGACGCACATTGAACATGGTCGGAGAAGCGAGGACGACAGTGAGAGTGGTTGATGGTGAGATCGATCGACGGAGAAAGAGAACGATGAAGACTAGCTATAGAGAAAACATCAAACGACAAAGAGAAACTTAGAAGATGAATAGATCTGTGAATTGTAAACAACGATCGATAACCAAAAGTATATATCAATTAAATAGAATCTACCAACATTAAAAACCTCGGATTTTCGAAGAGTGAATGAAAAAATCAGAATCTGGAGATACCATTAGAGGTCGGAGAATATGAGATCTAGAAGGACGCACATAAAACATGGTCGGACAAAGGGCCATACTGAGAACGGTTGATGTTACAGAAAAGGGCAAAGAGAAACTTAAAAGACAAAAGAGATCAATGAATCGTAAACAACGATTGATAGCCAAAAATATATATCAGTCAAACATAATCTACCAACATTAAAACTCTTTCCTAAATTTTCCTTTTATTTTTCGAAGAGTAAATGAGAAAAATCAGAATCTGAAGATATTATTAGAGGTCAGAGAATAATACGAGATCTAGAAGGACGCATATAAAACATGGTCGGAGAAGCAAGGACGGCAGTGAAAACGGTTGATGGTGAGATCGATCGACAGAAAAGAGGACAATGAAGACTAGCTATAGTAACGGCAAAGAGGAACTTTGATAACAAAAGAGATCTATGAATTGTAAACAACGATCGATAGCCAAAAGTATATATCAGTAAAACTAAATCTACCAAAATTACAAATATTGCCTAAAGTTTCCTCTGATTTTTTTGAAGAGTAAATGAGAAAAATCAAAATATAGAGATATCATTAGAGATTGAAGAATACGAGTTTTGGAAGGACGCACATTGAACATGGTTGGAGAAGCGAGGACGACAGTGAGAGTGGTTGATGGTGAGATCGATCGACGAAGAAAGAGGACGATGAAGACTAGCTATAGAGATGACATCAAACGACAAAGAGAAACTTAGAAGACGAACAAATCTGTGAATTTAAACAACGATCGATAACCAAAACTATATATCAATTAAATAGAATCTACCAAAATTAAAATCCTTACCTCAAGTTTCTTCTGATTTTCGAAGAGTCGATGAGAAAAATCAGAATCTGGAGATATCATTAGAGGTCGAAGAATATGAAATCTAGAAGGACGCACATAGAATGGTCAGAGAAGCGAGGGTGGCAGCGAGAACGGTTGATGGTGAGATCGATTGACAGAGAAAGAGGATGGTGAAGACTAGCTACATAGATGATAGCAAACGAGAAAGAGAAACTTAGAAAACTAACAGATTTGTGAATTATAAACAACAATAGATAGCCAGAAGTATTTATCAATTAAATAGAATCTATCAAAATTAAATTCTTACCTAAAGTTTCCTCTGATTTTCAAAAAATGGATGGGAAAAATCAAAATCTGGAGATATCATTAAAGGTTGATGAATATGAGATCTAGAATGACGCACATAGAACATGGTTGGAGAAGCGAAGGCGGTAGTGAGAACTGTTGATGGTGACATCGATCGACAGAGAAAGAGAACGGTGAAGACTACCTACAAAAATGACATTAAACGACAAAGAAAAACTTAGAAGAGGAAGAGATATTTTCAGTTTTTACCTAGATTCATTAAAAGTAGAAAATGAATAATATATCATCTAAAGTGGTACTTTTTAGAACTATTTAACTTAATTTTTTTTTTTTTTTGCAAAGTAGTGTTAAAAAATTAGTATTTATTAAAATTTTTTTTTAACAATTTCCAATTTTTTGTTTCAATTAGAGTGACACATTTTTGTAAAAAAATATATATAGTATTTTTTATGAAGAAATAGTCCAAAATAGTACATTTTTCTGACTTTAATGTCAAACGGGGTACACTCGTAGGGAAAATTGTAGAACTAGTATACTTTTTTGGAAATACTAGCGCTACCCCTTAAGAAAAGCAGAGTTAACGCGGACCGGTGGCACACTGTCTGCATGTTGACATTGGCAACGCAAGTAAATGTCAACTACGCAGAGTACAAGTAGAGAGAGAAAAGAGTATGCGCAGTCTCTGCTTTTACTCGCAGAAGAAAAACAAAGCGTTCTCAATCTCTGCCGTTGGAAGCAGAGTATACGCAAACACTGTTTATATTCTACTTGTATTATGCAAAAATTTGGTATACACTGCTGTGCTTTTTTACAGTTAGGGTTTCGCAGACCAAACCAACTAACGGTAAATCAAAGCCAGACTGGTATCAGACTCCTTCCAATTAGCTTTTCACTTATGTTTATTCATAATAAAACATAAACTCCCGACAAAAAAAAACAAACAAACATAAACTCATAAACAGTTTTATTAGAAGTGATCAGAGTTGTAATCTTGAAGGGGTGGAAGAAACAACACAAAGACGTCTCGTCCTCATCCATGAAGCGCTATGCGAGCGTGTTGTTAGGGAAACGGGCCGAAAGTGAGTGAGTATTGGTTAGGCCCAACCATGAAGTAGACATATCCATGTCCATTCGCTTCATCCTCAATGAACTTCACCGTGGCAAGGAAATGCATGGTTGGCGCGGGGTAGGTCAAGTAGTCCATATATCCTCCAACTCCTTCAAGTGCTTGAACCCTTCTTGTGTCCACTCCTCAAAATCGCAGGTGCCTTGAAAAGAATGGTGACTGATTCTTGTTGAAGTGCTCGTGGTTGTGAAATAATCCCTAATTTTAGTTATGTTCTAAAATAATTTTGAAAATACTAGCGCTACCCCTTAAGGTCACCAACGGCAGAAGACAATCACCAGTAGTGCATTAACCGGTATAAGCCGAAACCAAAAAACTCGAGAAACTCGGTGAAAACCGAGTGGGTAGAGTATGAAAACCGAGTGGGTAGGGTTTCGCAGACTGACTGAATATCACCAACGGCAGACCGAATGCAGATCGCAATCGGAGAATTCGTTTGTAGAGAATTTTTGTTGATGTATATTTGTATATACTTCCACTTCCTTTATACATTATTTCATTAATTTCTAACTGTTGTCAAAGTACAACTTATGTTAAAAAGAAAAACTCCACAGTAAAAACCGAGTGGTTAGGGTATCGCAGACTGAATGAATGTCACCAACGGCAGACCGAATGCAGATTGATATAGGATTTGTAGTGATTTTTTGTTGTTGTATGTTTGTATATACTTCCACTACCTTTATACATTATTTCTTATTGGTTTCAAAGTAAAACTTATGTTAAAAAGAACAACTCAGACAAAAAAAATCGTTATCATATGTTTTTTCCTGTATCTTTGTTCAACACGACACTATGTGAAACATTTCCTTGGTATTTACCATGGTTATCGATTTTTCTTCCATTCTGTGTTTTCAATGTAAATAAGCTTTTAAACACTTAGATTGAAGATCACTTTGGAGTTATGACGGCTAAACAAATTTTAATCGAAGTTTTTGAAGAGTTTTGAGTGGTTTAGGGTTTCGCAGACTGTATGCCGATGTAGCGCAGCATTTTTGAAGAGTTTCAACTAAAAGAAAAAGGCGGCGCTGACTTAACTGTACGACAAAAGGGGGCGCCGTCTTAATTAGGTAATATTAGTTTTAAAATATTTCCACAATATATATTTGGGCCTCAAAGCAGTTGTTTCAGGCCCATGAAGCCCAGAAAGCTTGGAAAACACAACATTGACTCTTCTTCTACTTCCCCTCCGCAACCCTAGAGCAGAGGAGCGTATCTTCAATTTTGTCGATCTCTTTCTTTATTTTCTTCATTTTCTTCATTTCTCCGATAATTCTCCGATCTCTTCATTTTTCCGATATTTCTCCTTCGAATATATCATGTATATGAATGATTACGAGATGGATTTTCCTGCCATTATTTTTTCCAAAGGAAACGAGCCAGATCCAAATACCAGAATAAACTACAGTTCGAAGTTCAATCATCTTTCACTGGTGGAAGGTGTAGTGGGTGAGGAAGTGTGGGATTATGTCCGCAAGTCACAGTTAGAAGTTATTTGTAAGTTTGAGAAGTTGGGTTTCGGATGGAGTGCAAAATTAGTGCATCACCATCTTATTTGCAAACAATTGGAGTGTGAAAGCCCATTTGAGTTGTGGTTTTTGATCGCGGGGCAGCCAGCACGGTTCTCGCTCTTCGAGTTTGAAGAGATCACAGGTCTTAACTGTAATGAAATTACGCAGTTGGATGGGTTGGTATCTTCTGAAGCTAATCACCAAACCTGGAATTGCTTTCGGGGTCTTCTCAAAATACGCCGTCCTAGCCCTTGTATTGAGGACATAGTGAAATTGTGTATGAAGCATGGTGGAGATATAAGCAAATCTTGGTCCAGGGAAGATAAAATTAGGCTTAGTTACCTAGCTATTCTGTCTAACGGTCTGTTGGGTGTTGATCGGCGTACAGAAATTCCCCTTAACCTAGCTAGGTTGGTGATAGATTTGGCAACTTTCGAAGGGTATCCCTGTGGGAGGGTTGCTTACAAAGATCTTGTTGAGCAGGTTAAGTTAGTAACTAAAGAGAAGATATGACAAGACTCTTATGTTTTGAAGGGGTTCGTGCAAGTTCTACAGGTCTAGGCGTATGCTTATGTGCCCAAAGTGGGAGAAAATTTGGGAACACCTATAGCTTTTGAAGGTACACATCTGCTAAGATACAAGGGAAAAGTTGGCAGACCCGATATGGAGAAGATCTTTTCGAGTGAAGAGGTATGTATATCTTTGACATAGTTTGTAAAAATGTAGAGTTTTGGCAGATTAAGCCACAGTGGCAGCGTCTGCAAAAAGACTCTGCCACAAGTTTACATATTCCCATCGCTAGACTTCTGGCAGAGTTACGCTGAGTTCTGGCTGACATTTATGTAACCATATGTTGTTTTGTAGGTGATTGTAACTACTATGTGTGAGAGATCCCGGGCAGAAATCCATCCACGTTGGAAAGGTAACGACGTAATAGATGTCAGCTTGATAATCTAATCAAATACATTCTCTCTGGCTAGCCGTTGTCGGACATCAAATGGAGGGTCTCAAAAGCGCCGCTAGTCCCAGAAAACCGCACTGGAAAAAAAGGAAAGTAGATAATGAAGGAAAGAGAGGAAAAGAGAAAAAGAGGAAGGGAATTGAAGAGCGAGATGGGGAAAAGAGGAAGAGGAAGTAGAAGGGAATTGAAGAAGAAGAAGAAGAAGAAGAAGAAGAAGAAGAAGAAGATAACGGACGGTATGTCATGAAACCGAAGTTCTCTGTAGCTAAAATCCCATCTACTGGTTCAACAGATTTCGTCGACATCATTGAATTTGTCCTGGATAAACAGCAGACCAAGTTTGACGTAGTTGTAGCTAGAATTGAAAACGCCAGACTTGAGCAGCAACGAGTAAATTTGGAACAGCAACGAACCAGCATGGAACAGCATACTGTTTTGGGTGAAACCTTAAACAAGTTGGCACAGGTCGTTGAAAAGCTGATGGAGAGGATGACTTGTTTCGAGCAAGATACTCGCTTCTCTAACAACAAACTAAAACCTGACAATCGCATGGTATGTCCAACTCAGTAATTGTTGAAATAAAAGCACTGGCATGATATGCGATATCATGTTCTAACAGATGTGGTAAAACAATAGAGGGGCAAGGCATACTCTGCTTGCCTAGGTTGTATCATAAATGTATGTGAGACATGTAATTCTTACGGCAGACTAATAATGGCATTCAATTCTATTCATCATTGGCATCCCTTAATATCCTATACGGCAGAGTATGCCCTTAAGGTGTAAGAGGTTGAAGCTGAGTTCATGTAACAGTCATTACTTTGAAATTTTGCAGAATGACGAAGAAGAGACGACGGTGGATAACAAAGGAGATGGCAAAGACAACGAAGGAGAAGGAATCAAGGTTGTTGCCTCTGGCTCATTTTCAAATGAGAAAGTAAGAGATGGCAAAGAAAAAGTAACTGATAATGGCATCGAGGCAGAGGATGCCAAACAAGAACAAGTAGGAGATGATGCAAAAATAGATTGCAGTGAAAAGGCAGATGGCATCGAGGCAAAGGATGCCAAACAAGAACATCTTCAAGATATGTTCCATGGGAAAAAATATACAAATGTGAAAAGGCAGAGGATGCCAAACAAGAACATCTTCAAGATGATGGTAGAGTTGGAGATGTTGAAAAAATTGATGGGAGTGAAAAGGTAGGGGATGCGAAAGAAGAACATCTTCCAGATGATGGTAGAGTTGGAGATGTTGAAAAAATTGATGGGAGTGAAAAGGCAGGGGATGCCAAAGAAGAACATCTTCAAGATGATGGTAGAGTTGGAGATGTTGAAAAAAGTGATGGGAGTGAAAAGGCAGAGGATGCCAAAGAAGAACATCTTCAAGATGATGGTAGAGTTGGAGATGTTGAAAAAAGTGATGGGAGTGAAAAGGCAGAGGATGCCAAAGAAGAACATCTTCAAGATGATGGTAGAGTTGGAGATGTTGAAAAAAGTGATGGGAGTGAAAAGGCAGAGGATGCCAAAGAAGAATATCTTCAAGATGATGGTAGAGTTGGAGATGTTGAAAAAATTGATGGGAGTGAAAAGGCAGAAGATGCCAAAGAAGAAAAAGGAGATAATGATCCCAAAGCATGCCTTCAGGCAGAGGATGCCACTCCCGCATATGAAAGCAATGTCTGCATTAAGGATGCCGCTGCAGCAGATGAAACTAATGTATGCATTAAGGATCCCATTACGGCATTGATAACCAACGTCTGCATGGAGACAGTTGCTTCGACTGCTGAAGATGGTAAAGGCTCAGTGATTGACACTGAAATCATTGAAGAAAGAGGAAGAGGAAGAGGAAGAGGAAGAGGAAGAGGAAGAGGGAGAGGAAAAGGAAACTCCCAGCCAGTTAATATCATTGAACCATCAGTGGATTCAGTCCACCCAACTACATTTCAAATCGAAATATACGAAAGCTCCAGAAATCTTTGCCAGACCAACAAGCTAACAACAAGGAGGACTGAAAGGTTAAGAAAATCGACTGCGCTTCCTGTTGTACCTAGCAACAACGCAAAACCAGTGGCCTAGAAATCTGCTTACGAAATTGTATTTGGAGATGTTGACAAAACACTGGTGGACAAGATGAACGTATTCAGAGCCGATGAGTAAGTACACACAGCATATAAGATCGTCTATTTTATCTTGGAGTCTAACTTGAATGTTGATTTTCTTCGACAGAACAAATATTTATTCATTTTGAGGGAAAACAACGGCCCGTGAATTCTTCAACTTACTTTTGAAGCCTAGGGAATGGTTACACGATATGGTAAGTACATTCTTCCTCGTCAATAGTGGATCTGGCAAAAGTGTTTATTTCATGTTTAGCTGGCAGACCGTTGTTGTTGTGTGTCTAGTAGACTCTGCTTTGGTGCCTAACATTTGTCCTTCTTTTATTATCAGCACCTTGACGCAGCACTGAACTTGTATAGACTAAGGCTAAAGAGAAATCCTAGTTCTTTCAAGAGTCTGCGGATTGCTATATTGGATGCAGCATTTCAAATGCTTTGGAAGAATCGGTACAAGGACTGGCGTAAGCTTGAAAGATGGCTTGGTGGTACTTACGAGAATGTACACAGTATTCTTTCAGCTTATGCCGCAACAAATTTTGCCTGGGGCAAAGACGTTGATACGTTATACTTTGTTCTACACGTGAGCTCGAATCATTGGGTTGGGACGGTCATATCATTGGTTGACCGGGTTGTCTACATATATGATTCCTTAAATACTCCAGAATCAGATATTGTGGCAGCGGCGAGGGCTTTTGCTGAAATGGTTCCTGCCACAATTCATATGTTCTTTCCTCAAGACTACGATCAAGCAGCTTTTACAATCACAATTGTAAAAGACGTTCCCAAAATGCGTCCACAAGTAGGTGATTGTGGAGTATACGCACTCAAATACATTGAGTGTCACATGTTAGGATTGCCGCTATCAGCAAGAGAACTGTGTAATGCCAAAATGATGACCTGGAGGACGAAGCTCGCTGCGGACGTGTTGGATGAGACATCTTCGTATACCGATCAACGCATGTGTGCTGAGTCAATTATTGCAAGTATCTATGATCCCTACGACGTTCAAATTTAATTGCATGGTTAGTAAATATATGTATATAGTAAATAGGAAGATTTGTTCTAGTAAATATTTCATTAACCAAACTCTGCGGCGTACAAGCAGAATTTAAGTTTTTCCTTCCTTAGTAGAAGAGAACTTATTCTGCTTATTCTTCGTTTACACGCATCATCATAAACTACGCTGATAGATTGTAAACCGAGAATACGCAGCACCTGCTCATACTCTGCATCTGCTTTGCTTACACTCAGCATAAACATGGGCAGAATAAGTTCTCTTCTACTAAGGATGAAAAACATAAACTCTGCGGCGTACTCTGCGCCGTACAAGCAGAATTTAAGTTTTTCCTTCCTTAGTAGAAGAGAACTTATTCTGCTTATTCTTCGTTTACACGCATCATCATAAACTACGCTGATAGATTGTAGACCGAGAATACGCAGCACCTGCTCATACTCTGCATCTGCTTTGCTTACACTCAGCATAAACATGGGCAGAATAAGTTCTCTTCTACTAAGGATGAAAAACATAAACTCTGCGGCGTACTCTGCGTCGTACAAGCAGAATTTAAGTTTTGCCTTCCTTAGCAGAAGAGAACTTATTCTGCTTATTCTTCGTTTACACGCATCATCATAAACTACGCTGATAGATTGTAAACCGAGAATACGCAGCACCTGCTCATACTCTGCATCTGCTTTTCTTACACTCAGCATAAACATGGGCAGAATAAGTTCTCTTCTACTAAGGATGAAAAACATAAACTCTGCGACGTACAAGCAAAATTTATGTTTTTCCTTCCTTAGTAGAAGAGAACTTATTCTGCCCATGTTTGTGCTGAGTGTAAGCAAAGCAGATGCAGAGTTTCATTGAAGTTGGAATATCTAGCGTCATCACTCTTGTAATTAATTTTAAGTGGATTTCGTCAACCACTCTTGTAGTTATGAAGTGGGTCCACTCTTGTATTTCATAACTCGGTCCACTCTTGTATTTATGACGTGGGTTATCTTCAACACTTCTTCTTTATTTGCAGAGCACATATAGCCGACTTTTAATGGAGCCATCTGTAGCCTCTGTCTTCAATCCGATGAACGATAATGAATCTTCCGCGAGTTCAACAACTGTATTTGAACGATCCGGATTGAAGATTCCTTCAGTTTTACTAATGAACCATAACCCGAGATGTTTTCAGTAATCCACGGAGTTCATAACTAAGGTACAGGTGTTGCATGTTTTTCAAGAGTTTTCCATTGCTGTTCCTTATGTATCTATAATTTATTTTATGCAGCTTAACGAGAAGTACCGGCGAGCAATCAAGACTCACGAGAAAATCTTGAAGAAACAGGCTAAAATTCACAAGAAACAGAAGAGAATCGAGAAGATTATAAAACGGCTCGAGGCCCATCCTTCAGAATGGGAACAGCTTGGATTTGACAAAATATCCCCTATCCCGGAAATTATCCGCCATGTATTTCACAATGATCAAGACGAATAAGAACATGTACCAGTTTTTGCTCGAATTTTTTTGTAATAAATTTAGAAAAAGAATATGAAGAATCATCCAATTTTCCAGCAGAGAAGTTGATGTTTATTATAAATGCAGAGTTGATGTCAAAAAAAAATAAAAAAATTATAAATGCAGAGAAGAAGAAGTAGTAAATGCAGAATCTGCAGAAACATACATGGTACGTATATAAACATAAGTTCAAAATCTGCCTAAAATATGCTCCAAACCTAGGTCCTCTGCTTCGCATACTTTTTCGGTACTCTACTTCTATATTTGAGTCTATTTGTACTCTGCATCCAAATCGGGCCGTAGTTTGCATCCAAAACGAGATGTAGGTTACTCTGCACCAACCATAGTTTGCATCCAAAAGCACATCCTTGGCAGAGCAGGAATCACACTGTTGGGTTCGCTCCCGCCAGAGGAAGAAGAAGATGAGGAAAAGGCAGACATCGGATTCAAAGAAGATTGGTGAGACTGATGGGTAGAAAAGAAGAATAAAAGATACGCTTGCGTTCTGTAGCTTTTGGATTATCTTTGTTTTGTTTGTTTGAGACTGATGGAGGAAAGGATAAATTATCTTAGTTTTTACACCCAAATAAAGAACATGTACCATCAGTCTCGAATAAGAACATGTACCAGTTTTTGCTCGAATTTTTTTGTAATAAATTTAGAAAAGGAATATGAAGAATCATCTCATTTTCCAGCAGAGAAGTTGATGTTTATTATAAATGCAGAGAAGAAGAAGTACTAAACGCAGAATCTGCAGAAACATACATGGTACGTATATAAACATAAGTTCAAAATCTGCCTAAAATATGCTCCAAACCTAGGTCCTCTGCTTGGCATACTTTTTCGGTACTCTGCTTCTATATTTAAGTCTATTTGTAGTCTGCACCAAAATCTGCCCGTAGTTTGCATTCAAAACGAGATGTAGGTTACTCTGCACCAACCCGTAGTTTGAAAGTTTTTAATACACACAGAAACACAAATCGAAGAAAAGAGTACAAACAACAAATCCAAGAAAAGATAAACAACATCAAATAAACTAAATGTTGTTGAAATTTTAAGAAAAGTAAAATAATTAGGATAACAAGAGTTCTACATAACTTTAGTCCTCCATAAACGAAAGATCAAGTTTTAACCAATCAATACGAGGAACTGTAATTCCTCTCAGCTCCTCCTCAGCAATCATTTCTTTCTCTGCTAACTGCTGCCGCCTAGCATCCATGACCACTTGTTCTTCATGCATCATCTTCTCCAACATAGAGTGTTTACCGGCTATTCTTTCCAACTTGAGTTTGACGCGGTGAGCTTCGTCCTTCGCTCTCATTTGAGATCGCACCAGCAGAAGAATTGCCCTCAGGCGATCGTTTCCTTCGTTTTCCGCCTCTATAACTGCATCATTCCGCTTCTCTTCTGCTTCCAACTCCAGGTCTGACATTGGTGCTTTTCTTTTCTTCGAATGATCTGCGGCCATGATGTCTTGAATATGTGCCTGTAAAAGAGTAAAATGCAGAAAATGTGTTGAGTAGAAGAGAAGCCGCAAGTTATTTTGAGGGTTCTTCTTTCTTTTATAGACGAGAGGGATAAAGCAAAACCACGTACGTCAGTTTTTTTCGCTTAGCTATCATTTCAACGGTCCACCTTCCCATCATTTCATTGGTCCACCTTCCCATCATTTAACCTGTTATTTCGTAGAGTATATGCAGCGAATGTGCCTAAGCAGAGTACTATTAAATTTATTGCAGAATATAAACAGAGTAGTCGCAATCACTTCCATTCCTTACTTAACGTGTTCTATCATGTATGATCGACACGTGGCGTATGTTGTATTGTAGTAGAACAATTAATAATGTACCTTGTTTCTCGTGTTCAATAATGCGATGATCGACATGTGGTCCTTGGAATGGAGCAGCATCATCTCAGAGGCGTCCAGTAATAGCTGCAGAGAATGACTAATTAGGGCTTCCATACCGATACGGTTTCCCTTCAACGAGTATAAAAGATCTTTTCTTTATTTGGGTGTAAAAACTAAGATAATTTATCCTTTCCTCCATCAGTCTCAAACAAATAAAACAAAGATAATCCAAAAGTTACAGAACGCAAGCGTATCTTTTATTCTTCTTTTCTACCCATCAGTCTCACCAATCTACTTTGAATCCGATGTCTGCCTTTTCCTCATCTTCTTCTTCCTCTGGCGGGAGCGAATCCAACAGTGTGATTCCTGCTCTGCCAAGGAATTCGGATTGGTTCAAATATCCAGAGGTACAAGATGTGCCCGGGATTCCTCCGGTAGGCTATATCACCGTCTATTGGTCTTCCTTTCGGGAAGGTTTCCGCCATCGCCTGTTTCCAGTGCTATGATTTTTGGGGCTTTTGAGGTTAGGAGTATAGACCCCTGGTCTAATAGATATGAACTTGTTCTTCATGATGATTGTAGATCTCCAGTTGAACTTCCCCTCCAAATTGAGGGTGGTGATGATGACAAGATTCACTACTTCTTTGTTCGTCATTCCGGTCCTGACGGACTTCTCCGCTTGTGGTCTGATTCAGGTAATTTCCATCTTATAAAAAATTCATTAGACTCTAGCGAATTGATCAAGCTAACTCTTTTAACATGCGTTTTCTCTCTGTTGCGCTTCATCAGTTCTAACAAAGCAGAACCGTCGCACATATCCCGATTTTCCTAATGCCCTTTTTTGATTCCACTCCCATACCGGCGCCCTGAGTTTCTTCTCTCCAACGCCGCAGTTGACGGGAGTTCTCTTCGGGCGGATATCGACGAAGCAGAGGTCCGTCCAGGTAGCCTGGATCGCCTTAGGCTTACTTGGCAAAATGTGTATCCGTCTCGCATCACTAATGTTCATTGTCCTCGTTGCGAGGAGTTGGAGTTGAAGGGAGAAGCCCTACGTGCTAAAATATGTGGTTTGGAGACTCGGCTTCGGAATGTGGAGAGGGCTGTGGATTCGGTTAGGGTTGTGGCAACAACTTTGACCCAGCAGTCAAGGTTCTTGGATCGTATAAGTCGCAAGTTTGGATCGGCCGACGTTGGCTGCGATGTTCCTGGGAGTTCTAAAGGGATGAAGTGCGACCGTTCCCTGGACACTTCGTATAATATCACATGTTTTTTATCTATTTAGTTTTGTAATTGTCACATTTATCTATTTAGTTTTGCTAATGATCTTCCGTTGGTTTGCTGTTGATCTGCCATTGGTTTGCTATTGATCTGCCATTGGTTTGCGACTAAATAATGATGACGTGGCGAGATATGCCAAATGGATAGAAATATTATTAACACTACACCTATACATTGTCCTTTGATTCTTCTGTTATATAACAAATGCGTGCTTTTTTATCGTTTATTTTCAGCAGTACCATTAGGATGAGTTCTATATATGGGTATCAGCCCGTATTTGCCACGAGATTGATAATGTTTAAAAATTCAAAGATATTTGAATTTTCAATTTTCCCCCTAAACCGTAGAATTCAAATAGACTTTTCCGAGCCTCTTCTGTAAAATGCTAAGTAAAAGCAAACTCACCACATAAATCTGCAGTTTGTGCAACATATTTTTACTGCAAGTTAAATCAAATATAACATCTACTGCAACTCAATTTTGATACTAGATGCTACCATTCGGACCAATCAGCTGATAGAGCATCCAGAAAAATGGGCCCCAGAAAGGAGTACGCAGATTAAAAATAGATGTCTGCGATTATCGACAAGTCCTAGACAGAGTAAGAGCAGTATATGAAGTTTGCTCGTACTCTGCTGTCTTGAAGTTTGAATATTATACTATAATTTTCTACTAATTCAATAAGTGTATTGGGTTGCTGCTAAAAACTTATTTATAAAAGTAGTTCTACGTCCAATCAAAAGTAATTGGCGCAACCCGATCTTGCCATTGATGGCTGCAGAGTATGGCCGTATACGAGTGCATGATGTGATGTGAGTTGATATTGCTTTGACTCTTAACATTTTTAATGTAACCGTGAAAAGTAAGTTTCATTTTTACTATATATTCACAATCGTAAATGTTTTTGAGACAATAAAAATACTATTGGTTTTTGGGAAGTTTAATATAAGGTTAGGATAAATGCAGAGACAAAGCAGTACTATGCGTAGAGAATTAGCAGCGTCTGTTCGTACTCTGCAGTAGGGAAGTTTGAAATATTTTCCTATAACTTATCTAAAATATTATTTCGGAATAACGGTAATTATACGTTATTGTTTGTTTTACCAATTAAATGCAGAGTAAGTAAATGCATGACACTGGGCATTCTAACAAACGGTTGTTAATGTTATGGTACATTCAGCTATGATCTGCGTAAAATGTGTCGTAATCTACTTTACACCATATTTGCATAACATTTGCAGTGAACATAAAAGAATACGCAGAATAAAAATAGTCTGTTCTTCTTCTTCTGTCGTAGGCAGAGTAAGAGCAAAGTAAATACTAACATTATTTAACAAGCAGATTATAAATAGAGAAAGAGAGAGAAAGCACAGAGAAAGCGCAGTATATTAGTTTGCTCGTACTCTGCTGTGGTGAAGTTTGAAATATTATACTATACCTTTTCTAAATATCTCCAATGACCAATTCAATAAGTTTATTGAGTTGCGTCTAAAAAGTTATTTTTAAAAGTAGTACTACGTCGAATCAAAAGTTATTGTCGTATCAATTAAAGAAGTCCGCTCTTCCTCTGCTAGAGTGTCCATCAATATGGGCCCCATAATAAAGAATCGTAGAAACTAGCAAATAAGTCCCCTTTTACCAATTAAATGCAGAGTAAGTTAATGCATGACACTGCGCATTCTAACAATTACGGCAATGCCTTGTTTCTCGTATTGCATCATACGATTATCGACACGTCGCGCTTCGCGAACCAAACTTGTGATGTGATATTGCTTTGACTCTTTAACATTTTTTGGAACCGTAAAAAGTCAGTTTTGATTATTTACCGTTCTTCAATCCAATCGTTTCTTCAAAACAATCAAAACTTCTCAGGCTCCAACACTTTTCTCCAAACATTTCAGGCTCAAAACTTTTCTTCCAAACTTTTCTCTAAAACTTTCAGTCTAAAAAAATGGCTCATTTAGATATGGTTCTAGACTTGTCACTCATGAAGAATGGTGGAAGAATCTTAGTTCAAGTCGTAAGAGAATTTGGAGAGCACTATGCACGCTTTCAACCTGAAAGACACTTGCTTCTCGCTGATTATCACGCCGTAAGAAATGCATGCTTTGATGTCCTTATGTGGTCTCTTAGGAATACATGATTTTGTTTAATTTTTAGAGGAATAGATACAATCTTTTTTTTATGGTTTAGGGTGTTCGGATCTCTGCAACCATTCGAAATCATCTGTTGTCAAAGTTTGAAGACGTGGCTGAAGGGGAATGGTATTTGATTAGGGATTTTGAAGTGACGACGAGGCCGGGTCAGTGGAAACTAACACACTATGAGTTCCATATCTTCTTCCATGAAGAATCGATCATTAAAAAGGTAGCACGAATCTGTGGTAATCATATGGTGTCGTTATCTCCATTTCGCAGAGTTCTAAACGGCTCATTGCATCAGAAGATTAGTGTTGGTAAGTATTGATGGAATATTAGTTGTTTGATTTTCCATTTCACGTCAGATTTCTTAATCTATATTCATGTTGCTATATAACACAGTTGATTTGCTTGGTGGTATTGTGAAAGTCAAGAAATTAGAAATTTATCAAGGCTTCACAGATGACGTTTACGTTGTCCCTGGTCACAAAGTTCTACACTTCACATTGAGGAATTTCATGTAAGTTAATTATGTTTATAGTTTAGGATGTCTTTTGAGAACGAAGTACTATAAATTCGTCTTTGTGAGCTGCAGCGGCGAAAATATCAACTGTATTGCGAAGGGAACATTTGCTGATGAATTTGAGTACTTCTGGCGACTTCAGCCAATTGGGAAGGTCATATTCTGCGTGCTAAGAAATTGGAATATGGACTACTTTGGAGGTAGTGTTACTACTTCATTCAACCATAGAGAAATATTGCAACATATATGAGTAGGTGACTCTTTGGCATTGCAGGTTAGATATGTGTCTCGGCTCTCTACCCATTCTCTGAACTCCTCATAAATCCAGCAATTCCTGCCGTTGAAGAAGCAATCCAACAACTAAGGGTTGTTAAGACCGGTGGTTTCTCAATGGTTGAAGATGCATACATTGATGACCCTATTCGTCGTACCAATACCACCTAGAATAAACCTCGTCAACTGTGTTGTTTAATGTTATTGCACTCGATATTTTGAGACTCGGAGTAACACTTTTGTATGTCTCGTTATAATAGCTCAGTAATTTATGTATACTTTTATTTTGTTTTGTTAGATCTTTGTGGATGAAAACAAGTTGAGAAGATGCAGTTTATGCGCAGTGTTAGCGATGTAGATGCAGCCTAAATGCAGAGTCCGCCCATCATCTGCTTTCAGATGCAGAGTACAAGCAGATACTGCGCCTTCGCTCAAATAACCGATAACCGAATTAATCCGCGAGTTCAAAATGAAACATTTATAGCAAACCAGTCTTCAGAAGATAATAAAGCAAACATAGAAAAGACACTAAAGAACACACAGATGCAGCCTAAATGCAGAATCCGCCCATCATCTGCTTTCAGATGCAAAGTACAAGCAGATACTGCGCCTTCGCTCAAAATAACCAATAACCGAATTGATCCGCGAGTTCAAAATGGAACACTTATAGCAAACCAGTCTTCGGAAGATACTAAAGCAAACATAGAAAAGACACTAAAGAACACACAGATGCAGCCTAAATGCAGAGTCCACCCATCATCTGCTTTCAGATGCAGAGTACAAGCAATACTGCGCCTTCGCTCAAAATAACCAATAACCGAATTAATCCCGAGTTCAAAATGAAAACTTATAACAAACCAGTCTTCAGAAGATAATAAAGCAAACATAGAAAAGACACAAAGAACACACAGATGCAGCCTAAATGCAGAATCCGCCATCATCTGCTTTCAGATGCAGAGTACAAGCAGATACTCCACTTCGCTCAAATAACCAATAACCGAATTGATCCGCGAGTTCAAAATGGAACACTTATAGCAAACCAGTCTTCAGAAGATACTAAAGCAAACATAGAAATGACACTAAAGAACACACAGATGCAGCCTAAATGCAGAGTCCGCCCATCATCTGCTTTCAGATGCAGAGTACAAGCAGATACTGCGCCTTCGCTCAAAATAACCAATAACCGAATTGATCCGCGAGTTCAAAATGAAACACTTATAGCAAACCAGTCTTCAGAAGATAATAAAGCAAACATAGAAAAGACACTAAAGAATACACAGATGCAGCCTAAATGCAGAGTCCGCCATCATCTGCTTTTAGATGCAGAGTACAAGCAGATACTGCGCCTTCGCTCAAAATAACCAATAACCGAATTAATCCGCGAGTTCAAAATGAAACACTTATAGCAAACCAGTCTTCAGAAGATAATAAAGCAAACATAGAAAAGACACTAAAGAACACACATATGCAGCCTCAATGCAGAATCCGCCCATCATCTGCTTTCAGATGCAGAGTACAAGTAGATACTGCACCTTCGCTCAAAATAACCAATAACCGAATTGATCCGCGAGTTCAAAATGGAACACTTATAGCAAACCAGTCTTCAGAAGATACTAAAGCAAACATAGAAAAGACACTAAAGAACACACAGATGCAGCCTAAATGCAGAGTCCGCCCATCATCTGCTTTCAGATGCAGAGTACAAGCAGATACTGCGCCTTCGCTCAAAATAACCAATAACCGAATTCATCCGCGAGTTCAAAATGAAACACTTATAGCAAACCAGTCTTCAGAAGATAATAAAGCAAACATAGAAAAGACACTAAAAAACACACAGATGCAGCCTAAATGCAGAGTCCGCCATCATCTATTTCAGATGCAGAGTACAGCAGATATGCGCCTTCGCTCAAAATAACCAATAATCGAATTGATCCGCTAGTTCAAATGAAATACTTATACAAACCAGTCTTCAGAAGATATACAAAAGATGAGTAAATGCAGAGTCGCCTATCATTCTTAATGCAGATACAACAATATGGCCTTCGAATTGATCCGCGAGTTCAAAATGAACACTTATAGCAAACCATCTTCAGAAGATACTAAGCAAACATAGAAAAGATACTAAAGAACACACAGGTGAGACAGCTCCTTTCTTTGCCTCCACCACCTCACTCTGATCCCATGGCATACTGCTCCGTCCAGTTTCGCGCAGTTGACTCGAACCTGGATTTGTCAGTCTTGTAAATATGGGCTACCTCCGGCAGAAAAGGATCATCTAGGATTGGGTCAGTCATCAGCGCGTAAATTGACATCAAAACCTAATTCCATGACAAAAATCCATCTCATTAACACACATGTTTGGCTGAAGTATTTTTTTTCGACAAAACTTTGTTAAATCTGAAAAAATTCCAAACCTGGGACATGGTTAAAGCAGGAGACCATTTTTCCCTCAAGATATCATAGTCAATCGCTCCTTTTGCGTTGATGTTTGGGTGGTAAATCTTTGTTTTGAAAGCCACCTGCATGCAAAGACAAAGAGAATATCAATTAAAAGCAAGATGAAAAGCAAGATGATCAAGAGTGAAGTTTCATCCTGCAACAAATAACAATTAACTGAAAAAGCAAAAAGCAAAACTTTGGCGCCTTTATCGGATAATCCGGAGAAAAATTGATGGTAAGCAAGAAAATCCCTCCGGCATAGGGACTGTCGAAGGTTCCATTGATAGCTGCTTCCATTCGTAAACACAATCACCAACGGGACCTAAAACATATAAGACTCAACTCAGACATTTAATCTAAATAATACTACATCCGTAAAGTTCCTATTATCATCCGTAAATAATACTACCTCTAACTGCATAAAAGACTTGGGAGTTCTAGATTTTATACCTGCCCTGATGAACTGTGTAGGAACATCCTTCTGGATCCGATTAAGTTCCATTTTAATTCGCCTTACACTATAACCCATGGTCACAAACTTGGTAAGAGAGACGAAGATGATGAATGTTGTGTCTTTGGTAAACAAATAGATGTAGAGACAAACAGACACGACTTTCTCTTATATGAACACGAAGCGTTAAGGGTTTTGGCAGACTAGGGAATGTGTTTTCAACTACTGCAATAAACACATGTTCATTGATGTATACTTTTTTAAATAAGTTGTCATTCATCTCCTCATGTGTAAAAAAATTACTTGTCCTTTATTCTTATGGGTGTTTGCGCCATTTATTGCGCGGCAAATTTACGCGCTTTCTCTGCCATTTCTTATTAAATTGAGTTGTCTTTTCCAATGCAGAAACTGAACTAAATGTTTGACCCCTGTAAATTGAGTTTTATTTTCCAAGACAATTTAAAGGAAGATCGACCCCTTCATTTCTTTTCTTATCTATAAAAATAGTAGATTGTTTACGAACAGAGTGCCTGTTAATTATTTTCAAAATCCAAATACCGCATCACATCGTAGGTTAACATGCAAATACCAGAGCTCCCTTCGGACATTATCTCTGTCATTGCACGAAAACTTGGCCGCCTCACCTTGTGGAGAGTCGGACACATCCTCCGAATAGGGCGGATCGGTAGAGATGTAGTGTACAGTGATGAAGTCCTCAAGGAACTTAGTCTCGATGATCTATGTGAGGACACAGATAAAATTCTCCTAGACGGGGCGAATCGCAGCTTTTTTGTAAGATGCTTAAACGCCGGAAACCCAACTGCTATTTATTATGAGGCTACAAGACTCGTGACCGCAGAACAAGACATCAGCGCAGCCATGGAGCTTTTGGAACGGCTTGTCCCTTTTAGTGCTAACACAACTTATCTCTGTGGAATGCTGTGTGTATGTGCTGGACGTATGAAAAGGGCTGCACAACTTCTCAAATTATGTGTCGACGTACACGCTGAAGGTGATTTTGATAAACTCACCAGGCTTGGGGAGAAGGTTCTGGATGCGGTTGTAGCTTTCTATCCACCCATGAACCATTCTTTTGTATCAACGTGGCAATACCCTGACTGTCCAGATTTGTCTTTTCCAAATTGTGCCACTGAGCACGAATATCAACCTGGATGCGAAAACTGCTACCTGTATTGGTTCGCAAGACAGCTTTGCCGCATTATATAGGAGATTTAAACTATTTCTTCTAATTTTATTTGTTTCTGTATTTATAAATCTTTGAAAAGTTATGATTCCGTAATTCAAGATGTGGATTTTAATTGAATAACATGTTTTACCCTCGGATTTGTTGAGCATATATATTTTTTGAATGAAACTAAAAGTAAAATCTATAGTAGAGCACAGGAAGATTAATAGCAGATTACTGGATGATTCATGCAGATATCAGACGCAGACTTCGCAATACTTGATGCAGATGCAGACTCTGCGATAACAGATGCGCACTCTGCGATACCAGATGCACACTCTTCGATACCGACTATTTTATGATATCCACATCAAACTAAAGACTAACATAAAACAACGGAGCACCATAAATAAGGACAAATAAATAAAGTTATAAACCAAGATTTGTTTCCTTGTTTAAATAAACTTGAAGCCAGAGTGAAGCCAGAGTAAAGCCAGAGTGAAGCCAGAGTGAAGCCAGAGTAAAGCCAGAGTGAAGCCAGAGTCAAGAAAATGGGCATGTTTTTCGATTGTGTCCTGCATTATGGCATTTTGAGCACCTGTGATGAATTTTTGGGCTTTTCTGGAAAAGACTCTTTTTCATCTGTGGGGGTGGAGTACTCTGCGAAAGTTTAGCTTTCTTATTTGGTGTTTGAGTAGTCGGAGAATTACGAGATCGTTTCCTTCTCACCTTTGGGGATGGAGTAGTGGGTGAAATATTATCGCTGAATGGAGTATTCTGCTTCGTTTTCTTCGTAACAGATGGAGTCATCTGCTTCATTTTCTTCGTTGTGGATTGAGTCCTCTGCTTCGTTATTTGCTTTGTGGATGGAGTACTCTGCGAAGGTTCTGTTTTTTTCTTCTTCCATTGATTACGCTTAAACCTCTTAGCCTTTTCAATAGCAGAAAGGTATCTCTTTGTCTTCGGTCTACCGGAAGGTACTTTTATGACTGGTGGCAGACATTGTTCACTAATTACGTGTGGTGGTAGAATCAAATCTTCGTCTACAGGTTTTATAGGTTCTGAGTACGTTGAATACAAGTAGCCCTTTGTGAAATGATCATCCACCAGGGTAGCTTCATCAGTTTTCCGACTTAATGCTGCTTTAATCGCGTGCTCACAGGGAATCTTCTCGACATCATATTGTTTACAAGTACAAAGTCTCTGCAATAATAAATTTAAAAAAGGAATCGAACTCAGAGCAGATAAACAAGGCAAACGTTTCCTGAGACTGGCAGACTTTCTCAGTATACGTTTCCTGAAACTGGCAGTGATAAATAGCAAAAAAAAACTTACATACCTTCTGTAGATCAACCACACAATCATAATCTCCACCTGTAACATGGCTACAATTTATATCAGTATGATGAACATTTAAAATTTCCAAGCTACCGTGTCTTTCATGCAGTAACTTTTCAACGTTTGGGGGGAAATTTGTTTTTAATGAGGCAGCTTTGTCTCGCCTTTCCACAAACCACCTTGACAACAACTTTCTAATACCCTCCAAGAAATGTTTAACAGGAAATGATTTGTCTTTCTTAAGCGCGTCATTAATGGATTCTGCAATGTTGCTCATCATTATACCAAATCTATCTCCTGGAAAATGTGCACAAACCCATAATCGAAATTTTGGCTCTTCCAAGTAAACTGCTAATTCACTATTCTGACCACGAATCACACCAAACAATTTTTCAAAATCTACCGGTCGATATGCATATGCAGCACGACACACCAAACTGAGCATTGCGTTCTTTTTGAACTTTAAGATGAGGTTATTTTTGAGGTGATAGTAACATACTCCCCTATCACCTGCGGGGAAAACCTTCTCAATGGCCTTTGCGATTTATAGATGACGGTCAGAAATAATGGCCAAATTTTTATCATCAAGTATCACACCACGCAACTGTGTAAAAAACCATTTCCATGAAGCATCATTCTCTGAGTCTACAATCCCAAAAGCTATAGGAAATATACTAGAATCTGTATCTTGACCTGCAGCTACCAGCATAACACCTCTGTACTTTCCAGTTAGATGTGCTCCATCTACCACAACAACCCTCCTCAATAACTCAAATCCTTTGATGGAAGCACCAAAAGCAATGAACAAATACTTAAACCTTTGTTGAGCATCACGTTCAAGCTTTGTAATCGTACCTGGATTGGCCTGCTCTATTTTGTATAGATAGGAAGGTAAGTCGTGGTAACCCCTCTCAAAAGTGCCTCTGACCAGCTCTCGTGCATATGCCAACGCTTTATGCGCCTTCGTATAGTCTATGTCAAGACAATGTAGCGACTTAATACAGTTCATTACATGCTTAGACGTGATTCCTTTCAGATCATTACCACCACTAAACCTATCAACATACATCTTTCCAATACATTTTGCATTAGCCTGTCGGTGACGAGAATACCTACAGACAGCAGAGCATGTATGAGCTTCTTTATATATCTGAACGAGAAATTCTGGAGATTCAGATGAAACTGACAGAGTCGACGCACGAATCCTCCAAGAACAATTAGGAACAAAACATTTCACGATAAATAGTTTCTTCCTCGACGTGGCGATTTTGAAATCAAACTTCTCGATGACTGAAATCTTGCGTAATTGCATAATTAATGCTTCCTTGTCATCAAATATTTCGCCAACCTTAATGGATCCATATTTCTTCATTGGTAATCGCTTCGTAGGCGTGTCATTGAATATATCGCAGAATAAAGGCGGCATCTGCTGTTTCTTCGCAGACTGTCAGGCGTGTCATTGAATATATCGCAGAATAAAGGCGGCATCTGCTGTTTCTTCGCAGACTGTCGGCAGTCTCTGCTGTTATTCGGTGATGGCATCATATGCTCGTCTTTAACATTACCAACACCATCAAAATCCACACCACCATCCTCTTTGACATCACAAGTTTCATCTTTACCCGCAGCTTCTGCTTTAATTCCATCATTTCTTTTCCATGACACGCAAAGCCGGATAACCTCTTTTTCTGCCATTGTCATAAAGTTTGCAAGTTACCTATCGTTATTCAAGAAGATAGGAGGTGTGTCGCTAGGCATTTTCTCCATGATATGTGTAGGCAACTTATAAGAAATCTCGACTGCATTCATCTGCGTTTCCAAGTTGTAATCTTCACAAACAATGCGGAGAAATTCCTCATACTTGATTTGTTCTTCAACCGCAAACAACTTGCTTCCTTTGCTTGAATCAACGTCGAAATCCCAACCCATTTTTACCTTCCATTGTCCAAAAACAGTCAACAAATGCAACATTATCTGCAAAAAAGAGAATGTTCAAAAGATCTGCAACACACTATCTTAGAAGATTTTTCGCAGAGCTCTACACTTTGGCAGGGTCTTTTAGAAATATCTCTGCCAAAGACGTACTAGAGCTCTAGACGCAGTTTAGAAGATGGTGGTTTAGATATCTAGTGTAATATTTTGAAGTGTTACCTGTGTTCGTTCTTCCCGAAAATATGCTCGCCTTCAACCCCTAGAATATCTTTGACCAGCAGATATTGTTAGATGTAAATGAAGATCGTCTTTCCGAAGAATGTACGTACTTTCGTTCAAAATCAAAGTCTGTAAACAATCTTATACTCGGATTTCGCTTCCGTCTCTTTGAAAATATGAAATCTGCCTTTGAGGGTGAAATCGAAATAGTAGATCTAGGTTAAGGTGGAGAGGTTAAAAAGATTTATAGCAAACTCAAAAAAGTAAGAAGTAATGGCATTCTTGTTATTATTGTGAAAAGAGAGGAGTACTTCAAAACCAGGAGTACTTCAAAATCCGACCGTTTATACAATTTAGTTACGTTGCAAATGTCAAGCCATGCCCTGCGAACAGTATGCTACAGTCTGTCAAGCAATATCTGCCTTATGTCTACAAAAAAGCACACACAACATCTGTCTTAAGTCTACAGAAAAAGCACACACAATATCTGCCTTAAGACTACCACAACTGACACACTATATCTGCCTTAAGGCTACACAGTTAGCAGAGGTTAAGAAGAGTCTGTCCAGCCTTAGCCTTAAGGCTACACAATCGACACACTATATCTGCCTTAAGACTACAGAATTAACAGAGTTTAAGAAGAGTCTGTCCAGCTTTAGCCTTAAGGCTACACAATTCACACACTATATCTGCCTTAAGGCTACATAATTAGTAGAGTTTAAGCAGAATTTGTCTAGCCTTAGCCTTAAGGCTACACAATTCACGCAGACTCTGCCAACTGTAAGGGTATTTTAGACATTTTCAAAAAAAGTGTACTAGTTCTACAATTTTCTCTACGAAGGTGTCCCGCTTGACATTAAAGTTAAAAAATGCACCATATCAGCAACTGTCCCTTAAATGATTAATAATCATTAAGCATAAGTTCATATAACCAACTAAACACCTTAAGCATCAATTCCCATTGGTTAAGAATGAAAAGCAAGAATTAAGGTTCTCCTAGACATTTTGTCGAACACCTTCCAGGCGCAAATGACCATGTTTTAGATTTTTGATTGATCATGTCAAATATAGCATTAAGAACACCTTAAACTTTAGAAATCAAAAGAACCTAAGCCTAGACATCACTAATCAACCACTAACCCTCCCTAATCTACTAAGCCCAAAACCCATTAAAAGGCTACTCACTAATCATCATGCTAAACTCAAAGATAAACATAGATGAAGACATAATCATAAACAAGAGATGAAAGGTTAAGAAAACTTCACTAGAAATGGTAAGATGATAAAATCAAAGCCAAAATCATAAGATAAGAGTTTGAGGTCAAAGAGGCAAGAGAAAAATCAGAACTAGGGTATTTTTATGTCTAAAATACATATATATAGTGAATAAAATCGGAACCGGATCGACCCGAAACACTTGGGTCGGATCTCAAAAATTGCACTTGAGATGAGGCCATACCGAGGTCATGAGTCCGGTATTGAGCCACGGTATGGCCTCTGCCATTTTGCTCCAAAATACTCAACACCCCATACCGAGGTCATGACTCCGGTATTGAGCCACGGTATGGGGGCTGTCATTTTGCTCCAAAATACCCCATACCGATGTAATGACTCCGGTATGGAGCCACGGTATGGGGGCTGTCATTTTGCTCCAAAATACCCCATACCGATGTCATGACTCCGGTATGGAGTCACGGTATGGGGGCTGTCATTTTTTTCATTTTCTTCACTTCTTTGCCTTCTTCTTGGCCCCTTCTTGCATCCATTTGATCCATTCTTGTTTCCTCTTGAATCCTCATCATTTTACATCCCAATTGCTCTCCAAAATGCCTCGAAGTGGAAACACCATCTCCAAACTTATAAAACACAAAAGAGAATGCAAATGCACTTAGAAATGCCTAAATGATATGCAAATGTGGGAAGAAAATATGATTACCACTATATAAAAATGGTGTAAAATATGAGAATATCAAAGCTCTAGGATGGGTCATGCATTGCTTGATCGACATGAAGCAGATGAAGGTAGCTTTTTCGCAACGGACTGCTCTGATTTGGTGAAGATGGTGTCTATACCGATGGAGTGGCTAGCGTTTGCAATCCATATTGAAGAACTTTTGAAGCTAAAGGAGAAGTTTTCTTATTTCTCTCTATCTCACATTCCGCGCACTCTCAATTCCAAGACCGACAGGCTTGCGAATGGTGCCCGAATAGCTATTTCAGATTTATTTTATGTAAATTCTTCACCACCAATTTGGACAACCCAATCGTGGTAATTTATTTTAATCGACAGAAAAAAAGTATAATATTCTTTATTGAAATAGAAACTCGAATAGAACATAAATTATTAATCATCTAAACAATAAAAATCTCAAAAATATTTCAGAGAGTTGTGCTTTAATTTTTTACCATAAATTTATGCTTCGGAGAATTGTGTCTCTTCGTTTTGACAATCTGAAAACATGTTTTGGAGATTTATGACTCTTTATCCTAATTATTCGCTTCTGAAAGAGTTTTTCTTTATCTTAACTTTTTGTTTTGTACATTTTCACATATTACGTTGTTTTATCACAATTAAGTCACATTTTTTGAAGTGCATCTGCTTCTCAAGAAAATTTTGGAGAGTTATCATTTTATCAAAACTTTTTGTTTCGAGGAATTGTGTCTCTTTACCATAACTTTTTGTTTGGCACATTTTCATAATCTTATATAATTGTTTATTATAAATGCTCACCGTTTTCTTATTAAGATTTGTGTGAATTCAACACTCATGTCTTTAAATTCTATATATTTCTAATATTAGTGGTATTTTTGAAAAGATTTTAGAAAAGTGACATTTTTGAAAAGTGGTATTTCAAAAATGGCATTTCTCAAAATTTCTCAAACACTAATACCATTCATATAATTTTAAATATCTTTTATATATTACTAGCATAAAACTCGGAATTAATAATTTTTTTAATTAATATTTAAAATATCAAATAAAATTTGATCACCAAGATATTCTCAAATTCGTTTTTATACAAAAAGATGTCAAGCCGACTTCTAACACTATAAATAAGCCTTAGACAAAGATAAAGGATTACAACAAACTCATTTTACTTTTAAAAGCAATAACTAAAATTATTTGATTTATGTTCTTGACAATTACAAAATTATGAAAATAGATATATTATCGAATTATCTTTGACGGGTTAGTCTATACATATCTTAATTATATAAAAAGAAAAATCACTATAAATAAGATGCAGACTTATTTTTTGCTTGCAAAATTCATTTTTGGTACAGACGGAGATATTACTAGCGGTTGTAAAACTGACAAAAACGGCGAAAGTTAAAGCATGAAGTTACAGTGGTGAAATGAAACATCAACTCAGTGTTGCAGTAACAGTCATTGGTGATATCAAGCGGTCTTTTTAGATGAACTGGTATGCAACTTGCTATGTACCTCTTTAGTTATGTGTTTATAAATATACACACAAATCGAATTAAGATGGTGTTTTAATACATGGATTTTAGACAAGATGCATGGACCCTATCACTAGGAGACATATGTGGGATATTATACAAGAGTCAAAGAAAGCACGAGCCATTAAAGAAATTTTTTAGAGAGGTACATACACTTTAAAAAATTTTGACCGGTTAGCGCTTACATATCTTAATTATATTAAAAGAAAAATCAGTATAAATAAGTTGCATACTTTTTTTTCTTACAAATTTCATTTTTGGTACATACTGCTAAAAATTTACTAGCGGGTATAAAACTGACAGGAGCGGCGAAATTTAAAGCATGAAGTTACAATAATGAAATGAAACGTCGACTCAGTGTTGCAGTAACACTTATTGGTGATCCCAAGCTGATCTTTTTAGATGAACCGGTATGCAACTTGCTACGTACCTCTTTAGTTGTGTGTTTATAAATATACACACAAATCGAATTAAGATGGTATTTTAATACATGGATTGTAGACAACAGGCATGGACCCTATCACTAGGAGACATGTGTGGGATATTATACAAGAGTCAAAGAAAACACAAGCCTTTAAAGAATTTGTTTAGAGAGGTACATACACTTTAAAAGTTTTTGATGGGTTAGCGCTTACATATCTTAATTATATTAAAAGAAAAGTCACTTTAAATAAGTTGCATACCTTTTTTTCTTACAAATTTCATTTTTGGTACATACTGCTGAAAAGTTATTAGCGGGTGTAAATCTAACAGTATTTATGGTATCAGCCGAGTAACATAATTGTATATAAATCTATTGATTTTACCACTATTATTTTAATATCCTACAAGTTATAATATTCTCATAATGCCAGATTAAAGGATTACTATAGGCTCATAACCCAACGAAATGGACGAACGTACGTTGCTGTAGATTTGTAAAATCAAATTATATTCCCGTCAAACCGACTGATCAAAGTTAAACTAACTAACCACAATTAATTGAGATTTTTTACTAAAAATCAAGTCGAATTAACACTTTAGTTTTATTAGACAACAATATATACTAACCGAAAATTTTACGTAGTCTAAGTGATTCGAATCGTAAGTTTCAATAGAATATTTTTGATATGAAAAAATATGAAAACCCAACGAACTGAAACAAACCATTCATAACTAACACATTATATCAAAACTATTCAATATTTTACGTGCATTTGTGAGGGTTTAGGCTTATCTATTAGGGTTTAGTACCTTTTACGTTGCAAGAACTATAAATTATTCAGTATTTTACTTACATGTTTGATGGTTTCGGCTCACCTATTAGGGTTTGGTACCCTTTAAGTTTCAAAAAATATAAACTGTTCAGTATTTTATGTGCATCTGTGAGGGTTTAGGCTCACAAGGTTATTTATTATAAAATCAAAGAGACGAATATTGTTCAACCAAAATTGTAATGGTAACAATGAATTACCCATTGTCTCCTATAGTTAACAAGAAAATACCACAAACAATGAAGATTTGTAAAGTCACATATATACTCTCCTCAAATATATACAAATATGATTTTCATTCGTATATATAGAAATATAATTTAACGCTATCAAGTTTTGTATAATTTTAATTCTCGAAACTATAATGCCGGCGCAGATTATACCAACCACCCTACGGAAGGTATGGACGATGTTAGCAAGTCGGCTTTCATATTTTTGTCCCGCTGCCCGTAGACATAATCGAATTAACACTTTAGTTTTATTCGGCAACATTACATACAAACCGAACTTTTCTATAATTGAACTGAACCGAATCATATTTTTATTCGGTTTGTTTTAGCTAGTTTCAATATAATATTTCCAACCCAAAAAAAATAAAAATAAACCGACAAACCGAATCAAATCGACCATAACTAACACGATATATCTAAATCATTCAATATTTTACGTGCATTTGTGAGGGTTTAGGCTCACATATTAGGGTTTAGTACCCCTTAATTTGTTAAAAATATAAATTATTTTCAATATTTTACGTGCATTTGTGAGGGTTTAGGCTCACCTATTAGGGTTTAGTATCCCTTAATTTGCAAAAAGTATAAATTGTTTAGTATTTTACGTGCTTTTGTGAGGGTTTATGCTCACTTATTAGGGTTTAATACCTCTTAATTTGCAAGAAATATAAATTGTTTAGTATTTTATGTGCATTTGTGAGGGTTTAGGCTCATCTATTAGGGTTTAGTACCCCTTAAGTTACGAGAAATATCTATTGTTCAGTATTTAACGTGCATTTGTGGGGTTTAGGCTCACCTATTAGGGTGTAGTACCCCTTAGGGTGCGAGAAATATAAATTATTCAGTATTTTACGTGCATTTGTGAGGGTTTAGGCTCACCTATTAGGGTTTAGTACCCCTTAAATTGCGAGAATTATAAATTGTTCGGTATTTTACGTGCATTTTTGAGGGTTTACGCTCACCTATTAGGATTTAGTATCCCTTAAGTTGCGAGAAATATAAATTGTTTAGTAATTTACGTGTATTTGTGAGGGTTTAGGCTCACCTATTAGGGTTTGGTATCCCTTAAGTTGCGATAAATTTAAATAGATCTATATTTTACGTGCATTTGTGAGGGTTTAGACTCACCTATTAGGGTTTAGTACCCTTTAATTTACTAAATAAATAAATTATTGATAGATTTATATACAATATAACTTGCTAAATATGTTAGTATTTAATATCCACTATTTTAGTTCCCTTTATTTGATATAAATGTAAAAGGTAGACATATATACAACCAAAAATTGTTAAGTTATATAATACAAAAAATTATTCAAAAAATGTCTATTACAAATCGTAATGCCCGCACAATTTTTTTCTTTTTTGATTTTATCGTATGTTGTTGTGTCAAGGGTAACCTCGAGATCTGGTTTGAAAATATTGATCACGGATAAAGATTGGAAGCCTCAAAGCAAAACTTGGAATGTTGTCTACGATGAAGTCTTCCAAAATGTAAATCAAAGGCTACTTAGGGTTTAAAAATTACATTTTTCTATGGTGTTTTTAATTTTTAATTTTTTTTTACAGAGACATAGTAATCTTGTAACGCCCGACCCCGATCATTTTGAGCCCTAGGTCTAGCGCCCTAACTTGCAACACAAGAAACACACCTGCACACACTGAAAAAGGGGAAAAGAGGGGTGAGCAACTAGGTTACTCAGTGAGGAATGGTCATTTCTGTCCACATGACCCCAACACTACTAACCAACCTGCACGCGCAAATACTAACCCTAGAACATGCAATACACATCATGCTCAAACAACAAGCCACATTAACACAACAAATATATTATCACATCACACACTAACACACATTAGCACATATCAAATATTTCGACACGAAGTCCATGACGCTTGGGCTGGCCATCACCTCGAAAGGTAGTACGCCACATTTGGCTCGTCAGCCGGTTAACGGGCTTTAGCGGGATCGCCATGTCTTCGCCCTCAGTCCGACATCACACAAATCACAATCACTATCCAATCATAAACCAAGATAATCTTACTAACATCATTTCAACATATCATCATCACCAATCAACCATCATCATCAATCATCAATCATCATTTAATCTCCTAAACTTAGCATTAACGACTACAAATTGACTAGGAGTGTTAAGAATCCACAAATCCCACCCTCACCTTAGCCACAAAGCTTCCGGAGTCTCTGAAATTGCAGTCCAAAAAATAGGGGTTGAAAATAGCGTTTCAGGCGGTTGCGGTTGAAATGCTATTTACGGCGGTCTGAAATCACGTTCTGGGCGTCTATCGTCTGAGAAAATAACGTTTCAAATATGCGTTTGCGTTTTAACTCATATTAGAGTTTCTGGTTTCTGGACAAAATGAGTGTTTCTTGACCAGAAAAAAACACAAATAACTTACGGAATTCAGATCGGATCGGAAAGGGGAAACTTAATCTGGATTCCTTGCAACAACACCTTTCAAGAGACACCAAGATCGTAATCTGAATCCTTCTGTAACAACGGAAAATTGTCTCCAAAATCAGCTCTGACAAACTGAGAAAAGACAAATCGAGACTAAGTGTTTCTGGTTTCCGAAAGAGTGAGTTTTTACCAAATTTAAACTTGATTTTCGGATTGACCTTACCTCGGATTTGAGATCGGAAACCTGATCCAGAAACTAGACAAGTAGATCTTTCCATGGATATAAAGACCATAATCTAATTCCATCGGATAGGTCTGGAAAAGGCCTGCGAAGTCGGGAAGTCCCGCAGGTTCACTCTGCACCAATCAGTCCCACAAAAATACCAAAGACTTTCAGACCATAACTCCGATTGACAAACGGTTTGCGTCTATAAAAATATCTGTGAGTTGACTATTTATCGTTTGATTCCGATCTATATTTCCCATCCGTTTCTCTCCTTCCCCAGAACGGGACAGATCTGCCTCCATTGTCACCTTCCACCAATGGCGGTGGCTCCTCCTTCACTGTCACGTACGGGTTCATCTTCCCCAGCACGTACAGCCTCTGCCGTGGCCTCCCCGAAGTCGCCAAGCCGCTGCCGCGAGTCGTCGCCGCCACCACAACCTCCGACCGTGTAGCCGTATTCTCCGTACAAGGCTCTCCACGTCTCTGTCTCCTTTTCTCCTCTCCACCTCTCGGCATCTTCTTCTTCTTCTCTTCCCCTCTTCTTCTCCTCTTCCTTACGATCACAGACCTCCCTCTTCTCTTCTTCTTCTTCTTCTCTCTCCTCTTCTCTCTTTCTCTTCTGCCGTTTTTCTCCTTCTCTCTCACGCCTCTTTTCTTTCTTTCTCTTTTGATAATTATGTTGCTAAACATAATTTAGGGTTTAGGTTAGTTAATTATGGAATTGGATTTATGGGCTTTGGAGAGAAAAACATTATCTTGGCCAAATCCATTTAACTCCTTTTAAAGGGTTTTTTTCCTTTGGCCCAATTTGCATTTCCGGTCCAATAGAAATTTCCACGCAAAAATTTAAAATTCTCGGGACACGATCATGACAAATCTGGTTGTTATTTAGAGTATTTTTCTATTCTGATTCCGGTTTTCATCGAATCACAACCAAAAACGTTAAAAACAGATCATTAAATTTAACGAAAACAGTGTAAACATAATAGAATCGTTGAGGAAGCAAGATGAAGATTACCTACTTAAATTCAAATCGAAGTTGAAGAAAAAAGTCTCGAGTTTTTGAGTTTATGCAATGCTCTGTTTTCAGAGCTTTTACCCTATTTCAGTTTTTGGAATTTTTGACATGTTGATGTTTTTAAACTGTTACTATTTAATTAATGAAATTTGATGACAACAAAAAAAAAACCTAACAAAAACAGTGTAAACACCTTGAACAGCAAGGAAAAGCATTGTCATTCGGTTTCTAAAATGCTCGAATAAACTCAAATTGTAGCTTTCGAAATTTACATACAAAAGATAAAGAAAAGAGAGGTTGTACCAAAAGAATTGGCAGAGTAAGATATAAATATATTGACACGTTTGATCAAAAAATAAATATATATATATATGTACACAAACAGTCACACTCACAAGCGCTCATGTAACATTAATTTACCCAACCAAAATAGCCAAAACAGTAACTCTTGACAGAAACATAGAGCATAAAAGACATTGAGACTAATCTCACATCTTCACCTACTGCCTCTGTTCTATCTTTCCTCCTATTCTTTGGTTGGCACATATACCGGGAGATTCACAAGTGTGTCGATTCGGGTGACTCCAATGAGCTCAGGCGATTCGAGTCCTGAGTCTGGAGTTGATGTTGATGATGTGTCTGGTTGCAGTTCAGTAACGCCATTGTTGTTGATCTGTTTGTCCTCTGAGAAAGAAGAAGTTGACAGTTTGTAGTTTGGTTCAGAGTCAAGGAAGAGGCAAACTACAGCACAGTCATCGACTTTTGAAGTTGGGAACTTCCATCTCCAATTCCGCACCGCAGCTTCCACCAAGGCTCGAGCTGCTGAGGAACGTGTTGGGGCTTTCGTTACAATCTCTACAACCTCTTCATTCGTCAATGCATCCCAAATCTAGCAAAGTTTAATGTACATGTTGGAATTCATAGTGATTTATAACAGTTTATAAATATTAATTTCGAATTCAATTGCCAGGATTCGTGCAAATACTAAATTAGATCTAGGTTATATGGTTTTGAATATACCTGGATATTCTGCAGTGGAAAAATAGTTTAATGTTGTCTACGAGTCTTCCGAAATGTTTGATCTATCAAAGGCTACTTAGAGTTTTATAATTACATTTTCTTTGTTATTGCTACGGTGTTTTTAAATTTTTTTTTTATTACAGATACATATCTTTTATTACTATAGTAATTTCTTTTAATTTTAACATATAAAACTATAAAAATATTTCGATGATTATATAACAACTATTCGCATATTGTTTCTATTTTCTAACAAAGCAAAACACGCGATCAAAAACGGATAATATTCAGGTCTACAAGTTACTTCAAAAATATAATATCTGATTACTATATTATCATAACTCATTGGAAAAAAACGAATGTACGTTACATAGATTTGTAAAATCAAATTTATATTTCCGTCAAACCGATTGATCAAAGTTAAACTAACTATCCACAATTAATTGAGGTTTTTTCATTAAAAATCAAGTCGAATTAACACTTTAGTTTATTAGGCAACATTATATACGGACAACAAATTTTAACGTAGTCTAACTAAACCAAATCGTAAGTTTTAACAGAATATTTTCGATCAAAAAAAATACGAAAACTAACGAACTTAAACAAAATGATCATAACTAACATAGTATATCTAAATCATTCAATATTTTACGTGCATGTCTGAGGGTTTAGGCTCACCTATTAGGGTTTAGTAACCCTCAAGTTGTAAAAAATATAAATTATTCAGTTTTTTACGTGTATTTGTGAGAGTTTACGCTCACCTATTTGGGTTTAGTATTTCTTAATTTGCAAAAAATATAAATTATTTCTACAATTTAACGTGCATCTGTGAGGGTTTAGGCTTCCATATTAGAATTTAGAACCAACACGGGCACATCCACTAGTTTTAGTTAAGGTGATTAACATATATAGACACTTGTTGAAGATGTTGTTACAATATAGACACTTTTTGAGGAATTGACCTTTTTCACTGTTCTGAAATTTTAATGGCAAAAACGACCTTACATCTAAACGTGATAAAATTGAGAGAGAAAGTATATTTAATTATATTTAAATGATGGTTCTGATCGTTCGAAAAAAAAGGTTCGCAGCGTTCTTCTTCTTCTTTTTCTCCTCCTCCTCCACAGCCATGACTCCATCGCGACTCTATTGCTCCGATCTTCTTCTTCGGCCCCGTCGCGACTGTTGCTCCGGCCTTCTTATTCTTTGGCGATACACCGGAAAGTGCTTGTTTGGATCTAAGGAGACGACCTGACCTTTTCTTTAACAGAGAAGAAGAAATCAAATCCATCGAGTTGATTCTCTGATGGTTGTCTTGAAGAATTTATTCACGTGAGAGTACTTTTTCTATTTCTTCTTATTTCTCTATTTTCCAGTTTTCTTCTCTTTAGAAACAAAATTCGGTTTGATTTTGTTATTAGCTATAAGGAAGAACAATTTAGTTAGTGGTATCAGAGACTTTAGGCTATATATTGTTTGAGTTTCAAGAAATTTCATGGTTTGGGAAAAATATAGAGATTGAGATATTGGATATATAACATAAATTTGTTGGTTTGTTCTGTTTACCAGGCTCTTTCTGCAGATGATCTTCGTAAAAAAACATTTGATTTCATTGCTGCTAATATCTCCTACAAAGTTTATCTCTCTTTCATCTTTGCCAAAGTCGCTTCCTTTTTCTTCTACCTAACTCCTATCTAAAAGCTTCTCATCCATTGATAAAAAAAATTTTAGAGAAGACGAAGAAAGCAAGGAAGACAATTACAACAAAGAAGAATAGAAGACTGGAGGATAATCTGCAGGTTGGTGGATGGATGTTATTATCAATAATTGTTGTGTTATACGTTGCAAAGAAACTCTCAAAATTGTCATTAATTTTTCCTAACTCAAACAAGAGTTTCTCGATCTCGTGATGGTCGTTACCAAGCAAACCTTGAATCTTCTAAAATCCATGTGAAATTTTGATTCTTTTGCATTATAGATACTTTTCAAACTTGGTGTAACTTTTCATTGACCAAGTGGATGTATTATCTGAATTGTTGATTTGACCTATGGATTATGAAAAGATTATCGTGTACAAGATATCGTGGACAACTAATGAATCAATAATATCTTGAGCAAATTACTATGGATCTTGTAACGTGGATTCGAGTAATGTAAATCTGAAATTTTGATTTTAAGTGATTCAAGACAATTTTTTAAGTGTTTCAAGCAACATAATCCATTCTTATTTGAACATTTGTTAGTTATAAAATGGACACAAGAAATAGTATGGATTGTAAATCTATTTCTGATTTCTATAATTGCAAAAGATAACACATATGAAACACGTAATTAGTCCATCAATAAGAGTTCTGATGGACAGGTTCCGATGAACATGAAAGTGTGGACATGGTTGAAATAATGAAACAAAAAGAAGAAAAAGAACTTATGAGTCCTCTTCAAAGAAGAAAACAAAACAAAGCCTAAAGATCACTGAATAAGTTTTTAAACAATTTGCAATATATGGATTATGTGAAACCAATTTGATTCAACAATGAAATGAGTACAACTTATGAATCAATAATAATGTGGTGAATGAAATGTGAACAAGTATTTGTGGACTAGTTGGTGCAAACAGGTATCGTGGACAATGTCTGATGGACAAGGGGCCTGAACAAAATATTGTGATCAACATACTATGGATAAGACCAACAAAAAAACTAAGAATCCACTGTCCATTTTATATTGAACATTTGTTTAGTGATGAATAGACGCTCCAACCATTCCATATTGATCATTAATGAAAAGTTTCTAATGAAAAGTTTCAAAAAAAAATCCTTCATTTCAAGTCTGTTTCCAGCAGCACCAACTCTTTTATCTTCACAAATCAAAACCAAACAAACAAGATATTAGCAAATGAGACCCACAATTAACATAAAATATTATAAAAGTTTGTATGGACAATAAGTTTGTATGGACATATTATCCATATGGATAAGTTTATATGGATATAAAAGTTTGTATGGACAATAAGTTTGTATGGACAGATTATTCATATGGATAAGTTTATATGGATATAAAAATTTGTATGGACAATAAGTTTGTATTGACAGATTATCATTGACATATATAAGAATATGAATCAACCATATAGACATTTTTATGGATGAGTTTAGTCGCCATATATAAGAACATGAATCAACCATATGGATGAGTTTATATAGACATAAAATTTTTTATAAACAATAAGTTTGTATGAACATATTATCATGGACATTTAAACATGGATGTCAATTTATCTTTTAAGAAGAAGCTATTGTCATGATCTAATTGACAAAGATTAAGAAAATGTAAGTACATAACTTAAACAAAGAAACTATAATTATTTATTCCAATGAAGCAATTGACCAAGAGTTAAAAAGATTTAGATTTACTTGAGTCACGTCATCCTTGATCGAGCATTGATCCTCCTTCATACTAAGGGTCTTAATTTTCTCAATTTGGGTATTGAAGATCACAAAAGAAAGTAAAAAAAATCTCCACGTACCTGCACGAACTCAATGTCCACACTTGTATTAAAAAGCTCTATTACAAACTTACAAGCAATGCATTATCATGATTAAGTATTCATATACCATGAATTTAAAACACAATCCGCAGATAATGAATTTTTAAAAGTTCAAACAGACCATAAAAAATCACAAAAAAAAGTCAAAACATAATCTATAGACCATGAATTTTTAAAAATTCAAACTCGAAAAAAAATCAGAGAACAAACAAATTTTAACAGCATAAATCAGAGAACAAACACAAGAAAATATGGAAAACTAACACAATTATTAAACAGAACTCGTGACTCGTTTCTTCTTCTGTTTTTTCCAAAATCCAACAAACTCGCGACTCGTTTCTTCCTCTAAAAGCTCGGCTCGATTATTTACCATGATTTCGATCTCGCAATCGCATCTCCCTTTTTCAGATTGTTCTCCGTCATCACGTACGAACGCCACCGTTTTTGTGCACTCTCACTGATGGTTGCTTCTCTTTCGCCACCGTCGATTTTCTCGCGGTTGCTTCTTAACGCCACCGTCGATTCTCGTCGCAGTTGCTTTTCAACGCTATCGTCGGTTCTCGACGCGGTTGCTTCTATTTCGCTGAACCATTTACGGCTAGGGTTTTTTTTGGGTGAAATGATTTTGAATTTAGAATAAATTAGAATATTGTATCTAGGTACATATATTTGGGATGCAGAAATGTCGAGTAATTGGATAAGTTACAAGGACCAGATCAGCTGAGGGTTATTTTTGACTTTAGCCATGGTAAAAGTGTGCCTTCGATCAAAAATGTCAGAAAGTGTTATATATTTATAGAAAAGTGTCTATAAAAGTAAATAACTCTTTTAATTAAAACAAAAAACAAAACTGAATGATTAAAAAAAGAGGATCTTTTGTCATTTTATTCTATATGCTGACTGTAGTTAAAGTACACAAGTCTTATCATATAGTTGATGTGTCGGAAATATGCACTTCCATACCATGCAAATTGAAATGTGTCCATTCGGACCTCCTTCATGCATGCCGTAAAAGTACCAAGTGTAAATAGTCTATTGAGGTTTTTTTTTTCAACTAAACACTGTATATTCATCTTTTCTTTTGTTCTCCCTTTTAGAGATAGCATATGACATGTGTTTTAAGAAATTCATTAGATATAGTTTCAGATTAACTACTAGATCTACACACACTCACACAAACATCTACCTATTGTGTTAATTAATTTTGTTTATTAAGAGCAGCATAAAGTTGAAACACTTCTCTATATAAATAGCATTAATTAGAGGTGGAGACGGTGATCTTTTATTTTATACATTCATAAATTTGGTAAGATGACAAACCAAACCAACTCGAGCCTTCCTCTATTACTCGAGAAGAAATCAATTGAGCTTGTTAAACCTTCAAAACACACTCCTTCCGGAAACCTCTCCCTTTCTAGTTTAGACAACAACCCTCTCGGCGAAATTAGGCACGCAATTGTTTACGTTTTTAAAGCAAATGAAAAAAACCAAACGGATCCGGCCTCTTTGCTTAGAAAGGCTTTGTCCGAACTTCTTGTGTACTATTATCCCTTTTCAGGCAGGCTAGTGAGACGAAAAAGTGATCGAAAGTTTCAGCTCGTTTGTAACGAGGAAGGAGTCCCTTTTACGGTCGCTACCGCAGCTCCTGATCTCCGCTCTCTAAACTATATAGAAAACTTTGTTGATGAAGTTGCGTTGCGGCTTGTGCCTGAGGTCGAGCTTAACTATGAAAGTGAGATAGGTTATCATCCTCTCGCTATGCAGGTATTGATTCAGTTATTAAATATAATATATATATATAGGCTTTGAATGGTGGCGGTAAATAAAACGGACTAATATGTTACCGACTAGACTGTCCAATGTTTTGGGCGGACGTGACATACTAATTTTCTTTTTAATAAATTATGTTTTTATAGTGCGGTCTAATTTCTTTCCTTTTGTTCTTTACGCATTAGACACTTTTAGAAAGTGTAAATCAGTTAGACTTAAATTAAGAAAATATCATTCTTTCTAATTTTGAAGGTGACCAAGTTTCCTTGCGGTGGATTTACCATTGGCACAGCATTGTTACATCCGGTGTGCGATGGGTTTGGTGCGGCTAGGTTCATTCATTCCCTAACCGAGTTGGCTAGAGGAAAGAAAGAGCCATCGGTTGTGCCGGTATGGCAGAGAGAGCGGTTAGTTCGGGAAATAGACAACGAACCGGCTAGAGTTCCCAGTGGTGTCGGTGCTAGAGCGAGTTTTTTGGCCACTTCAACGTATATGCCAACTAGTGATTTGGTATGTTTATAAATCTCTTTTATTCTTTTTTGGTAAAAAGTGAAGAATCATTTGATCGTATGAAAAACTGGATCGATTGTTTTCTAAAAAAAAAGGGTAGAACTTTTTTTTTCTTAAAAAAAAAACAGCTAAGAACTAGTAATTTTGACAGCGTTCCTTGTTAATTTTATAGAAATGTATTTTACATGAAATTATAATATTATATATACCACTACGTCAGAATTTTTATTTTTATTTTTTAATTCGAATAGTTTTATTAAATGAGTGAGAGTTATGTTAAATAACTTCATTTTAGGAAGTGCTAAATTTTGAATTATTACTAAAAATTATATCTTTGCAAAATCATTTGGTAAAAAAAAAGCATTTTGCTGTGATTCAATTATATATACTTGATCATTTCAGCAACTTTCTCATTTGTATATATAAAATCCACAGGTTACGGAGATAATAAGCATTAAAGCTGGGAATATAAAAATGCTTAAAGATACTTTGGTTAGGCAATCCGAATTCCCGAAGGAGAGTTACACTACTTATGAAATTCTTAGTGCGTGCGTATGGAAATCAAGATCTCGAGCCCTACACCTAGATCTTGACAGGATCACTATGCTCGGCATAGTTGTGGGCATCCGACATGTTCTTGATCCGCCACTGGCTGAGGGTTACTATGGCAACTCAATCATAGACGTGTATATCGAGCTAACCGCGAGAGAGCTCCATGAATCATCGATCTCTGACATTGTAAAACTCGTGAAGGGGGCCAAGAAAAAAGCTTATGACAAGAGGTATATCGAGGAGGAGCTAAGAAACATAGGGAGAATGATTAAGGAGGATGTGAAATTCGACGATGTAATCGATGGATTATTGTTCATGACCGATATGAGAAATATTGGGTCGTTTGGATCAATGGATTTTGGTTGGAACGAGCCTGTGAATATGAGGGGTCTGATGTTTCAAGAAAGCGCCAAGAACTTGGGGATGATCTTAGGACCATCCAAGCTGGATCCAGTAATGGACGGTGGAGTTAGAGTGGTAATGACATTGCCAAAAAATGCAATGGTTAAGTTCAAGCAAGAAATGGATGCTATGATGCATATTCGTCCTCGTTTTTGATCTTGTCCTTTTGGACTCTCTCGTCCTCGAGTTTGTCATTTTCCTATTCTTTTATCGATTTTTTATAGTTACTTCGAACTAAATATATATATATATATATATATATATATATATATAAGAACTTCTCTTTTCTGGTAGACCAAAAAAAAAAAAATTAATATACTAAATCTTAAAGAAAATTACTAACTGAATCAGAATTAATAAGAATCTTGAGGAACATTTTGTGAAGTACATTTAACCTTAGTAACCCAAACAAAAGGTCGCAACGATGGGTATATTTTTTCCGGCAACAATGCTTTAGATAGGGTCTCGAATGGCAATCGGATTTGGCTACGGTGCGGTGCTCTAAAATCATGGTTTATCAAGGAATGGTAAAGCGAATTGACAACGATGCATAGGATTTACCATTTGACAACAATGCATCGATGCCCTCACTTTTGACATTTCCTCTTCTTTTATCGAATCATTCTTAGTATTCTCAGCTGCTTCAAACTAAATATATAAAACTCATATTTTCTTGTAATTTATACTATAACAAGAGGCCAGCACTCTTCATCTATCCGCCATGTCATCAGAGCGACACGTGTCCATCTAATTAAATATATTCTTAACAAAGAAAAAAGAATTAAGAGCATTGATAATCAACACGCCGTTACACCGCATTCCTCTTGGTCTTCTCTAGGGTTTTTATTTATTTTACCAACGTTTCTTGCACTTCCACTTCCGATGTCCTCCATGCTTCTCCTATTATTTTCCAAACTCTCGCGTACTCACTTATTTCGAATTCCAAAAGAGGAGAAGAACTTAACGAAAGTTTACATGGATCCCTCCAATTTCATAATTTATTCCTCTTCTTATTGCTGCAGATCAATTTGGACAGTGTTAGACACAAAATAGAGAAGTGATAATCCATGTTCTGTTTGTTGGCTCAAAACGCATCTCATGGTATAACATTCTTTCTTAATATACTTGTTCTTGTGAGAAAACCCGATCTTATGTCTACTCTTCTACTTTTAGTTGCCTCAGATCATTGAACATGGAATGACCTCAACTCTCTGGTGACCGTCAATAGAATTTCATTTATTTAAAGCTTTATTCTTTGTCTTTCAGGTTGGCATTATAGACAACTTCGGCCAGTTGGTTGATCATGATGGTGTAAAGCAAGAATCAAGTTACATGAAGTCACTAAATGTCGATGGAGTGGTAATAGATTGTTGGTGGGGAATAGTTGAAGGCTGGAATTTTCAGAAATATGTATGGTCTGGCTATAGGGAGCTCTTTAACCTTATCAGAGACTTCAAACTTAAACTACATGTGTGATAGAGCTTTTTCAATACATCCTATGTGACCAAACTGCAACTATTGCGACAAAGAACCATCTTTTGGCGTAGTATCTTAGCAAATTTAGCATATGGTATATTTTAAGGTGGTGATAACATTTCATGAATATGGAGGGAATGCATATGGAAATGTTATGATCTCGTTACCACAATGGGTTTTCGATATTGGAAAAGACAATCCGCACATATTTTTCATTGATCGTGAAGGGAGAAGGAGTTACATGGACGAACTAGTATAGAGGTACTTTAAAAGAACATTCATTTCTCATAAACTACTAAGCCTTTTGGTATATTATTTACATCTCATCCTCTTTGTACAGTTTAGCTTCTTATTTCTTAAGTTTGTAAATAAAAGAATTTTCAGGTGTATTTAGATTTGATGAGAAGCTTCCGCTCAGAGTTCGATGAATTGTTTGGGGAGGCGCTAATTGCTGCAATTGAGATTGGTCTTGGAGCTTCTGGTGAACTAAAGTAGCAATCTTTCCCAGAAAGGATGGGTTGGATTAAGTGTTCGATGGTGGGTTGATAGAAAGTGCAAAAAAGCAACACTCTTTCTTGGTTCTTTAGAAAGGAAGAGGAAATTTTGGATATAATCAATGTGGTGTTCGCACCATCAGATTTATGGATCTTGCAAACGTATGAGCTAACTCGATTTAGTCGTTAATTTTCTAATTGACTTGTGTTACAGGGATTTAAATCTATTCAATTGATGTAGCAGTGTCACTATATATGTTATTTATGTTCTTGGTTAGGAATATTACTTTTCTTCTAAATCTACTTTAAATTGATTAGTTTTTCTTTTTAAGTTTTGGGTCAACTATCGCATCTGGAAAAACAAATTTAGTAGTTAGATTTGTGGTGATTCATCTCATGACATTTTTATGGTTAATTATTCCTAATGGACATGCATGTATTTAAAGTGAGATCTCGATAAGTTTAATATCTATTGGCTCTATCGACAGCTTTATTGAGGTAGAGAGACTTGGATGGTATAAGTATTTAAAACAAGTTTGTAATTCACATGTAAATAAAGTTAGTTCATAAACATTTTTATTTTCTTCCAAGATAAAGAGAAGCTGTATATATCAAGAAAATCGAGGATCCTACTATCGAATGAAAGATTAGTCAAGGAAGAAGCCAAACAACGTAGTGTTGGTTCATGTGAACGTAAAGTTAAAGAGGAAGGAAGTCTTCTTATTCTAAGAAAATTGAGGCGTTGTATCAAATAAATGAAATATTTTTTTTATCAAGAAACCAATCTGTAGAATTCCACTAAAAAAAATAAAGATTAAAAAAAAAAAAGTTGTTACGACAACAAAAATGAAAAAAGAAAGCTTAAGTAAATTGAAGAGTTAGCGAAGCTGCAAAAAAATTTCTTGATTAAAAAAAATAGTTGCATAGTATGGTCTTTGAAATTATAGGATCTTAGAGTCAAGTAGATGAAGAGCTAAGATCCGAAGAGGTTTAATTACTTAAGACAATAGAATTCGCATGTTTAAATCTCATTTTCTACCATTTTAGTAAGTAGGAGAAAAATTATGATTATTTTCACTTTTCAAACAAAATATATTCTTTTTTTTTCCAACAAACACAATATACTTATCATCTAAAAATGTCATAGCTTTCTAATAAGTTTTAGCTTTGATTAAATTAAAGCAATGCTTAAATGAGGTTTTCATCTTTGGTGTTCTGTATTGTCTTCACACAAAATACTAATTATTTAGTCACACGGTAATTTAAATCGTGTAGTGGTAGAGAGATGGTTATCATGGTAACTGCTGAGGTTGATGAATTTAAATCGGTTGATCTGGACACCAAACAAAATGATTATTTTTCTTTTTCCTAGGTGATTAACTCGCGCTATGCACATGCATGAAGAATTTGTAAACTCTGTTAATGATAGTAATTATCTACGTTTTTTTATCATTCATTAATATTTTATTTTTTGGTTTTGATATTTATATAATCTCTGTTAATTATAGTAACAATCTATGTTTGTTTTGTTTTTTCCTCTCGATCTTTGTTTATTTTTCTTCTTCTTCTTCTCGATCTTTGTTTTTTCTTCTTCTTCTGGGTTTTCTCCTTCTTCTTCTTTTCCTTCTTCTTTTCATCGTCTTCGTCTTTCTTGTCTTATTCAACTTCTTTTTTTCCTTCTTCTGGTTTTTCTTTGTCTTATTCCTCATCTCTGTGCTCCTATTCGGTTTCTTCTTTCTTCTTCTTCGTTATTCTTCCTTCTTGTTCTTCTACTTATTCTTCTAGAATTGTTACTTACAGTCAAAATTGGTAGTTTTTATTTCATTTGATGGTTCTTTGTTCTTCTCCGACTTCTTCTTCGTTTTTTTTGTCTTCGTCTTCGCCTTCTCTTCCTTCTTCTTCCAATTTTTATTCTTTTTCCTTATTCATCTGCGTCTTCTTTTTCTTCTTCTTTCAATTTTTATTATTCTTTTTTTTCTTTGCCGTCTTCATCTTCTTTGACTTCTTCTTCTCCTTCCGATTTTTCTTCTTCTTCTTCTTCCGATTTTTCTTCGTCTTCCTCTTACGGATTTTATTCTTTTTTATTTTTTATTTTTTCTCTAGGTTTTTTTTCTTTCTCTTCTTTTCATTCTTCTTCTTCATTGTCTTTATCTTCTTTGTCTTATCTGAAATTTTCTTTTCTTCTTCTTCTGGTTTTTCTTTGTCTTTGTCTTCGTATTCTCCTTCTTTTTCAACATATTCTTCTTCTTTCTCTTCTTCATATTCCGGTTTTTTTTTCCTTGTCTTCTTTTACTTCTTCATCGTTTTTGTCGTATTCTTCTTCTACATCTTCTTTTTTTCTTCTCTAGCTTATTCTTCTTCTTTGCTCGAGGTATAGTTTTAATCTGAGAAATATTGCTATAATATTTAAAAAAATTAAAGAGAGGTAAAAGAAATTAGGAATCTATCATTGTAATTGAAAGGTGTTTAGTGATTCTTTTTTTATTTTGAATGTGTTAGAAAGTGTAGCGGTTATCTGGTCAAGCACATACATAGTTTTCACCCAATGTTCCAATCATCCCACATATGATTGTAAACCATCTAAAAACCATGTCTGGGTTTTTCATTTGGTAGATATCAAACCGAGTTAGTAGTCTCCGATTACAAAGTTGTCGATCATGTAACAAAGAACATTTATATAGTCTTTTCCGGTTACTACTTCTCACAGAAAAAATCTTCAAATCTTTTCTGAATAAGAATACACTCTTTGGATTTGTCAAAAAAAAATTGTATATATATTTATCTTTTGCATAGACCGGAGCAATGAAGAAATGATCAACACTCACTTGACAATTTTAGTTTTAGTTTGTGATACTTTAGCATCTGTAAGAGCTACCGTTTCAATAGATGTCAAGGATTTATTTGAATCTTTGGAAGCAATCTGTAAGGAAATAAAGTAATATGTTTTCTATGAATTCAAGTTTTGGCCGAAACATGATCATTTTAAATATATACATGATTGAAGGGTATTAAGGCATTGGCCGATTATGTGCCCTTAAATTTACGATTTTTAAACCAAAATATAGGGAAAAACATAATTACAAAAGAAATTTAGTATTAACGATTTTAGTTGGATAAATATCTTAGAAAAAATAATAATTTAGAAAGGAAACTAAGTATATATTCAATATCTTCGAACTAAAAAATTTAGAAAGGGGATTAAATATCTTCGTTGAAGCAATTTCGTGAAGGATTAGTCAAATAAAAAAAAATTATTTTTTAATATTCATTGATTTAGATTCACTAACTTTCCCAAGTTTTTCAAAGACATAATCATTATTCTCTTAATAAGTTGAACAAAAATTAAATGATTATTATGTGGTACAAAATAACTAAGTTTGAGAAACAACATAAAAATCCAAACAATAGAAACTTAAAATCAAGAGACATAATATAACTTTAAAATCAATAAACATAGCACTTGGAAACCAAAAACCATAGATGCACTTAAAAACTAAATCGCTACTTCGATCTATTCACATGAATGAATCATTAAGCAGTGTTCTCCTTTTTGAATTTAGTTGAAGAGTTCTTAATTAGTTAATGAATTCTGTTCTTAAATTTGATGAAACTGAAATTTAACTGAAAAATAGATTCTTTACGAGGTTCTCCACTTTTAGTTATTAGAATGTTGACTCTGCCATTAATTTAGTACAATATAAACGATCAATAGCATTTACGAACACAAACAACAAATCTAATATATAACAAGAGGCCACCGTTTTCAGCAGCCACCATAGCATAGGAGAATTTGACACGTGTCTAGTTAGAAAAAATTCAAACGCATCCGCTTCCGAAACTTTTCAGTTTTCAGGCTTTTCGAAATCCTTTCTAGTACAATATAAACGATCAATAGCATTTACCAACACAAACAACAAATCTAATATATAACAAGAGGCCGCCGTTCTCAGCAGCCGCCACAGCATGGGAGAATTTGACACGTGTCTAGTTACAAAAAATTCAAACGCATCCGCTTCCGAAACTTTTCAGTTTTCAGGCTTTTCGAAATCCTTTCTAGGGTGTATCTTCGTGCCTTCTTGAAATTTTCCATTTGGATTCTCTTAATCTTTTGTGTTGGTGATAAAGAAAATCGCAAGCGGAAAGAAACGAAGGGGTAGTTTTTTGCAGAGCTATGGTTTAAGAGTCTGTCTAAGGGATTAACGGAAATGGAGTGGCTCTCTTCTAAGGATTTGTTGCTTTTCGCCGTAAGAAAACCTTCATACCCTTTTCTCTTCTTTAGGGTCTTCTTCGATTTTTCAGTCGAAAGTTTAAATTTCAATCAGTAATTTATTTCATCCTCTACCTCCTTGATTGTGTTGAAATTAGTAGTGGATATTCTCATGTGGTTTGGATGTATTCACATGTATGTGAAATTGTGAAAACAGAAACGGCTCTTCTCTTCTCAATTCCATAAATTAGATGTTTTATGCTTTTTATTCTCTCCGTTCCAGTTCTGAAAAACCATTTCTTATTACAGATCAATGATGTTGGAGTCTTTAGTTACATGAAAGATCACCGATGTGCAAAGGATTGATGTGAATGAGAGGATAACAACGGCTTAATCTGACACTCCAGACCAACCACGTCGGTACTCACAACGGCTTATAACTCTTCATGTGTGGTTACATATTTGTGAACACAGTAAAGTACCACCATAAGCATTCTCTGCATCTCCACTGCATTAAATGAATCTAAACGTCCAACTGAAGAAGAATGTCTAATTTTCGTTTTTAATTTGATGCATATCAACTTCGTGATACCAACAAATGTTGGGAAGTGATAATTCCTCCTCTGGTTCTTGCTTCTTCATCTAAAGGCCTTTTTAAACGCCTCCTCAAGTTATGACATTCTTTCTTCAAATAACTTCTGCTTATGGCCTTTCATATCATCCTACTTTCGTTTTGGGTTGATTTCATCCTGTTTAAATCCTTTTTTTATTAGAAATATTTATCTTACGTTGGCTCTTTTGTGTCCAAGTGCCTTAGATCGTTAAACCTAGATATTATTAGGCGGCACTTACTCCCAAAAAATCATATACTGAATTGGATGGTGACGCCAAATTCTCAAGCTTTTCATTCATCTCTGCTACCTTCATGGCACCCCCTCATCCTGCTGATTGCATGGCTTCTTTGAAGTCTTTTCCACCTTGCTGGTAAGATCATATATTACCGCAGCAAGATAGTTATTGCAAATACCATATGGCTGTGAAGTTGTTTTAGTAATGTTAATTGACTCGCTGAAGTTGTCTGATTAATCTCAATGATCATGTTACTTATTTTTATCAACAACTACTTTTATTGCATTTCAGAATCTTGGAAGCTTTTGTCTTTCTAAGATGCGTTCTTGGGATTTCAATCAACAAATACTACTATTGATGTAGAAATATCACTATGTTATTTGTGTGCTCGGTTAGAAATTATACTCTTGTCCTATAAAATACTCCCTCCCTTCCATTATATAAGATGTTTTAGAATTATTTTTTTGTTCCATTTTATTTGATTTTTTCAAGTTTCTATGCAAAATTTAATGTATTGTGACTATTTATATTCTGCAGTATTTTTTTTATTGGTTGATTTTTTTTTAATTAGATATTAAATGATGTTTTTAATATAAAAAAAAACAAAACAAAAACTAATATTTATATATTTTTTAAATTCTGCGTTTTTAGCTAGAAAATCTTATATAATGGTAATTGATTGTTTTGAAAAACCAAACGTCAGATTAAATCTCCTTTTAGTTTCCTTTGTTGTTTGAGTCAACTTTGTGCATATGGGAAAAGAAATATTAGTAGTTAGAATTATGGTGATTGATTTGTTGATATTTTTGAGGTTGCATTTCTAATGGGCACACCAAACTTGTCTTTATTGTCTGCCCATCCGATGTAAAGTTTATAGTTTGGTTTGTTGTTTCACAATTACATGTACTTTGTCATAGTTTCTCCCTGGTTTTCACCATATGCTGTTTTAGATTTGATCCTTTGATGTTAAGCTTGTAGATTTCGGTGGAAAATTTGAAAATAATTAGAATGATAAGTACTGGATTTATCTCTCTTGGTTTTGATTTCCGTGCCTAATAGATTATGGCATTTAATCACTACACACATCTTAAGAACTGATTGCGTTTATATAGTATTTAGCCAATGTTAATATTTAACTAATTAATAATGGTTTGGAGCAAACACGTTTTGCTTCCCTATTTACAAGAGCAGAGGAAAACAAACAGTAACAAACAAATTGTTGGTGCGAGCACTACGAAGCCTAAGTCTATGTGATTGCCTTTCCCTACCCAATTGACAGCAATCTCAAATAACTCAAGGACAATAGAAAATCTATCAACGCTCACCTGACTTGAGGATTTTAAAAAATGTTTCATATATTTTTATCTAACTCAGTAGAGTTTATATAGATTTATGTCATACAATATTGTAATGAATCCATAGACTTGCGAGCACATGTAATGCTTTTAACATAACCAAATCTCTTAAAGGTGTTGGCTAGCTTGAAGATGCTTAAGCCAAGAGTTCATGCTCCAACACCACAAGTGAAGGTCTTTTTCTCCGGATTTCTATATATTTGCTCTCTAAGCTACACAATCCATCAATTAATGTGACATTTGTTAAACAACAGGCTAAAGAAACTTTTCCATGAAGTGCGATTTAGCAGACAAGGTAAATCTATTGCAGCGAACATACTCCCTCTTTCCAAGAATCCATTTTGTTTATAAGACATGTGCAAGAGTTTAGATTTACATGATAAATTTCTCTTTGTTCGACATTGTATTCCCACACTCAGTTGAGGAACATTGCTATGGTCACTTCAAGGGAGTTTATCATGTAAAGCATTTCTGTTGAGTATCTTGTAACGTGTTCTTTCGTATGGGATAATAACACCTGATAATTTTTCCACCATAAAAAGGAATAAGCTCCTTTCTGGGTCCATAAGTGGGCGCACAACCAGGATTGAGCAAATTGCAGGTGGATGAAGAACAGGAAAGCCACTTCTCAATGCTGGAAATACATACCACAAGTACATAGTAAATACATATCAAAGTAGATAGATGCTTTCTTTTGCTTTTTCTTGATTTATGAATAATCTTCTTCACTTAAATTTATGGTGGTACTTTAGGATAACAATTCCAGAAGGGTAAACATTTTCTCATTTATATGGATATATTATTTCTACGTTTTTTTCATAGGACATTTAGTACAACACTAGAGAATTTGCAGTGAAACTGGGCTGTGTAATCTGTGTATGGAGACATCAACTAACCAGGGACACACCAGATCCCTTTATATTATATCCCATTAAAGATCATCTGTCAGGATAGAATTAGAGGTATGCGAGTTTTATTAATCGAAAAGCTTGGTGTTTAAGCTTGGTTTGTGTACCTAATAGTGGATTTAGTTTGTATCATTCACAGGCGTATCAAGATACTGATAAAGAAATATGCGTAAATTATGCTGCTTCTTAATGCTAAAGTAAGTTGGTATCTAACTCTGTTCACTATGGCAAGGCAATGAGATGATTTTATCATATTACTATGCCGTACTTTTAAAAGATTGGTAGTATAAGATGAGAAGTTGTTTTTATTACATTGCTTGATGGAACCTTTGTTGATTGTATTTTGTACAATAAGAGGGCTTGTCTCATGTTATAACAGATTAATGGACATACCACACATCTTGGCTGTTTAACCAGTTTCCAAGGAGCTCTAAATTTCTGGTGAAAAATAGAACCATGTGGAAGATGATATATTAGGTACGGCTCCACGTGTTATTCAATAATCTAATTTTACTGCAACTTCAGTGTTTATAGTCAGTTGAAATCTAAATGTCTCTTTGTGAGTTGGTCTAAATTCATTTACACATTCATGCAGTAAGAAAATGTGAAAGTACCCAAGATATTGAGAAAGAGGGGATTTAGCTATATGTTCTTTTGTTTCTTATATATAGTGATTGGCTTCTGATGGCTTTTGCTCTTCCTCTTTAATTCTCTCAACTGTTTTTGGTGTTTAATATAAACTGACAGGGAAATAGCAAAAAGAGTGATGAAATACTAGCCGAGCATTATAGCCAGTGGTCATCAGTTCATGCAAAATATCCTAAGATCAAAGGACTTGCTGCATAAAAAAGTCTTAACCACAGTTGTTAAAAAAACTTGAACACTTGCCATCCAACATGGTTACTACATGGGGTATATGAGAAGGTTTTAAGGAAATGATGAGTGACAGACCAACCAGAAGAAGGTAGACAAAAAAATGTATTAAGAGAGAATGTAAGCACTTGATATTGGAGAGCGTCATTTTCTTTTCTTTATTTTATAATTGGAAATATTTTTTTTCCCTTACATATAAACTATGAATATATACAATTAGTTTCCCTCGATTCATTTGAACCTTTCAGTTTCGTCGCACAACGTTCCTTCTTGGTAAATGATTCGGAGCCTCGCCCAAATCCGGCTATATATAAATTGTCACCAAATTCCTCCACCGCCGCAACTTATGTTGCGTAGTCACTTCTTGCTCCACCCAATTTATAAACCGCTATATTCGCCGGAAAGCCTTCTCGCCTGTGAGATCTTCTTCGTATGTGGATGTATTTTTCTTCTTCGCTTATTCCTTTCGTGTTTTGCACAAATTTTTATTACTCATTTCATTTATCATCTTCGTTTCAAAATGCTAATTTAATTACATTTTTAGTTGGATAAACATTTATACATTTGTTATTGTTTTATCAAATCTGCACAAAAGAAACAACTCATATGATATGATATGTGTTTGGATTGATTTATCACTTCCTTTTTCAATTCTGGAGATGTTTCTAGCACTATGGCTCTATTGACCTTGCTTGGCATTGATAAGACAATGTTTTTGAGTGATTTCCTAACTCGTTGATGTAATTAACTCTTTTTGTTAGTTTTTTTTTGGTATAAGACTGATCAAGAATCCTTTAATTGCAGAGAACATAATTGTTTCTGACGTTGCTTGACCATTGGTCATTCTTGACAAAGTGAAGGTATGAACATAATTTTACCATCAAGCTATCAATCGGCTGGAAGGGGTTATGGAACCTGAGGCATTGCTCGATGTTGGAAGGTCTGAAACAGGGGTTGAAACAGAGGTGTTAGTACAGTGAAAGGTAGAGCTGTCAAGCGGGTCAACCCGCCCCGCAGCGAATTTTTTTTTTTTTCACACGCTTCAACCCACTCCGCAAAAATTTCGAAACTAAAATGTTGAACCCGCACCGCCCCGCTTAATTTTGCGAGTACCTGCGGGTATTTAAAAAAATAATAATAATAATGTATACATGTTTTAATTAATTTAATAAATAAAAAATAATAGTTTATATATATTTTAAATATTATAAAACATAAATACATAGTTTTCTTTAAAAAAACTAAAATTTTGTTACTAAATTTATATATATTATATAATTTTTCAATAATTTAGTAATATAATTAGGATAAATATTTAAAATTAATATTATTTTAAAAAATTAAAAAACCCGCGGGTAACCCGCATAACCCGCATCCTAAATTTCTATTACCCGCACCCGCCCCGCCCAATACCACTCCAACCCGCTTGACCCGCGATTTTGTTTTTTTTTTTATTTTGCCGACCCACACCCGCCCTGCGGCAGGTCAAATGAGGCATGGCCCGCGGATAAAGAATCAAATTGATAGGCCTAGTGGAAGGGTTTGCTTTCCTTTGAGTCCACTTGGGAACCTTTGTCTGCCTTGATGAATCAATTTCCACATTGTGACCTTGAGGACAAGGTTATTTCTTTTGGGGAAAGTATTGATAGGTTACATGTACCATTGGCTTTCATGAGAAGGAAGATGAGGATCGGAGGGAGGAGATCTCGCGTTTGGGAGAAGATAACTCAAGAGAAGTTCACAGAAAGTGGCTAAGTGTTGGAAAAGGAGAAGTTATGAGAACCTCTAGTTGAGAAAGAAGGTTTAGCATTATCTACAATAATTCTCAAAACTGTGTCGTTTAATTAAGAGAACCGAGTATGAGTTGTATTTATAGGATCCCATATCTAGGGTTTTCCTTATCTTATGAAATTACATTATCATCATTTCCTAATCTGCTTTTATCTCCTTCTTCGATCCTTCCTCTTCTTCTCTCTTTTCTCTTTAATCTCTCTTACCTTCTTATGCTTTCTTCTTCGATAGGTTCAGTCCTATCACTCTGCCTCCTAAAATTATTTTAATTTGTGTCGTTATTATATTTAATCATTTTAAATGTTTTATAACGATTCTTTAAAATTGAAAATTAAAATTAATAAGGTTGTTCACTAATTTAATGTTTAAATCTTTGTGATATAGTTATCATGTCAAATTTGGCAAAACTCGAGATTGCTGCCCTTGATATATCTGGGAAAAATTATATGACATGGGCAACAAATGCAAAGATGTACCTAAAAGCAAATGGGCTTCTTAATGTCATCGCTAAAATCGAAAAGACATCTGGTGATAACAGTGTCAAATTGGAAACGATATCCGATGAGAAAAAGGCAAAGGCCATGATATTCCTACGCAACCATATCCATGATGGTTTAAAGGATGAATATATCACGAAATAAGATCCTGCAGATCTTTGGCAATCACTCAAAGATAGGTTTGATCATCAGAAATATGTGATCTTACCAAAGGCAAAACATGAGTGGTTGAATCTGCGGTTTGAGGATTACAAAAGTGTTAGTGAATATAATTTTGCTTTGTTCGGAATAACTTCCAAAATAATGTTATGTGGAGAGAGTGTAAGTGATTATGATATGATTGAAAAAACTCTCCAAACATTTCATCCAGGAAATGTAATCTTGCAGCAACAATACCGGGCAAGAGAATTCACCCATTATTCAGATTTGATGCAAGTCCTCCTTGTTGCTGAACAAAATAATGAGCTCATGATAATGAATCATGAAACCCGTCCAACTAGCTCGGCTCCATTCCCAGAAGTGAATGCGGTAGCATCCAATTTTCGAGGACGAGGACGTGGTCGCGGTAGACATCGTGGTCGCGGTCATGGAAGAGGTGGTGGATGAGGACAAGGAAGAGGATTCCAGACCAATAATTTTAATGCGAGAAAATCCAACAAAAGATTTCATGAAAATAAAGTTAGTCGCGCGAATAAAAGAAAAACAGAGAATGCATGTTACATATGCGGCATGAAAGGTCATTGGGTACGTACATGTCGTACGCCAAAATATTTAGCCGATCTGTATCAAGAATCACAAAAGGCAAAAGAGAAGGATTTTGAAATAAACTTCATCTTTGATGATTCTGGACATTCCTTTAATGGCATGAGTGATGATAATCATCTTGATGTCACAGATTACCTCATTGATCCTGAAGTATCAATGGATATAAATGAAAACTAAAATCAATGTGACATGATAATTAGTCATTTAAGCACTTTGTATAATATGCTTGTGTTTTTGTAACATTTTTAAATGGTTTTTTTTGTAATATAACTTTATGTTATATAAAGTTTTGTAAATGCATCTTTTATTAATATTGTGATACCAGAAGATGTCAAAATTTGAGATCAAGGACGGAGATATATGTCTGGTAGACAGTGCGATGACGCACACAATAATTAAAGATAAAAAGTATTTCTCCGTTTTTAAAATAAAAGACTCCGCCGGAAGCGTGAGTACTGTATCTGGTGATGCAAAGATTATTATGGGCTCCAGAAGAGTCAGATTTTCAATGCCAAGGGAAACAAAATTTGAGATAAATGATGCATTATATTCCCCCAATTTATACAGAAACTTGTTAAGTTTCAAGGATATCCAAAGAAATGGATATCATATAGAGACCATGAATAAAAATGGCATTGAATATCTTTGCATTACATCAGAGAGGAATCATACAATGGAAGAATTACCAATGACGTCCTCCAGATTATATTGCACAAAAATAAATATGATTGAACCATATGTTACAGTAAACCAGAAGTTTGCTAGTACATTTAAAGTCTGGCATGAAAGGTTAGGACATGAAGGATCAGCCATGATGAGAAGAATTGTGCAAAATTCTAGTGGCCACCCGTTGAAAAACCATAAGATTTTTCAATCAGGCAAGTTTTCATGTAAAGCATGTTCTCAAGGAAAACTTATAACTCGGCCATCACCAACTAAGGTTGGGAATGAATCTCCAGTATTCTTAGAGAGAATACATGGCGATATATGTGGACCTATTCATCCACCATGCGGGCCGTTTCGATATTTTATGATATTAATTGACGCATCCAGTAGATGGTTATACGTGTGTCTGTTGACAACACGTAATACAGCTTTCACAAAATTCATTGCCCAAATAATCAGGTTGAGAGCACAATTTCCTGATTATACCATAACGAAAATTAGGCTTGGTAATGCTGGTGAATTCACTTCACAAGCCTTTAATGATTATTGTATGTCAATGGGGATAGATGTTGAGCACCCGGTTCCCCATATTCATACACAAAATGGCATTGCTGAGAGTTTGATTAAACGACTGCAACTCATTGCAAGACCGTTAATATTGAGAACAAATCTCACAATTAATGAATGGGGACATGCTATATTGCATGCTGTGGCATTGGTCCAGATAAGACCAAGTGCATATAATAAATATTCCCCATTACAATTAACATCTGGCCAAGAACCAAATATATCCCATCTTCGTGTTTTTGGGTGTGCGGTTTATGTTCCTATAGCCCCACCGCAAAGAACAAAAATGGGGCCACAAAGAAGATTGGAGATATATATCGGGTATACGTCACCAAGTATAATTCGGTATCTTGAACCGAAAACTGGTGATATGTTTACGACATATTTTGCCGATTGCCATTTTAATGAAGATGAATTTCCAGCATTAGGGGGAGGAGTTAAGGGAATCCCAAAAGATATTACTTGGTGTACACCATCTTTGGTACATCTTAATCCCCCTACAAAACAACGCGAACTGGAAGTTCATAAAATTGTACACCTACAAAAAATGGCAAATCAGTTACCAGATGCATTTACAAATACAAAAAGGATGACTAAATCATATATACCCGCTGCAAATGCTCCATCAAGAATCGATGTTCTAGAAGAAAAAAATTGATGGGAGCAGAGCAAATGAACCTAACGTTCAATTAAAGAGGGGGAGGCCGATGGGCTCTAAAGATAAAAATCATCGAAAGAAAAAGAAATTGGGAGAACACAATGAGAAGATTCTAGAGGAACCACATGAAGTAAAATGTCCAGAAGACATATATGAAAGGGTTCCAGAAGAACCAGATAAAGAAAAATGTTCAGAAGATGAACATGATACAGAAAAATATGAGATTTCTATTAATTACGCCCAAATGGAAAATTATGGGTTAGAAATAAAATAGATGATACTGATGGAATATTCTCTTTCTCTGTATGCAAAGAAATTGATCATTATGATCCAGATCCAAGGTTCGTATCAGAGTGTCAGGAAAGGTCTGATTGGGAGAAATGGCAAATGGCCATGAGAAATGAATTTGTCTCCCTCAATAAAAGAAATGTCTTTGGACCTATAGTCAATACACCTGAAGATGTAATACCGGTTGGGTACAAGTGGGTCTTTGTACGAAAAAGAAATGAGAAAAGAAAGTCAAAAGATATAAAGCCCGACTTGTGGCACAAGGTTTTTCTCAAAGACCGGAAATTGATTATGAAAAGACATATTCTCCGGTCATGGATGTAATCACATTCAGGTACTTAATGAGCTTAACGGCATCTAAAATTTTGAAAATATACCTAATGGATGTTGTGACTGCATATCTATATGGATCACTTGATAAATGATATATACATGAAAATTCCAGAAGGATTAAAGATCCCAGAAGGATCAAAAATGCATAAAAAAACATCTAAGGAAATATGTTCGGTGAAATTACAGCGATCACTTTACGGATTAAAGCAATCCGGACGCATGTGGTATAATCTCTTAAGTGAATATTTGTTGAGTAAAGGATACATCAACAATGCGATATGCCCTTGTGTGTTTATTAAGAAATCCTTGTCAGGATTTGTGATCATTGTTGTATATGTAGATGATCTTAACATAATTGGAACTCAAAAGGAGATTGATGATGCAAGAACTCATATGAAAAAGGAGTTCGAAATGAAAGATCTTGGAAAAAAATTTTTTTGTCTCGGGCTTCAGATAGAACATCTCCAAAATGAAAATTTTGTGCATCTATCAAATTACACCAAAAGGGTGCTAAAACATTTTAATATGTATAAAATGACTCCTTTGAGTACTCCAATGGTCAATAGATCACTTGATATTGACAAGGATCCATTTCAACCTTGTGAAAGTAATGAAGAGGTATTATGTCCTGGAATATCTTATATGAGTGCTATTGGTGGACTAATGTATCTTGCAAATTGTACTCGACCAGATATCACTTTTGCTACTAATCTACTTGCAAGGTATAGTTCATCTCCTACGCGCAGACATTGGAATGGAATAAAGCACATATTTTGTTATCTTCAAGGTACAATCGATTTTAGATTATTTTATTCAAGAAGCCCCGAGGTTGGTCTAGTTGGTTTTGCAGATGCAGGCTATTTATCAGACCCGCATAAAGCTCGATCGCAAACCGGATACGTTTTTACAATCGGTGGAACTGCGATCTCATGGCGGTCCCAGAAACAGACTTTGGTCGCCACTTCTTCGAATCATGCAGAAATTATTGCACTCCATGAAGCACGCCGAGAATGTGTATGGCTCAGATCAATGACTCAACATATTCAAGAAGCACGCAGAATAACCACCAGCAAAGAGCCAACGATATTATTTGAAGATAATGTTGCATGCGTTACCCAAATCAAAGAAGGTTACATCAAGAGCAATAGGACAAAGCATATATATTCCTCCGAGATTTTTTTCCTACACTCAAGAACTCGAGAAGAATAAGGATATTGATGTTCAATATATTCGCTCAAGTGACAACGCTACAGATGTATTCACAAATGTGCTTCCGACTACAACATTCATGAAGCATGTTCAGAGTATCGGAATGTGTCATCTTCGAGACTTATAAAGAAACTATTATATTTATCTTTTCCAGGGGAAGACTGCACTCTTTTTCTCTTGTCATGGTTTTTATCCAACTAGATTTTTTCATGATAAAGTTTTTAACGAGGTAGTACGCAATATATTATGGATAATTAAAAAAGAGTATTATAATATTATAGACGATTATCATCTAAGATATTTTAGTATTATTTTAATATTAAAATATGATTCTATCGACTTACTTGGACCTCTAAATATGTAAGTGTAGTAGTGTAAGAAGAATAACACAACAATCTTCTCTCTCCATCCCTCGCCACTTTCCACCAAAAGAATATATCATAATATATATATATACACAAACCACATAAGCATAAGCATATATATATATATATATATAATATTAATTAATATAAATTTATAATAGTTTTAAAGTATTTCAGCTTACATTGTTTATGATATTATTTTGAATTACTTAAAAATGTATATATAAATTGTAAATATTAATAGTTAAACCCTAAAAATTATCCCAAGTGTCCAAAGATATTTTAAGAATATGTTTTCAACAAACGCCGGATAAATGTTCAAAAAAAAAAAAAAAAAATCTTTGGACATGATGTTATTAGAACTAAAAACAATGGGAAAATCATTATATAGATCGCCAGGTAGATTGTTCATGCCATTTTTCTATGGAGAGGCTGAGACATAATAGGAAATATTTTCTTTGTTTTATTGTTGACTAACAATTAATGATAAAGTTATTTATTTTGCCTATTTTCTGATGTTGTTTATTGTTTTGTTAAAGTGTGACCGATAATTAAGTTTCCTAATATTTTTTCTATTTTTTCAAAAAAACGTTGTCAAATGTTATGTTGACTGTCAAAAGATATATCACCAAGTCACTCGCTCGAAAGATACGACATTCTTGATTTTTGAAGGGATTTTTCATAACGCATCTAGCCATGTGTTTCAATATGCAGTACGATTAAAATAATGACTAATGTAATAATGTGTATTTTTGTGACATAATGATCGAAACGAGGTTATTGAAAGCCTAATAGACAGAGCTATACTTAAATGTGGAAGTCTAATAGACAGAGCTATGCTTAAATGGGTTATACATGTTTTCTTTCCAATTTCATGTCTTTAATTGTTCCAATTTTTGTCTGTTGTATTGATAACTATTTTTATATTCTTTCAGTTGAACATGAACTTCATCTATAGCAAGTCTGACTCTATGGCTATTAAAGGTTCTCTATGTAATTCAAAGCCAAAATGTCTTGGCATAACGTTGGATTGTGTATGCGTTGGACTGTGGATGCGTTTTCTTTCATTGTTCAATGTTGAGTTTTTGCTTTTCTAATTGTTCTATTTAATTTTTCTCAGTCTACTTCTAATGAAACTTATATTCTATTCATAGCAAAAAAAATCCATAGAAGTGGTGTTTGAGTTCATTGGAAAGGCAATGATGCATTCATTATATATGGATAAATGCACGCAATATGCACATGATATTTAGAGATGAGTAAAACCAATGCTGGCAATCATTTTTTCTATATAACAAGAGACTACATACTTTATAGTATTTTGAACGTTAGTCGCTGCATGCCCCAATTAATCTATAGATTCTTTGTATTCGTCCATTGAGTAAAATATCTCAGTTTTACTCTCTCTATCGCAAATAGCATGAATACGATATGTCTCGTGGGGTTTCAGCCTTCTTTGAAAAAAATGTATCTATAATGGCGTTTTCGTCAAGCCTGTCGTCTACTCAAATAAAAGGTTTTGTGTGTTCATTAAAATATTTTATGCCCTCCACAGCGGTGCTCGTCCCTAGCATATGCAATAAGAATTTAGAGAACATGAACACTTTAAAAATATGTTTTCTATTTTTCAAATTTCGGCAAAACTATATTTATGAGAAATTTTGATAGGCACAAAAACGTTATCGTTTTTCCTAATTTTATCAATTATATGTTTTTGTGTGATTTTCATTGACGATGGAGAGTTTACAAATTTGTAAACTTTGCAAGCTAAATAATATATAGAATGATTCACTAAATGATATAGTATGCACATCCTTAAATTAATTCTTTCTTTATTTGAGTTGTTCAGAATATGTTATGATAATGCCAACCTTTGGCAATTGGCATCTAACTTGAAACGCAATATATACAGTAAACTTTCTCCATTTAGGTAGTATATGTTGTTTGTGCCCCATGATGACTTTATTTTGTATAGACAATATGATATAGTTAGTTTGCAATCTAATGTGTAATCAACCTATACAAACTATACATTTTATTTGCTTTTTGGTAGTGTTATAGGGCTCTCTTTCTCTGATAAAAAAAAAGAAGAAGCAAACTTATCATAAGTTATTCATTCGCAACAGATATTGTTGACCCAACAAAGAAACCATCAAAAACCATACATGTCCCCTTCATAATCATCCATGCTCAATCATACTCAACTTGTCTCTCACTCTGCCTAATTATCACACAAAAAAATATATATATACCATTAAAAATTATTTTTTCCAAAAATACCACAAAATTAAAACTAAACTTTAAACTTTTAAAACTAAACCCTAACAACTAAGCCTTAAATCTTAAAAATTAAATCCTAAACCCAAAATACTAAATCGAAATCCAAACATTCAAAATATAAATCCTTAAATATATTTTTTAGTGTGGTATTTTTGGAAGAAAAATAGTTTTAGTGGTAATTTTGAAAAAAATTAGTAATGGTATATTTGGAACAAAAACTTATAACCTTATTTCCTGTGATGTGCTCACCTCGGCGTCTTTTTTCTCCAAGAACCTATTTCAGCAGATAATAATGATGCAGACAGTAAAGACAATTCAATCTATCAACCATTTACTTAAGTCATCACTAAATGTATAAAGAGTATTTAAATTACACAACATTCAGGCTTCAAACTTGTGCATTTATATATTATAAACATTTATATACTAAGTTGAAAATGAGTATTTTTAAAAATAGTCATCACAAAAGACTATTTCTTAAAATTTCTCTAACAGTATTCCCTCCGTTTCATAATATAAAATGTTTTAGAAGTTAGTTTTTAAAAATATAAGATATTTTCATATTTCTATGCAATTTTTAATTATATAAAATATTATGCGAATAATATTATTTTGCAATCTCTTTTATAATTTTATATATTAAATGATATTATTTGAAATAAAAATAATTTTTTAATCTCCGCGATTTTAACTAAAACATCATATATTTTAAAACGGATAGAATATTTTGTTTTCTCAATTTATTTATAACAACAAAATTCAGACTAATGCTTGAGGTATGCATAAAACCATATCTTTTAGTCATTTAAGATATTTATAATGAATAAACAGGAACCACGACGATTTTAGTAGATAATAAAACTGAATTTTTGATTTGATCTATATGAGGAGTTATTTATCTATCCGACAACACACTTTTGATTTTTGTAAACATTTTTTCTAACAATATACTAGAGTTTTAAACAACAATATATAATTATATTTTAGTACATAAATTTATATGGAGACCATATGGATATTGGTTTGGGTTTTTTTGGATTTACTGTCAATAATTTTCAAAACAAAACATAATCTAATATGTATGTTAGGGGTGGGACGGATCTGGATATTCGGAAATTTAAGGGTATTCGGATTCGTCGGATCCGTGGAAAAAGTATCCGGATCCGGATTCGTGATTTCTGGATATCCGGACTTCGGGTATCCGACAAAAAATTAAAATATCCGCGGATATCCGGATCCGGATCCAAAAAAATAATTAAATAATTAAATTAAAACACTAAAAAATTTAAAAAAAAATAAAAATTTAAACTATAAATTAAATTTTTGAATAATTTTTTTCAAAATAAATATGATATATTAGAAAAAGAACTAAAATCACAATATATGCATATTTTGTTTATAAAAATAACTTAATATATGTAAAATTATATGTTTTTAATATATTTAATGCGCCCGGATTCAGATATCCGGACTTTGAAATTTTACTATCCGAATCCGAATCCATTTTTCACGGATCCGAGATTTTACTATCCGGATCCGGATCCAGACGTTCCGGATATCCGTATTTTCGGAACCGATAAAAACGGATACCGGATCGGATACCGGATCCCGGATAATAATTTTACCCCTAATATATGTAGTTAGTGGATATTGTGTTTTTTTTAGTTATTTTCAATCAAAATATAAGAAGTGATAATCCCAAATTGCATCTAATTAATTTTTTGTAAATATATTAGATGAAATCTAATATAATAATTTATAGTTATTTTCAAAGAAAGATTAATCTTTGCTTATTAAATTTGTAATAGATTTTGATCCGCGTCAAACGCGGGATTAGAATATTTGAAAAAAAACATAATAATTGTTTTTTAATATATCGGAGAAAGTAGAAATAGCAAAGATCAAATGGTACATCTCTCATATAAATAAATATATTTTATCTTACAAAATTGAATTTGCATGACACTTGGCTTGGTACATCTCTCAAACTTATTTAAGTTCACCAAAACTAAAAAAATATTGCATTAGTATGTAAAAATATTTTAGCACAAGATAATTTGTATTGAACTTTTAGGTTGCTACCATTCGCACCGCTCAATCGCTCGGTGGTTTTTTCATAGTATTTTGTTGGTATAATTCTTTCACGGATACAATTGTAATCCGTTCCAGTATCCATTAGTGCGATTTTGTTTATTTTAAAATCATTATTTATGTGTAGGGTTATGGTGGTGTACCATTTCTGATAATTTATTTTATTGATTTTCTGAATATATTCTTCATCATTTTGTGGTTCTTTTTCTTCTTTAATAATTATAGTTTTGTTTAATTCTTGTTTACTTGATGATGCATGAGTTCCATTTTTTGCTTCGATTACTAATAATCTAGCATTTATTTGTAATTGATTTAATTCTTGTTGATTAACCGCTAGTTGTAATTCTTTAATTTGAGTTTTTAGTTGTTTAGCTTCACCTTGTAATTCTCATGTTGTTACTTGTTTGAATAGACTTTGAGATGGATATTTTTCGAAGATTTTATTTAAGTTGAAAGGTTGTGGAGAAGTTAGTTGATTTTCTTGATATATAATTTCTCTTAATTTTTTTTAAATATTCTCTTTTTATTTCTGGATCATCGATCTTGTCTATTATATCCAATAAAAATTGTTTATCACTATCTTTGGTTATTACATTGATTATTTTGCAATTACATAGATTATCAGATAGTTCTTGTGATTCCGTAGAGGAGTCACTTGAATTTTCTATTTCATTTATTGAATATTCACTATTGGTTTCTTCGGATTGTTCCGATTCTGAAGTTAGTAATAGTTGGTCTTGAAATATTTCGTTGATTTTCTTTTTCATTTTACATTCTGTTGATCTATGTACGGGTCTTTTGCAGTTCCAGCAGACTATTTTTTGTTTATTAAATTTATTTTTTGAATAATTATTATCTTTAGAGTAATTTTTATTTTTTGTGTAATTATTATTTCTAGAATAATATGGGTTGTTTTGTTTTTTTGTTGAAATTATTATGTCTTTGGTAATGTTTTACATTATTATTTCTTTGTCTATATTTTAAACGTTTAACTCTCGATGGTGGATTAAGTGTATTATTATAACCATATTGTTCACAGAATGAACCCATGGTTATATTGAATTTGAATTTATCATTTCGTTTTTTATCCTTATGTTCTTGACATAAGGTTAGTCCTTCTTTTTGATAAATGCAAATAATTGACCATAGGTTATAGTATTCCAGGGGATTGGTTGTCCTCCAGAATAATCCTTTAATTTATTGATTATTTTTTCTGCGAAAAAAGACGGTAATCCTGAGATAAACTGTTCTTTTCAGAAAGGTTGGTTACAATCACTTCGTTGAAATATATTTGTTACGAAAATGTCTTTATACCATTTAAAGTCACCTAGTGTTGGACACCTTAAATTGGTTAGTATTAATTTTTTACTTTGTACTTCTTCAGTTGGGTTTCCTACAAAGTGCATTGTTAATGTATGAATTAAAACTTCTACGGCATTTTGTTTTTCTTCCTCTTCGTAGAGGCCATCATCGCCTTCTACTCTTATAATTTCAACGTGATTTATTATTGAATCTTGCGTAGCTATATCTATTGAGTTGTCACACCAATATTTTAGTGCTCCGTTGAATCCGGTTATTAATATGACACATGCTTGTTTATCACTATGACCTCTAGCTTTGTAGGCTATAGCAGCCATTCCCATTTCTTGAAATAAATTCATTGTTTCGTATTCGGAACGTCCATCAATATTCCATTCGTGTATACCTTCACCGGTGTATACATTGTTAGAATATTTATGGTGTTCTTCATATAATAGGTCTGGTGGAGTATGTCTTTTATAATAAGGTTTATTGGATCTCATCATTTTATTTTTTATTCGATTAATTTCTTGATTATCTTTTTCAGATTGTGTGGATATAGATTCATTATCATTTTCATCCTTTTCCTTTACCTAAGTTGTCTAATCTATTAGCAATTGTCTTTAAAATTTCATTTTCTGGGAATTTGATTTGTCTTGTTATTAGTTTGAAGATTGGTGCAGAAGTTGATGAAAAAGGATGTTGAGTAATAGAGTTCTGTTGATTTATTACGTTATTTTCTTTAATATTTAATTTATTGTCTATATGATCTATTTGTCTTGAAATCGTATATAACAATTGACTTTGATAATTGTTTTGTTCATATACTGCTTTAATATCTTGTACTATTACGGGATCTTTATTATCTCTATTTTCTCCAGTTTTAAAGGGCGTAGCTATGATTTGTCAGTTAGGAGTACTTATTTTTATATCCTTTAATGGTGGATGAACTGATTTAGTTTTGTCACCGTTTACTTGTTCCCATAATTGACGTAAAGATGAACTAGTGTTTATTGTTTTGAATGGATAGTTAATGTTGTTACTAATAGAATATATTTCGAACCACGTAAAAAATGAGATATTTGTTTCTATAAGTATCATGAAATTATACCAAATTTCTCTATATCTAATTGTTTCTTCTTTTGTAAATTTTTTGAAATACCAATTTCTTTTTTCTTCGTTTTCTTTTGCATAAAAGTCTTCTTTAATATATTGTTTATAATTTTTGGATATAACATTCATTGATTTGAAGTCTGATTTGGTGGAAGATGTTGGATACATATCTATTTGAGGTTCAGCCATTGGTGCTTTAAATTTGATAGGATTTTCTTGTCGAGTATTTTGAATTATACTTTCTATTTCCGTATCTTGTCTAATATTTTGATTTATGCTTTCTGTTTCTGAGTCTGTACTGGCTTGACCAGTACGATATTCAGAAAAAGAAGCTCTAGAATGAAAAGAACTAATCCTGGGTGGAAGTGATTCTCGCATAGAACCGAATTTTAACAGTATTCTTCCATCCGTCTGTTCAATTATTCTTGAAATACTTCTTTGTTCAAAATTTCTTATTGGTTGAGTAATTTCTATTTTTCACTGGTCTGGAATGGTTATTTCATTCCATTTTAATTGTTTGGATGCGTAAGTAGCACTTGGTGTATTTTTACTATGAACTGCTAGTATAGTGGTTTCACCTTTATCATCTTGTAATAGGCATCTTGGGTTAAATTCAGATGTTGATTGCTTAAAATAAATTCGATAAATTAGTAGATAACCGTGTCGTTCATTCTGAAATTTGATCTCTGGTAGATGAACGTTTAGTACTAAAGTATTGAGTATCGTTGGATCATGTAGACTTACTTGAAAGTTAGGGGTGCAATTAAAGTAAACCGCTCCATTGCATAAATTTGATTGGACTGCTCTGAGAAGCGAATCCTCAAATTTTAATAGATTTTTATCTCTTAATAACATTAATATTGGTGAATCTATTCCGGTTCTTGATAGAGGTTTGATTGCTACCTGTACTAGTCCAAAATGGAGATAATGAAATCCTTTTTGTTTGTACTTATCTAAAGCGATTGAAGATAGTAATTTAATTTCTTCAAACTCATTCTGTAAAGATAGAGTTTGTTCATGTTCTTTTATTGCATATGCTGTTTTAAAATCAAAGGTACCAATTTGATATATATTTTGTGGATTAATATGTGGTAATTGGTATTTGGATAATTCTTGATCAAAAGAGGTTATTTTTGATATGATTTATCTTGAATTAATTGTATTATGTGATGTCGATGCAGTACGTTTTGGTTTAAAAAGTTTCCTAAACGAGGACGCCATGACTAAGCTAGACTTAAACACATACTAGGAGATGCTAACCTTTTCTATGCTGACACAACTGGGGCTTGCCAACGGTCTTACGGCGTTTAGGACTTGCTGCCTGGAACACCTCAGCGACAGTGGCTTGACAGAGAGGTTAGGATCGGACTAGATGGGTTTTGGTTTAAGCTTGAATCACAGAAAACTTGTTTTGAAAACGTTTTTAAATAAAACTGTGCAAAGATCTTTAGCATCTGATACCATATGTGAAGTCTCCTCGATACTACGAAACACAAAGTATTAACCGTTTTTACGGGTATTAACTATGGTTACGAGTTGCCTGTATTACAGGGTTTGAGTTGCGAAAGCTTTGGTCTAAAAAGACGAAAGGCTCTAAAATTCGAGTAAAACTTGATTTTATAAATTTTAATAAAATTGGATTACAAAGAACTTTTGATAAAAAGATTACAAAGTAATTTTAAAACTTTGAAAGTTTTTAGAACTTTGGAGAGTGGTATTTTTAGTGAGAGAAAGATGTGCGAGAAGTTGCTTGTGCTTCCTCCTTTGGTAGAGTCGAATATTTATAGGAGAAGCGAAGCGTTGAGTAAGGTGACATGTGTCGTCAAGTAGCTGCATTGGATACGTGTCGTCCTATGGTGGTGCCGACACTTTGAGTGGTTGCCTGCGTCATTGCTTACGTCGATATGTTGAGTGTTTGCTTACGTCATTGTTTACGTCTTCGGATCCAACAGTGGGTCCCATTTGATAATGCGTCTGTCTTCTTAGGAGGCTTCGCTTGTTGCTAGGTGTATACAGATAAACTTTGTATATTATTTTGCGAATACAAATAGTATTATTGGAGAAGTATAATACTAAAGTAAAATAAGATACTGAGTCTACTAGAATATACATTGTTTAAAAACTTAAAATATACAATACTATTGGTTTTTTTTTTTTTTTGCGAGTATGCACAATAAAAAATCACAAGTATAATATGTCCACACAAACTAGTCCATGAGACAATGTCCACAAAATGATCCCACTTTCATCGCATTTCATAGCTTAGGAATGACAAGTATTCATGATAATATGTCAACAAAAACTTGTGCATGAGACAATGTCCATACGTACCAACCACAGAATGATCCCACTTTCATCTCTTGCGCATAGTTTAAGATCAATATATGAATCCAAAATCCACACAAAATATCAATTGCTATAAACTAAACCACTAATTCCTATAGCAACCAAACCATGGATCACAAAAGATATTTAATACATAACACAATGTTTGAACCATGAATCACATCACAAGAAATTGTTAAAATTTCGTTTCTCAAAACTGGAACTTATCAAATTAAATAACCAGTCAAAAGAAGGGAAAAGTGTTCAAAAGATGAGAATCAAAAGTGGCGATAATCATCAACCCTTAAGAAATTTGGAAGCAATGACCATTATCCATATAGCATTATCCATATGGACAATGTTAGAGACAATGACATTAGCCAGATTATTAACAAGGTACATTATCCATATGGACAATGTAAAAAGATTAGTGTTTAATGGTTACTCGGTTTGTAGCAAATTTGATACTTTTAACACAATTTCCAACAACAAATTCAAACACAGCAAAATGCACACATTTACAATGGATCAGATATCCAATACCAAATAAAAGAGATCTATTGAAAAGATTATATAATGCAAAAATTTATTCAAAATTTGATATGAAAAGTAGATTTTGGCAAATCCAAATAGCTGAACAAGATAAATACAAAACAGCATTCACAGTACCATTCGGCCATAATAAATTGATTTTTAAAACAATATCATTAGTTACATATTTTAGCACAAGGTAATCCAATCTTATGCTTTCTGTTTCTGAGTCTGTACTAGCTTGACCAATACGATATTCAGAAAAAGAAGCTCTAGAATGAAAGGAACTAATCCTGGGTGGAAGTGGTTCTCGCATATAACCGAATTTAACAGTATTTTTCCATCCGTCTGTTCAATTATTCTTGAAATACTTCTTTGTTCAAAATACTTCTTCCGAATTGTTGAATCGATGCCTCAAAGCTTCCAAGGATTCAGCTGTGCACAAAGACGAACCGCTGCGGTACAAGGTATACCGTTTTTGTAGTTACCAATCACAAAAGGGTACCAAAATTTTTACCAAAAGCATTAGTTTTATTTGTACTATTTTTTCTTACAGCTACTTCTTACATCTTTGCACACCGCTTACCGTTTCCGCTTAGAGCTAAAAAAAACTTGTATCGCTTTAAGTCACCAATCGGATCCACTATATTTTAATGTGCTAAAAGTTTCTCACTGGATATAACTATTTATTTGTTTGTTCTTAATTCTTAGTGGACGTACTAAAAAATTCATTTTTTCAGTAATTTTACCAAGTATAATTATTTATTTATTTATTTTGTGTACTATTCATTGTCTTAAAACAATGGTAAAAACAAAAATTGGAATGTTTAATATCAATGCATATGATATAGTCAATATAGTCATATGACCAAGAAAAAGAAACAAAAAATGCATAATAATATCATATCAAAATTATAGATTTGAAATACTACAACAAATATTTATGTTATAAAACCCGTACGTTTCCGCGGGTATTCACCTAGTTTAATTAATAATTTGTCGTCTATTAAAAGTTGGAAGCCAAGAGAAAATATCAACATCGTTTTCTATTATTATGACTTCACAGTCTTACAATAAACCAATTACAAATAATATATTCAAGTAATCTAAACCAAACTCTGAACTCAAAATTGATTTACAATGTTCAGGTACTAGTAAAACCAATGTGATACCAAACCAAGGTTGATATCGACCTCCGAATCTAGCCAAGCCCTAAATCTCTCAACTCTCAGATTTAAAGAATAAAAAAGTCCGTTTAAGACCATAAACTTGTTAAAAATTTGAGCCAATTCATGCTTTAATTATAGGCTTTGGTTAGCATATGATCATTTTATTAGCAAAATAACCCAAATTCATGTTTTTTTTTACACCCGAACTGACGAAAAGTGGCTGATGCATATTTTAATTCTAACTTTGTCGGCCAAACCGTTATCTTTTGATGAATTGGATGACCATTCATCAAAATAATAAAAAAAAACTCTGTAAACCAAAACAACGTTTTGTATCTTAAAAAAAAAAAACCAAAAACGTGAAACAACAAATAAACTCCTCCTTCATTCACTCGTCTTCTTCATCTTCTATCACGTAAACATTCCTAGGGTTTGGTTTGTACTTTTATGAAAGCCTCGTACTTTTTAAATAATAGGTCCCACTTCAAGATATATCACAAGCAACATCAACAAACACACCATTATTCATCATGTCGTTCTAGTCCCTAGAGTTGTGGACATAATAAAAAACAAGCCAAACACAACATTGTGCATAGATACAACATGATAAAAGTTTCAAATTATAACAGACCAGATCCATATGTCTGTCTATTCTTCTTCATCTGCAACTTCAAGACACATGTGCCCTGGTTTCCCATCCATGGTTTTCCTTAATATTGCTTTGTGATCACCCGCCCAAACTGATGAAGGATCACCATTATACTTGTAACTTATGTAGAAGATTGCATTATCTGCCTTGAGCTTCTCACGCGCCTCTGTTATGTATTCTTCATTAGTTTCTACGACTAACTTCTTGATCTCCAAGGGTGGGGAAGCCCCCAATTGCTGCAATTACATTGGCAATTGGCAATCGTAAGAGGAAAGAGGCAACAAGTAAAAAAAAAGCTCACTTGCTTTATTTTCCCGGCAGAGAAATATTGCAAATTCAAGGACTTACACGCTTTGCTTTCGAGAAGAATCCGATTTCCATGAATAGCTGCAGCCAGTCATTCTCACGCAAGTCTGATTCTTGCACCTGTGATGATGATCCACAAAATGCATTTACCCACCTCGTTTACATTTCACACAGCTTGCCTTCTTCTCAAGCTTAAACAAATTAAACTCTACTGGACATATGATCTTACCACGTAATACTTTTTATTGTCACCGGCCAAGGCCTCGTCAGACAACCATTTGGGCATTGCACCTTTGTAGAAATCATCTATTGCCGTACCGTCCCATTCATCATCCAGAGCCTCGTTACCTTTAAAAGTGATCCCAATAAACTGTTAGTCCTCTAGTAGTGATCTCTAAAGACAGTTGCTAAGATGCGGAAAAGACAACCCACTCACTAATGGTAATACTCTTACATTTGATTCTGCAGGCTAAGGTCCTCCACTTAATATAGATACCGCCTGTACGTCCAACATCGCTGAACATTGTCTGAAAAGAGAAGACCGAGTTGCGGGCAGGATCCATTGCCTCCAAAGTTACGTAGTAGTCGATGTCTGCATTCAACGCAGTGCTGTACTTTTGCCAGCGCACAAACTTATAGTTTGTTCCCTGGGGATCATGGCAAGGTATATAATAACAAGTTTCTAAAGAAGACGAGACAAAAGTTGAGAAAAGACATAAAAGAGAATATTGAGTTGTACCTTTTGAAAATTGTAGGAGTGGAGTCCAAGCCTACCATAAAGGGCGATATCATAATCATCTCCCCAACGAGACCTAACTCGTTTATAGGAAGAGCAATCCACATCAAAGCCCTACAAAACGATTCAGACAGATTTCCGTGAGAAGTATACCTAAGAGATTCATCCACTGGAAAATCCAAACGACCCATGAAATCAAAATCAATACAGAACCTAAGAGATCAAAATCATACACAAACAGAAAGGAATTTACATAGGCCTGTTCGCAATTGGACAAGAAGCGAGGTTCTTCTGGACGCTTAGCTTTTCGCCTTCCCCTTCGCTTTTCCCATATCTTTTGCCTTCGCTTTGATGGTCTTGGAGTTAGAAGACTCTCGAATTCAATTAATATGTCGTCCTCCATAACCTCCAAATCTAGCCAAGCCCTAATTCTCTCAAATCCCAAATCTCAAAATAGATGAATGCCTTAAATACGACGTATTTCTATAAACATAGGGTTAATTTGTGAAATAGCAAAAAAAAAAAAAAAAGTTTAAAAACTAATCAAAAATATTCAAGAGCTAAAATTTTACAACATAGAAATTTTGGTTAGTTTTTAAATTATGGATTTTTGTTTCACTATTGCACCAAATTTTCTTTTTAGAACAAAAAAATCCGTTTAAAATAACCCTGTGATCGATGGCCCATTTAAGATTCGAAAATTTACTGCAATCGAAAAATCAGCCAATTCATACTTTAATTATAGGTTTAATTTAACATATGACTATCGTAAATAGATAATGATTATCCATTCAATTATTATATTATTTTCTTCTTCATGAAAGAAATATATTGACCGACATACTCATGCTAATATATATATATGCTAATGTTGTAAGAGAAACATAACTTAATTGAAATTATGTTCTCCCCTCAAAGCCCTCTCTCTCGTGTGTGTATATATATTGTACACCTATAATATATATTATAATATTTATAAGATGTTATCAGCATGATCGATTTTTTATCCGTTCCATACCAGAAAAGTAAGATTGGCTCTACACCGTTCCATACCGAAATTGTGAGATTTAATTTATATTTAATCAATTGAAATTTAAATTTATGTATTATTTACAGAATAGAAGATTATGTGTCCTCCTTGAATTTTTGGTAGATTATGCCTCCAAATTATTATATGAAAAAACATATTATGAAAAACATATAATATACTATGTCTTTCGGATTGATCGTTATTTATGGTAGATTCTACTTTCTCGATCAAATTAAATATTGTGTCTCTGTAATCTTATAGTAAGCTATGCCTTTTTAATTATATGAAAGACCATGCCTACTTGAGCCTCGAGAGTTTACCGCAACCGGAAAACCAACCAATTCATGCTTCAATTATAGGTTTAATTTAACATATCACCATTTTATTAACCAACTGTGAGACTTTATAGACAAAAAGAGAAAGTGAACGAACCATATGAATTTCATATTGGCAAAGATAAATAAAATAAAAATAAAAAAAGTATAGATTTACACCTGAAGCCGAAGAGCACATGGTATTCAATAAGTTAGCCATTTGAGTCACCATCCTCGAGCAACTGAAACTCTTGCAATGTTATCAGGTAAAAGATTAACAAGATTCATGACTAAAGAGAGAGTTTATTTATTATTTCATCATAACCACATTGTTTTGATGACGACCAAAATATAAAGTTTGTCCGAACTCACAATCTCTAGCCTCCCTACTCATATCGAGTGAAGACACAACTGAATCGGAGGGCTTCTTCCACGACATCAGATCGATGAGCATTCGATTCTCCTCTATCTCTTTTTACCATGTTCATCGGTTTACTGATTCTTTGCCTAAAACTGTCATGATGTCTCTGAATTTTTCCTCCCGTGATGAGGCTAAACTCAGTTTATAAAATCTTGTTTGCCCCATCAAAAACTCAAAAATAATCTATGACCATGTATAGCTCCAGAATTATTTATAACTAGTGATGAGGCTAAACTCAATTTATAAAATCTTGTTTGGCGGAAAAATGCGAAATCACATTTTGGCGGGAAAACGCGGAATCGCGTTTTGACGGGAAAATATGGAATCACGTTTTTGGCGGGATAATGCGAAATCACTTTTTTGCGGGATAACGCAGAATCGCATTTTTGGCGGAAAAACGCAAAATCACATTTTGGAAAGGAAAACGTTGAATCACGTTATTAGCGGGATAACGCGGAATCACGTTTTGGCAGGATAACGCGGAATCGCGTTTTTGGCGGAAAAAAGCAAAATCACATTTTGGACGGAAAAACGTTGAATCACGTTATTGGCGGGATAACGCGGAATCGCGTTTTGGCCGGATAACGCGGAATCGCGTTTTGGGGGGATAACGCGGAATCGCGTTTTTTGCGGAATAATCGCGTTTTTGGTGGGATAACGCGGAATTACATTTTTGGCGGGATAATAAAAATTTAATTTGTGTTTGTAATTTTTATTAGTCATGAAATATTTTTATTTTTAATTTATGTTTTTGAAAGTTTAAAATTTTTAAATCATGCTAAATTGAGCTGTCCGTGGACATGCCCATATGGTAATGATCTTTATTGGGCTTGGTCCTCCATAACCTCCAAACCTAGCAAAGCCCTAAATCTCAGATCTCAAATCCCAGATCTCAAAATAGATGAATCGGGTTCGGCGCCTTATATCTAGGTCAATACCACGTCGTTTCTGAAAATATATTTTTTATTGGGTTAATTTGTGAGATAGAAAAAAAACCAAAAAAACTTAAAAACTAACAAAAATCCTAGATATGGCTAGAATTTTACCACATAAAAAAATTTTGGTTACATTTTAATTTTGTTTAGCTATTGCACCAAATTTTCCTTTTTTAATTTTTGTAAGAACAAAAAAAATCCGTTTAAAATAACTCAGCGATCAATGGCCTATTTGAGCCTCGAAAATTTACCGCAACCGAAAACCAGCCAATTCATGCTTCAATAGGTTTAATTTAACATATGACTATTGTAAATGGATGATGATTATCGATTCAAAAAGGGCAATTCTTACAAATACCACTAAATTAAGTTTTGGTTCCAAAAATAGCACACAATTTAAAATGTTCCATTTATACCACAATTTCAGAGTTAAATGACTAAAATATCCTTATTTGAGTTTAATAATAGATAAGGAAAACAAACAAAAAAAGACGAACCGTGAGACATCTTCTCGTCGCCGGAGCCGGAGGTTTCTCATCACCACAACTCCTCTCTATCCGAAACTCCAAACCTGATCCACCGACTCTCTCCATTGGATTTTCTCTGTTGTTCATATCTTCCTCGCAAGTAATTGCGAGTGTGGAAGGTGGTGGTTCTTCGATTTTGTCTCTATCTTTGTGTACCTCTTTCTGTAAGGTAATTCAAAATCGATTTGGGTTCGATTCCTTTCCAGGTGGTCATTGTTATGTTTCCCTTATTTGGTGGATGAGTTGGCCGAAGTGTTGAAATTGATTTTTAGGTTTTGATTTCTTCGATTGGATTTTTGTTTTAGTTCGATTGGCTATGAAAACTTGGATCGAAACTGATTTTATTGAGTTCTTATGGATTGTATAATCCCTCTCTTAGTCTTCTTTGAACAATATGTTCCAATTTCTAGGGTTTTGATCATTATTTGAATGTTCTGAATCTTTGTGCTTGATTTGAAAGAAGATAGTACATATTATGTTATTGATCTGAATTGTTCAATTGATCCGAATTTGATTTGTTTCGCTGAGTTTGACTGCCTCAAAGTTTTTTTCTTGGTAGTCAAATTGTATTTCTTAAATATCTAGGAATCTAGATGACAATGACTTTTAACCACATAAGTTTGTGAACTCTTTGTAGTTGCTCCTAATCCTTCAAAATGTAGATTTGTGACCAAAATTTATCCATAATGCTTTCTTTTAATGTTTTAGTCACATAGAAATCTTGAGTAGCTCTCCTAGTGATTTCTTACTGTTTTAATATCAAGTTTAGATTTTGTTTCCCTGGGCTTTGACTGGTATGATTATGCTTTGCAATGTCGTTAAAGGCAGACAATTTTGAGGGTTTACGCTTCGACTTTACCAAGGCTTTGATTCAAAAGTTTTCTCTCAGTCATAGGTAGTTAGATGGTAAAGACTTACTTTTATTTGTGTTTCTCATTAAGCATGTATATTGATGTCTCAAACATTGTAATGATGGGGACAACTGAAGTTCATTCTCAGTCATTTGAAACGATCAAAATCAACAGCCCATTATGAGTTTGATGTCAATTATTTTGACCCTAAGGTAGTAGTTGTGGTAATCAGCTTGTTTTATATTCTTATAGCCCTCAATAAGATATGAAATCGACAAAACTTTTACGCAGTTGATGCTTAACGGAAGGGTTATGATTGATGGTAGACTAAATGTGAGAGTGAAAGCTGATTTAACTGGTTAGTTGATTATGAAGGTGAATGCTCGGGTACGTGCTGCAACTGGAGATAATACGTTTGACACTTTGTATTTGGCAGTGAACTGAGGTATGAAGATCGGTTTCCCACTGTTTTGCAGATGTGACATACGTTTTAGGAAGGCTTTCCTAAATATTTAAGAATCTTTCCTGAAAAATCAAGAAGTCTTCCTAAATTTGTATTTGGGAAGGTTTTATAATGATTTAGGAAGGCCTTCCTAAATAGTTAACACACTTAAGTTATGCAAGCTATATAACAGTAGTCACTCGGTTGCATTTGCGACTTACCGTTACACACTTGTGCATTGATTATCGGGCGCTCAACAAGGTAACCTAACTATCAAAAACAAGTATCCACTTTTATTGCAGACTTTTTCGCCCGCGCGAGATACTTCTCAAAGTTGGATCTACCGGGCGTCTTAGTCTGTTGTCAACGCGTTATGGGAAATCTTCTTTGATCTTCCCAGTAGTTCTGTTACCGCTCCGTGAGGGGAAGGGCAGGCGTTCCTCGGACTATTCATCATCCGAAACAAGGATCTTTGAAATAGTCTCGTTTCAAGCCAACTCCAGAGCTCCGGGTAAAGAAAAGGGTCCCCCTTCCATTCGGAGCAAGCATCGTAATCGTACCGCTAATCCATAGGAAAATCAAAACCTCTACGTATTGCTCATTCGCCGTCCTTGGTTAGTCCCGTTTTTCTGTGAGGAGCTTAAAAGGTACGAAGTTTCTTTCTTCCTAGCAGCCTATGTATAGTGTGAAGCGCGAGGTCTTTCCACTTACAAATTCCTGCTATTCAAAGGGTTCCGAACTCCATATGGGGAAGGAGCGTTGTTGTTTGCGAGGTCTCGATCATTTACATGGACCCACTTTTCATTCCATTTGTGGGAATTTGATGATCTATAAACCGTCCCTAACGAACGATCGGCTCATGTTTGAGCATGATGAATCACTTCATGCCGACCTCTTGCTAATAAACTTTCCGGCCTCATATAAAAATGGAAAACTTGAGCATTTTCTGCATTGGTGGATGAAGAATCGCAAACATAATCAGTTCAGGATCTTCCTTTATCTTCTTGATGAAAGTTCTTATTGTGGTCTTTTTGTTCTGAAGATAATTGAATGCCACTCGATGAAAATCCATGATATATCTAAGATGAATGATATAGATGCAGAAGACATAAGAACCAAGTTGGCAAGCGAAATCTTCGAAGAGTTTTATGCTTCATAATTCCAAGAGAAAAAACATTATCCCATGGACAATGTTAATTATCCTTGCTGGTATGTTTAGGAGTAGAGCATAACAGAAGGGAGCAAGTGCTAAAAGCTAAGGCGAATGACTCATATCTTTTCTTGCTGTGGAGAGCTTGAGCGTGAGTGTTGCAATTGATAAGAAACAAAGCAATTGTTTACTAGGTGATGTTTATGTCAGTTATACTTGTAACGTTTGCTTATCAATGGGCCAAAACTAACATTTTTCTTATTTACGAGAGATTTGTGCAGATACAGATGCTAAATGTTACTCAAGTTGTAAACCTGGAGGCATCAGAGAACATAAATCCATTTTGTCCTCTGTCATCTCTTTTTTTCTTAATAATTTGCATGTTTCTTGATAATTTAGGAAGGTCTTCCTAAATATGTAAGAATCCTTCCTGAATAAATTTTGCAGTACATGTGTGCGTTCATTTTTGTCAACTTTCTAATCCTTATTATTGTGTATGGTCTTCGATTGACCGATGCTTCCAACAAGAACAATATGGTTGAATTTATCATTCACCTATAAGCCAGATGAAAATAAATTAATTGAGTTAAACAAGAGTAACAAGTGATTTAGGAATGCTTCATAAATCATCAAAACACAAAGAATGTACATTATGCAAATTTGTGTAAGAAGAATATTACCTGTTTTTCTGCATGCACATTAGATTCATTTACGAATGAATCACCATCTAAAACTCGCAACAGATGTGTGTTCTCCACATCACAAATCTGTTGAGTGTGTGTGGTCTTTGATTCGAATGATGCTACCAACAATCTCAAGAGCAAAGTTTTTGCATTTGCCACTCTCCTAAACCAAATCAAAAGGAATTTTGTATGGAAAGAGTGGTAAGTGGACCTAAAATAAATGTAACATACATTTTAGGAAGGCTTTCCTAAATGTTTAGGAATGCTTCCTAACAAATCAAGAATGCTTCCTAAATTTGTATTTCGGAAGGTTTTCTAAAGAATTCGAAAGGCTTTCCTGAATAGTTAATAAACAAAGAATGCACACTTGAAGTATGCAAGCTATATAACAATAGTCAATCATTCTCTGTTACAAAGATCAAAGAGCAGTAGTCATCATAATACAATCATAACATAAAGACATTGTTAAGACGAAAATATTTGAAAATTGGATCCAATTTTAAACTCATACGAATAAGATATTGGATCTTAATCTTCATCTTCTTTCATATAGATTGATATCAATACTAGATAAAACTTTTTATAGATCATGTCCTGCTCCTCAAATCATTTTTGAAAATTTCTTCAATTTACATGTAATTCTTTTTGTTCCCCAATTTCACATTGTTTCTTCTTCTTCTTGAGATCTCACAAAAGCTTTATCAAATCGAATTCAAACTTTATCACAGTCCATATTTCTTTCCATGGATTAGTAACAGTGGCAAAAGCTTTATCTCAAGAGGTTCCCAATTTCTCATCTTCAAAAAAAGACAGTGGTAAAACTCCCTTGGGCTTGTCTGTCTGCACATCCTTTTCCTCGGTGAAGGTAAGTACAAAATTATGAATATCAAAAGGCAGTTCCATTAAGCTAAACAATGTGGAGTATATATAGGCTTCAACTTTGGATAACACTAAAAGAGAGATTAACAAAAGAAAATCTTAATAGCAGTTTAAATGTAATCACCTAATCAATGTTTTTAGTAAGATGTATAAATAAACCATTAGCAGGTTCAGCAAAGTTAGAGATTTTAATTAATGTTAATTACGAAGATAAGAACAGATGAATAGCATGTCAAACAAAGCACATTATTAGTACAAATATGACAGATTAACCAAGCTCAAAGTAATCATACCATCAAAAGTCAAAACTATTCATTTCAAAGCCACCAGAAAAAATATCTATCAAGCCCATTGTTCCTGGAAATATAAAATACCACATATTTTCCACATTCTGATCAATCACTATGCAGATTATAAGATAAATTACCTCTCTCTCATTTCCATTTTCCAAGATGGCTGCTTAAAAGCCCAAGAAGTTTCTTTAGAATTTGCATTTGCATTGCTTGTAAAGAAAATCGAGCCATTTTCCCTCTTTTGTGGCTTTTTCTCAAAGTTTGATTGAAAAGAATTGGTTGTTTCAATTTTAGAAGAAGGTTCAAATCCAAATCCGAAACCCCAGCCGTTAGATTCCTGTAAACACGCGGCAAATAAAGCTTGTACCATCAGCCAATGCAAGGATTGTTTTTATAAAATGAGGCTTGTACCTTGTTTGTTAAATCGTTCTTTGGCTCTTCCGCTTCAGCAACCTTAAACTCCCATCCGCCATTGGCCCAAGGGTCATCATCTCCATTTTTCCGGTCAAATTTTGATTTAAATGCATCAATTTTACCAGTATCAAAATTTGGACCTGTTCCATTTGTAGTTGAACTCCAGATGCTTGAACTTAAATTTGTTGTATTTGGTACCACAACAGATCCACTTTTAGAGTTCTCTTGTTCCTCCTGCTTGAATACAGTTATGCAAAAGCGCATTAGAATAGCTTGTTGACAATGTCAGCATAAAGCTTCATCTTCCTTTAAGATTTCATAGTAAAATTGGGAACCACTCTCTTTCCATGGATTAGTAACAGTGAGATAAACTTTATCACTTTCTTCTTTTTGAAATCTCACCAAAGCTTTATCAAATCGAAATCAAACTTTATCATAGTCCATATTCTTTCCAGGGATCGCGAACGAACGCATCGAGATCTGAATCACGAACGGAAGCTCCGAGATCTAAATCACGAACAGAAGTTTCGAGATGGAATCGTGAATGAAAGCTTTAAATATGGAATCGTGAACATAAGCTTCAAGATAGTGACTGAGATCTACGAGAGAGATCTCCGAAGATAAGAGATTGGCATCATCGGAGGAGAGACAGAGTCGGATTGGTGATGATTTGATTGGAAAGCGCCGAGTATCTCTCTGGTCCAATTTCTTTTCTTTTTTTTCACCATTTTTTATTCGTAATTAGGTGAGGACATAAATGTCTTTGTACTGCAAAATAATGGTACATGTGGGACATTTAAAAATTAGTGGTAGATTTGGAACTAAAACTAGGTTTGATGGTATTTTAGGGAATTTCTCAAAAAAAGGGTATTAAACCATTTATGTTTTATTTTTTTTAAATAGCACTAATGTTTAAAATTTACTAAAATACACCCAAACACAGTACGTATTAAACCTTTTTGTGCGGTATTATTAATTTTTTAAGTTGGGAATTTTTAGATAAAACTAAAAACTGGTAATTTTGAGAATATGTTCATTACTAATTTTATTAAAATAAGTTTTATAAAAAAATTAGAATATTAGACAATATTACCTAAGGGCTAAGAGTTTAAATTTTGTATTTAGAGTTTTTTTTCAACTCGAATAATTTTATCAAAGGAGCTAGAGTTATCATAAAATAATAACATTTTAGAAATTGCTAAACTTTTAATTGTTGATATATTTGCCAAAATCCATTAAAAAAAAAAACATTCTGCTGTGATTAAATAGACATGATAATTTCAGAAAATTTATCATTTGTGTACATACGATCCACAGGTTACAGAGATAATAAGCATCAAGGCTGAGAATATAAAAATGCTTAAAGATACTTTGGTTAGGGAGAAGGAGAGTTTCACTACTTATGAAATTCTTAGTGCTTGCATATGGAAATCAAGATCTCGAGCCTTAAATCTAGACCTTGACAGGATTACTATCCTTGGCATAGTTGTCAGAATTCGACATGTTCTTGATCCGCCACTGTCCGAGGGTTACTACGGCAACTCAATCATAGACGTGTACATTGAGTTAACAGCGAGAGAGCTCCATGAATCATCAATCTTTGAGATTGTAAAACTCGTGAAGAGAGCCAAAAAAAAATCTTATGAGAAGAGAAATATCGAGGAGAAGCTAAGAAACATGGAGAGAATGATTAAGGAGGATGTGAAATTCGACAAGGTAACCGATGGGATATTGTTCATTGCCAGTGTAAAAAATGTCAAGAGATTGTTTGGATCGATGGATTTTGGTTGGAACGAGCCTATGAATGTGAGGCCTCTGATGTTTCAAGAAAACGCCAAGAACATGGCGATGATCTTAGGACCATCCAAACTGGATCCAGAAATGGAAGGTGGGGTTAGAGTGGTAATGACATTGCCGAGAGATGCAATGGTTAAATTCAAACAAGAAATGGATGCAATGATGCATATTAAATTCGTCTTCTTTTATTAAGTTTTTTTTTTTTTAGTTACTTCGAACTAAATATATAAGATCTTATCTTTTCTGCAGTAACTTTTATTATTTACCTTTTGACTTGTCAAATAGTAGTCTCAATTATTGAAATATGAACAAGTAATGTCACACTCACTAGTCAGCTCTTTACAAATTTTGAGAAGAGGGTATTTCAATATTTCTCTTGTAAAAATCTCTATCGATCGGCCAAAATTGGAAAAATGGTTTTCAGCTATCCGAAAAATGGGGTAATATGTAGATAACCATCCCAAATATAGAAATGTGCTTTAAACTACACCAACTAATATACGAAACATACCGACATACACGAAGTATATGCAGTTATGTTGCAAACTACAACTTGGGTTTTATAGAGTTTCAAACAAAAATTTGAGGTCAAACTGTAATTATTTTCTTAAAAAATAATAATTAAAAAAAATCAAAAATAAAAAAATATCCAAAAAATTCAAAAATTTAAGAAAACAAATAATAATTAAATTTTAGATAAAAATTAAATTATAGTTTCAGATTTATATTTGAAATTTTTTTTGTAAAATTCCAAAATTTCGAAAATTGAAACTTTAAAAAAATATTACATTCTAAAAAGTAATTAAAAATGTAAGGTATATAAGGTTCCAAAATTATATATTTTGAAACCAATTTAATTTGTTAGAAAAAAATAAAACAAAAAGTTAAAAAATGTTTTTTATTATATGTTTTGCGAAGGCGTTAGAGAACATATAAATCGTTAAAAATATAAAATAAAAAGTTAAAAGAAGTTAAAAATTTGTAAAATGCCAAAATTTCTAAAATTACGAAAATTCAAAACTTCAAAAAAATCTAGAATTCTAATTTTTTTTTAAATGTAAGGTATATAGGCTTTCAAAATTATATATCTTGATACTAATTTAATTTGTTAGAAAAAAAAAACAAAATTTTTAAAAAATGTTGGTCCACAAATATAGTTTAGAACATGGGTTTTAAAAACGTTATTTTCAAAAAAGTATTTTGCGAAAGCGTTAGAGAACGTTCGTAAAAATGTTTAAAATAGAGAAAAATTCATTTTTGAAAACGTTTTAAGAACATAAGCATATTTCAATCCGATTGTAGCCATAGGCTAGAAGCGGATTTTTGGATTAAAATTGTTGGACTTCGAAAACACCAGAAATTATGAAACACTGCGATTTATATGTTCTCTAATGCCTTCGCAAAACATATAATAGTAAACGTTTTTTTAACTTTTTGTTTTATTGTTTTTCTAACAAATTAAATTGGTTTCAAAATATATAATTTTGGAACCTTATATACCTTATATTTTCAATTACTTTTTAGAATGTAAGATTTTTTTGAAGTTTTGAATTTTCGTAGTTTTAAAAATTTTGGGATTTTACAAATTTACAATTTTTAAAAAATATAAAACTGAAACTATAGTTTGATTTTTATCTAAAATTTAATTATTATTTTTTTTTAATTTTTTTTTTTGGATTTTTTTTTAAATTATTTTTTTTATATTTAATGTAATATTTTTTAGAAGTTTCAATTTTCGAAGTTTTGGAATTTTACAATTTTTTTTTCAAATATAAAACTGAAACTATAATTTAATTTTTATCTAAATTTTATTTATTATTTTTTCTTAAATTTTTGAATTTTTTGGATTTTTTTTTTTTTGATTTTTGGTTATTTTAAAAATTATTATTTTTTAAGAAAATGATTACAGTTTGACTCCAAAATTTTGTTTGAAGCTCTATAAAACCCAAATTGTAGTTTGCAACATGACTGCATATACTTCGTGTATGTCGGTATATTTCGTATATTAGTTGGTGTAGTTTAAAGCACATTTCTATATTTGAGATGATTATCTACATATTACTCCATTCTTCGGGTAGCTGAAAACCATTTTCCCGCCAAAATTAAACGATGTTGTTTTTTAAGACTTCATTGGCAGTCTCGAAACGGCGTCGTGTCAAAGGTTAAACGTAACATTGATAAACGGCGTCGTGTTAATGATCCAAATTGGTGGTTTCGAGCCGACGTCGTTTTGAGACTAATCTGAGAGGGAATAGGCTTTTGCGAGGGGCCTTTTGAGACTTGACAACTTTTTTCTCATTTTCTACGCGACGGAGATTTCGACTGTCACCACCACCTCTGCTTCCGGTTCCGCTGTTTTTGTCTCTCGCCGTCTCCGGTAAGCTTCTCGATTATCTTATTTTGTTTCTCATTTTGATTCGTTTAGGTTGCTTTGGGTTTGTTACGATTTCTGCTTTTGCTTTGCCCTTCTTATAGTGCGATTAGTGAACAATGTCGAACTTTTTAGTTACGTTTTAGGGTTTGAGTTTTTCGTGGAATCAATTGTGTTGAATCCTTCTTTAGGTTTGTTATTCTTTGTGTTAAAAAGAAGCTGTCACATTAGTTTGGTTTAGTCTTTGTTATGAAAGCAAAGAGCTTTTCGTTGATTTTTCCTCATTGATTAAAAAATGGGTATGTTTATGTCAAACTTGAATTCATGTTTCTGCTTTCCATTATTTAGGTCTTGTTTTGTTTTCCATTGGTCTCTTTCTCCGATTTTGCTATATCTTCTCTCTGTGTTTGATTATGAATGTCTTCGACTGCTTGATTTTGCTCTGACTTGATTAGGAAACAAAGGTCTTAACGCCTCTTATAAAATTGTTAACTTTTGATTCGCTTCAGAATGTTCTGTCCATTTCTTGTTTACATTCAAAATGTGTTATTGAAGATTACAACTTTCATATGCATGCAGGGATACGTAATCGAAAATGGCACACTCCTGTGATCCGAATTTCCAACCCGGACAAGCACAAAACGGCCAAGAGCACGGTAACTTATCAGTCTAGAATCTTGAAATTACTTTCTTTGCATCGTTAAATAAAAACTGTGATTTGGTTTTAACTGATGCAAACAAAAGTAGTTCATTTTCCAATTGTTGTTGTCTTGCAGATGCATCTGCATCCGCGGCTATCGTAGCGGCTAATCTGTTAAGCTTTGCACGGCTTATATTTAAGGTCGACAATGTGTTTACTGAGTACTCAGCTTAGTATTTGGTGGAGAACGCTTGTCCCAATAAGGTAGACGGGCAGGGAGAAACAGATCACCAATGTTGCAATCTGTCTATCAAAGATTGCCTTCGGTTTGCTTTGAAATAAGGCATACCGAAAGCAGATCATTGGGTACATTTGGGATGTATGTTCAAGCCCCCGCCATCTTCTTATAACCATGAAAGGAGAAGTGATTGAGACTATGAATATGGATGAAGCGTTTGAGTTGTTGATGCATCAACCGGTAGGAGCAAGACTGCATGTGGTCAGTCCAGGCATTGATCTTGTTGGAGACGTAAGTACTGTTGGTTAAATTCAAAAAAATTTAGAGATTCTTCTGTGACTTGATCTAATCTTGTTCATTTGTTTGTGGTAGGGAATTTACCTTGGCCGGTCAGGTAAATCCCGCTATGTTGGACTTAGAGACGTGATGATCTGTGGAGTCGAGAAAGTTGATGGACAGACTGTTGCGGAGGTGAAGATATGGTACAAGAAGAAGTTTGCATTTATCAAAGTGGCGTTGGACGTTATGTTTGTCCAAATAGCAGGCCCTGCGGCCAACGAAGCTGCATCAAAACCAGGGCATCTTCTTGTTGACTTCTGTGTCCCGCGGTTATCTACCGAGTAAACAAGAGCTTCGATCTTGATAAAGTATCTAAGGAAGTAATGGAACTTGTTTGTGGTCCAAAATAAGAATGTTTTAGGGGATTCATTTTCTGTAAGTTAAGATGTTTGAAGTATTTTTGGAACTTGTTTGTGGTCTGAAATTATGAATGTTTTTGAGACTTTTTTCTGTAAGTTAAGATGTTGATCGCTGCTTTCTAAAGATTTAGATTTTGGAATCGTTTTGTTATGGAACTACCTCTACAATAACCAAGACCACTCAAACAAATATTCGATACACCTACCTGATGGATTTATAATATACCTACCATTTTTTTTTTCTTCCATCTGTTTAGTATTAATAATCCCAATGGCAGAGTTCATTACAAAAAAGTGAGCCCAGAAGACACGGCCCATTACCCATATTCGCCAGCCCAAAGGGGGGTCTAGCTTGTTAGACTAAGAAGCTAGTAAACAAAGTCCAAACAAGGATTTTAGAGATAAGTCATGAACACAAAACAGAGGTAGGGGGTCTCTCACTAATAAAAAGTTCATTTGGCCACCGAGGATGTTCTAATGCCACATAAGATTGTCTTCGGTCTTCACTAGAAACATTTTTAGCAATGAGAGACACACCTCTATTAGTTTCGTTAGACTCCACTTCAATTCTCCAATCCGGTAATAATACTAAAAGAGACATAATATCAGATGCTTATGGCAGGAAAGATGGCCAGGCCCTTCGCCGGAGAATAGCACCCAACAAATCCTGATCTTGAGAGGCATAGATCACCTTCCCAATTCCATGACTATGCATACTTTTAATAGCCCATAGAACAGCTTGAAATCTCACTTCTTCAGCACTTTCTAGATTGACAAATGCTCTTCTACTGTGTAGAAGAACTTTACCTGCTGAGTTTCTGAGTACCCAGGCACCACCTCCTATCCCCATGGAACTAGACCAAGAACTACCAATGTTACATTTGAGCCACTGCGGAGGTGGTGCTTTCCATCTATTAATCAAGGCTGAGCCATCTCTATCTAGTGAAATGTGAAGATTTATTTCCACAGATTGAGCTAAGAACCAGTTGACAGTATCATCTTTGATCTTTAGAGTTGTGTCCGTAGCTAGGAATCTTCTTTCTTCAAGGCATAACTGGTTTCAATTTTTCCAGATCATCCATAGAATCCATGAAAGAGATATCCTAACAAGCAGAGGAACATGAGTGTTTTTCCCCATATAGAGAACAAAAGAGAGGTTGGAATATATCGAGTCTTGATCAAAACCCATAGCAGGAGAAGGGAAGTCCGCGAGGGCCCAAATTTGTCTAGCTGTAGTACAGACAAACAACACATGGTTTACTGATTCACCTTCAAGACCACAAGTCTGGCATCTAGAATCTATCTTCACTTTCCTAGTAATTAACTGGTCCACAACTGGAATAGCACCAGTGATAGCTTTCCAAAGGAAGTTCTTTATTTTATAGGGTGCCATCAAAGACCAGATCATGTCAATTAGACCATTGATTGAGGGTAAGGCAGAGGCTTCCTGAATTAAAACCTTGTTCTTCTTCGGATAAGCCCACCAATAGCCTGATTTTACGGAATAAGCTCCACTTTTATTGTGATCCCAAACCCAAAAATCATCTTGATCTACTACAATCTTAATCTGTTTGATAATATTAACTTCCCTAGGATAAAATAATTCCTCCAGCTTATCTCTATCCCATCTCATATTCTGGTGGTCTATGAGATCTCCTACAACCAGATCTATGTTTATAAAGATATTCTTCATCAGGGGAATTCTATAAAATCCATTAGATAACCAAGGATCTGACCAAACTTTAATAGAGTTCCCATTTCCTATCTGTTTGGACATACCTGAGATAAGGAGATCTCTTCCATGGAGTAAACTTTTCCAATCAAAAGAAGGTCTCTTTCCCAAAATAGCTGTAAGAAAATTCTCATCCTCAAAATACCTACTCTTGAGCAGTCTGGCACACATACCATTAGGATTTTGTATAACTCTACAAGCTTGCTTGGCCAAGAGGGCCTGATTGAAAACTTCTATGTCTTTGAACCCCAGGCCTCCATGTTGTTTAGCCAAACACATTTTCTTCCAGTTGACCCAGTGGATTTTCTTCTTATCTTCTACTGAGTTCCACCAGAAATCAGCCATTGCGCTGGAGAGTGGCATGGCCATGGCAACAGCCTTTAGAAGAACTTCCTTCCCTCCCAAAGAAAGAGATTTTGCAAACCAATCTGAGATTCTTGATTTCAGACTATCTTTGACATAGGGAAGCATCTCAATCTTTGAGCCAGAGAAGCATTCAGGGAGTCCAAGATAGGTTCTCGAACCTCCTACATTAACAATTCCTAACAAACTTTGAATGGATGTCTTCACTTGTTCATCCACATTTGCTCCAAAAAAAATGGAGGATTTATCAACATTGATAAACTGTCATGTCGCCTTTTCATAAATGGAGAAAATAGACTTCAGTTCTGTAGCTTTAGTCACTTCAGCCTTACAGATAAACAAGCTATCATCAGCAAACAATAAATGATGAACACATGGACCATCTGAGGAGAATTGAAGCCCTTTAAGCCTGCCAAGTTCTTCTGCTTTAACCATCAAATGTGACAAACCTTCCGTACACATAACAAAGAGAAAGGGAGAGATTGGATCCCTTTGTCTAAGCCCCCTTTGAGGTACCACCAGGCCATGAGGTTGATTATTAATCAGGACTGTATAAGTGACTGAAGAAACACAAAACATGATCCAATCAACCCAAATCTGATGAAACCCTAAAGCTAGAAGGAGAGATCTAAGGTAACTCCATTCAACCCTATCAAAAGCTTTAGACAAGTTAGATTTAATAGCCATGTATTCTGAGGAGATGGTTTAATTTGATTCAATTTTATGAAATTTTAATTTTTATACTTCACAATTGTTTATAGTTTGATTATGAATATAATTTTTTAATCAAATTAATTTATGTTAATTTATAAATTTAAATATTATATGTAATTATGTAGTAGACTTCTTTTGAAGTCTACAAAGTGCAGATTAGACTTCCTGTGGAGTCTACGAGTTCGACTTCTAACTAAAGTTTATAGAACAGACTTCTCTATTACGTTGCAGACTTCTCGAGGGTTAAAACAGTAATTATGTGATGTGTTTTTTTGTTTGGTCATAAGAGGTGTATTTATAATTTCACTATCCCTTTGGGTTACTTTTGCCAAACATGAGATAAATGGTGTACATTTTTATTTAAAATGAATTTTTGAGTCATATTTAGCAAATTTCCCATATAAATTGGTCATGTTGAACCATATATTATAATTTTTTTTATAACGTCATTTTGTTTGACATGTTACGTGCTTACTTTCTACATACGAAAAAAAATTATATGGAGTTATATAATTAATTAAAACAAAGAAAATGAGAAAATAGTTAAGTTTATACTAAAGCTTTAATAAAAAAAATGTAAGATTACACTAATATTTCTCTCATCACATCTACTTATCAATGATCTACTACTAAGAGAGCTATAAAAAAAATGAATGTTTGATGGAATCAGATTAATTCGTGTTGCCTATTGTTGACTATTTGAAGGTGGTTACTATGAAATACGGATATTGTTCTAACTTTTCAACATTTGACATTTTTAAAACCAAATAAAAAATACAAAAATTGTGGGCAAGTCAACGGTCAACGCATCAATTGGAACGGACAAAAGGCATGATTCACTCCTAGCCCAAGTCATCGCGTCATTATTTGTACGCAACTCAAAAAAAAAACTTAAATACTGATTGTCATTGCCAACTAAAATAATAACAAGGGTCTCTAATAAGAAGAGTAAAGTTGGTAAGTTTAGAAACTAATATACCTTAAGATTTAAAAAGCTTATGGCATGCTAAAGCTTTAGCATTGAACCAATTTATAAAAGTATAAGCAAATGATAGTACACAACTTATAAAATTGGGATTGTTACATAATCCACTTTTTCTTCCTTTTTATATTTTGCCACTTTGTCACAAAAAAAATCTCTTGCCTCCACACTTATTTATGAAAATGTCATTATGATACAATTTTTTTTTAAAATCCGAAAATATGAAAAGACACAAAACCCAAATATATCAACTTATTTACCAAAATGTCATCTTCTTCAATTTTTTCAACCACCATGAACAACCAATTTGGAGGTCTAAATGCTTTTCCAACCAATTTTGGAGCTCTAAATGCTCAATGTTTGTGCTTATAACCTCTTCATCTCTCATTTCCTCTCAAATTTCATCCAAAAAACTCTCTAATTTTTGTTTTAAAAATTTCTCTCATAACATCATGATTTTCGGTGGTTCTTGGATATAAAACGGCTGGGCTTCTTTGTTATCAGTGAAATACGAAGTTGCAAGTGCTCGACAAAACTAAAAAACGAGCTCGAACGGCGGAAAAAGGTAACATCACTTGATTTTTGCTAATTTCATATCTGTTTCACGATAGCAGACTTCAGGTGAAGTCTGCTAGTCAACGAAGAGGTTAGATTTGCAATTGACCATTTTTGAAAATATCTGAAGGAAACTTCACCTGAAGTCTGCGCGTTCTCCTTTGGAAAAAAAAACTAGTGCAGACTTCATGTGAAGTCTTCGTAAAAGTGAGGTTAGTTTTGCATTTGACCAAAATTTTGACTTTACATATTAGACTTCACATGAAGTCACTTCATGTGAAGTCAACTCTGTAAAAAAATCGAGGTCAATTTTGCATTTGACTGAAACTTTGACTTTTTATAGCAGACTTCATGTGAAGTCTACTCTGTCCGGAGAGGTTAGTTTCGCATTTGACCAAAATTTCGAACAATTGACCAGGAAAAACATTAATTCGTAGACTTCGGGCGATGTGTGCGACTTATTTAAATAAATAGGAGACTTCGGGTGAAGTCTACTATTTATTTAATTCGAGATTTTGGTCAAACACAAAACTAACTTCTCTTTTCATAGTAGACTTCAGGTGAAGTCTGTAGGATTTTCAGACTTCACCTGAAGTTTGCTCCAAAAAGTCAAACTTTGGTCAATTGCAAATCTAACCTCCTCCTTTTCGGACTTCACTTGAAGTCTCCTTTTGGGAGCATACTTCATCTGAAGTCTACGCCATTTTTACGGTTTTCCGCGTATTTGCGTAGACTTCATGTGAAGTCTGCTCTAGAAAGTCAAACTCTGGTCAATTGCAAAACTAACCTTTTTTATTTTGTAGACTTCGGGCGAAGTCTGCTCTTATAAAGTCAAAAATTATGGTCAAATGCAAAAGTAACCTGCATTTTACAAAGGAGACTTCACCCGAAGTCTATAAACTCTACAGACTTCGGGTGAAGTCTCCTCCGTGGTATGTTGTAATTGCAAAAGTAATCCAAATTATACATACTTCACCCGAAGTCTGCTGCGTAGACTTCATTCGAAGTATGCTCCGGAGACTTCGTTTGTAGTCTGTATTTCAAAATTTACTAAAAATGTATTTATATCTTATTTATAAAGAAGTTTTTAAATTTTCTTGTTCTCACATGTGTTAGTTATTATTTTTGGTTATGTATGAGTTGGACATGTTTATGTGTAATATCGATGGGGTAAATCAATTTTCTTGTTTAATTAGCCTTTTAGCTCATTTGTTTAGACTTCAGATGAAGTCTGCGTCTTAAAATCGGAGCAGGTTTCGTTTGTAGTCTGTATTTAAAATTTTATTTAAAATTTATTTATATCCTAGTTATAATGAATTTTTTAGATTTTTTTTTTCCCAAATCTGTGTTAATTATTGTTTTTGCTTCTGTATGACTTTGACATGTTTATGTGTTATAATTACGAGAGAATTAATTTCCTTGTTTTATTAGCCTTTTACCTCATTTGTGTAGATTTCGTATGACGTCTGCTTCTCAATTACGATCGTTAAGGTGTTTTTTATATGTTTTTTTAACAGAAAATGGTTTAATTACCTGTTGTTTATGGAAAATGAGTTATAAAAGATAGGAAGTGGCATTTTGTGGTAGATAACCGGAGAGGAGGGAGAATGTTCTTTTTGAGTGATGATTGTACACATAGTGAACTTGTTGAAATGGCACAACATGATTATATGTTGATAAACTAAAACAATAGAAGTTTTGTTTGGCAATTAAGATTGCCTATTTTTGGGCTTCTCATTGATTTAAATAAGGGAAAGAATACGAAACAAATGATGGACACGTTTGGTTCCTACAATCATGGTTGGTTCCTTAACAAGAGGAAGACCAATTCTCTTTATTATGTGAAAAAAATCTGAAAATCTTAGAGAAGAAAAATTGCAAGAGATGTTCAAGAAAATCTCAGAGAAGATGCTCGACGCTTCGAAATTCATATATTATCAGAAAAGTTTAGTTTAAATTTTTAATATTCTTTTTCAAACATTCTCTACGCAATAAAACATGTCTTTTGTAGTCATTTTGTTGTTAGATGCATTCAGATGCTATTCCAAACTGACAAACAAACAAAATTGCATTCAAATACAACTTTTAAATACAAAATCCAAAATTCAACATTTTGATGTTGCAATTCTATATTTGGATGCTACATATGAATGTAGAATATGGATGGACAAACGAACATATTCAGTGTACAAAGCTGGATAAATCTAATAACGATGATACCAACAAGTATTATCGAAATACCTTGCCCAAAACCAAAACTAGAGCCATGGATTCTCTCTGATCTTATAAAATTAATTTAAGAACCTTAAATGTCCAAATCATCATCAGGAAGAATCTGGATTCTCATCGTCTGAATCTCTGAAATATATAATCTTCCCACCCTTACCCGATGAAACCACATCGGTCTGCAACTCCCCTGAAGACAATGGTGATGCCTCAATCTTTCCATCAAGAAGAGATCTCCGCCCGTCATAGATATCTATCGATTTTCCATTACCTGAAGAACAGAACAAAATGTTTATCGAGAATCTCATACGTTAACGAGCTTAATTCTCTGGCTTTACACCAAATGTGATGTACAACTCACATTGGCACAAAGAGATGATATCATAGGGTACGGAGAAAAGAGCGAGAGAGAACTCACCATTACTCTGACGCGTCCCTTTCTAAGCTTAAACCGGATATGGAACCATCTTTTAACAAAATCCCGATGAACATAGAATAGGCTATCTAAAGCATTCATTTTCCCATCTGAAGAATAGGCTATCTAAAGAACATGGCCATATTCAAGTGCATTTGTGACCTTCTCTTGGCGAAAGCCAATATTTAACAACCAAAATCAACAGGAAACTTGTGCTGCACCAACAAAATGTAAATGGTAACGCAAAACCGTGTCTTCCCATCTCCAACCAATTCTGCAGCAAAGTAATCACCTTTAATCTCTCTCATATAATACTTTAGATGAAGATCCAATTGAAAAATTTATGGATCCACTAAACCAATTCGCCTCTTATGCAGGCCCGTCTCAACTTTTTATAAGGTCTTGGATAAATAATAAAATTTGGGCCTTTTTTTAATATAGGATTTGGAAAAAATTTAGTTTTTGGACCCTTTTTAGTATAATATTTTTTTCAAAAAGTATTTTTTGGACCCTCTTTCTTGAGACATTTCATAAATTTGGTGTGGACCCTGGACGTGAGCCCCTCCCGCCATTCCCAAGAATGGGCCCTGCTCTTATGGCATGCTAAAGATTTAGCATTTTCATTAAAAAAAATCAAAAAACTTATAAAATTTTATATGAGGTTTTAAGTGAGATTTACAAAAAAAAAATTTATAACGAATAATACTGTATTAGCTTTTAAGGAATATATATGATTGAATAGCATGAGATTTTTCATTTAAATAAAAAATTTTGATTAAATATATTCACCTACGATATATTCTTTCTAGTATTTATAACGTTTAATTGCGACTTTGTACAACCGCGATATTAATTGGGAGACTTTTTTAAAAAGTCGGGTTGAAGAATGTGAAGATGCTATATATCGAAGAATCACACATTTTAATTTCAATTTCCGTTTGAGGACTGTGGATTCTCCATGTAAAAGCTTTTTTGTTGGTCTCTGGGTCTTCGATTAGGGTCAGCTATGGTGCTAGGGTACCTCTGCCCACGTGTTCAGTAGCTGCATGTACTTTAGTTTACGAGAATGGAGTGGCTGCTCAACCTCCGGTGAGGTTCTCTGAGGACTACGATCTCTTCGGTTTTGTAGTCCAGCCTCGCCTCTCTTCTGTTTCCTCTTCTGTTGCAGCGGCGGCTCACTTCTCCTCCTTTTTCAGCCGTATGGGGAGACTGTGGTTTGGTTTATGTGACTGCCGGTTTGCTTGTCTTCTGGCTCGCCGGTTGAATGGTGGTTAATCCGGTTGTTTTCACCCTGGGTTTCCTACTTATCAATCCCTAATAAGAGCTCAAATAGGCGATTGAAGTGTTTGGGACTGCTATACTCGGCTAGTGAAACTTTTCTTCGATGACAAAGTGCGCAGTGACTCTCTCGATGGACGGGTGTCCTCGGTGGAAGAGCAGATTTCTCATGCGGTGGTGAGGAGTCGCTATCCGTGCTGCAAAGGTCCTGGCTAGATCGGCGCACTCGAGTTACAAGACTGAACCTTTATCCGAGATCTCCGGTTTCGATCGGGCCAAGTTATCTGTTTCATGTGCATCCATTGGAGCCCTAAAGTGAGTTTGTAGTTGTTTGAGCTGTTTGGCAGGTTAGCAGCGTTTGGACTTCGAGGAAGTTGTAGGAGCAGAGATGATTTCGCTAGTTGGCCATGTATCTGTAGCTCGCGGCAACTTAGAAGATTCAATTTTTGCGACTCCTCTAGGCGGTCCATCGCAAACGGCGTATAGAGAGCAGTTTGTTGTTCGTTTGTAGTCTAGTCTACCTGCATTTCATGGCTATTTGTTTGCGTTTTTTATTTCTTCTCGTTGTTGTTTAGACGTATTTTCATTTTCTCCGCTATTAGTTTTCTCTGTAAATTCTGTCAGAAACAAAAAAAAATCGGTAATAAATCTTAACATGTTACCCAAAAAAGAAAAATTTGAGAAGAATGTGAAGGATTGGTTTGAGTTATGTAGATGACACAGAGTTTTCAATATAGAAAGATCCGCTACTACGGAGACATGCAAATATGCAACATTATTCTCTTTCACGAATAAAGAAAATAACACACACATATATATATATTATTGAGTGCGACTACAAAAAATAGTGAAATTCTATTTATTTTTATGAGATTTAATAAAAAATGTTTAAAATTTTTTAAACGTGACAAAAAGGGAAAACGGCTAATTCGTGCTCTGTGTGAAAATATATGCCTGAACAAAAGAGCAGTGCGTACACATACCTCAATTCTGATTTTTTAAAAATTTGGATACTTGTACTATAAAATTATGACTAATACATACTTTGACCGTGACATGAATGCCATGTCAACGCCACATCAGCTGAATTATCAACAATTGATGAGTCAAATGCCACGTCATCAAAATATCAATTTAAAAAAAAAATCTAATGAACAACATTTTTCTATATTTTTTCTTCTAAATTCGTACTATTTCACAAATCTCAATTTTCCAAAAATTAATTCTATTATTTTCAAATTTTATATATTTTGCATTTGCCTATAATCACACATATTTTTTTTTACAATTAACTTAGTTTATATGAAACTACCTTTAAAAAATATAAGTTGTATATTCGATAGAAAATGGTGGACTTTTCTGCTTTATGCTATCCATATAAATAACTTGATTATATTTAGTTTATTTTATTTATTTTCTGGTTATATTTGGTTTTATTTATTTACCAAATAGTAGATGGGACTTATATATTTTTTAAGTAGTTCCATATAAAAAAACTCGTTTGATTATATGAAAATTCAAAACAAATAAATTTGAAAAATTGAGTTAATTTTGGATAATTGAGATTTGTGAAATAGTACGGATTTAGAAAAATATATATATATATAAATAAACTGTTGTTCATTAGATTTTTTTTTAAACTAATATATCAAAAAAATTCTTTATTTAGTGACGTGGCAGCTGAATCAATAATTATTGACAATTTAGCTGATGTGGCGCTGACATGGCATCCATGTCACAGTTTGACTAATCCATATCACGGTCAAAGTAGGTATTAGCCACGATTTTATAGTTCAGGTATGATAAAAATATATAGATGTACAATGTTGTTATTGTGTCACCAATCATATTCATATTCGAGTAATACATGTTATTATGAACGATAGAAAAATCTTAAACGGTAAAGAACGAAAAACTAAATTTTCAATTAAAATATTATAATTCTTATTTATCTCTTTATAAATGTGTGATAAATTTACTATTTTAGCGGTACGTGTAAATAGTTTAGGCAATCTCTTAGCGTCATATGTGTAGTTGGTCTATTGGACAAGTCCTAGGGATATTTGGGCATGATCTACAATTGTCTAAATAACTCGACGGATTAAGCTACATGTCTCCGCCTCTCATCCCAAGCGGCGTGGCCACACCGCGAAGGATAAATCGGAGTAGAAACTTAGTGGTCAGATGTATATGCAAAGGAGGCAGACGAGAAGCGGAGCACGGAGACCGGGTTTCCGTATCAAAATCTCGGGCTAGGTATGAATTTCCATTTCCTTAAAGTGTGAATGTTAAATTATTCGAATATGTTTGAATTCGTCTTCGGTCAAATGGTTAATAGTATTTACCTTGTGCATGTGATATGTAAAATAGCTAGCATATGCTCCATGGAACGATTAAAGTAGATAAGATCGATTCAGAGGAGTTTCCCGACGGCTGCTCTGCCGCACTGTACGCTGCACTTCGTACGACAAAGACGATGCCCTGCGCCTCGAGAGCATATTGTCGGGCAGCTGACGCATAAAGATAAGGGTGGTAGGTGAAAAGCGCTAGATTCTAACATCAAAATTACGTTATAAAATAATTTAATTATGTTTTAAAATTTACAAAACATTTTAATTACAAAATTGTAAGACAAAAATAAGGATTAAAAAGAAGAACATCGTTTGATAAAATTAAAAGAAAAAAGTAGAAGAAGAAGAACATTCAACAACAAAATTAACCCATATTGAAATCAACCCCAAAATTGACAAATTGAAATTTACCCCAAATACAACCCATATTTATTACTACATTCAACAAAATCGAATAAAAAACCTTAGATCTATAACCTAAATCGAATCAAAACCCTAGATTTGTAGCCCAAATCGAATCAAAAACTCAGATCTGTAACACAAATCAAATAAAACCAGATTTGCGAGAATAAAAAACCAGATCTATAATAAAAAACGACAAAATCCAATCTAGATCTAGAGAGAGAGAGAGAGAGAGAGTTTGATTCATGACTTTTTTTACAGTGATAAAGTAGACAATTTGTTTGTAACAAGTGACACAAATGAAAATGACCACATGGGAGTGGTACGCTTGTAAAAATCACTTTCAAATATGATATTTTTGCAATTGTCCATTTTAAAAATAATAAAATTGCTATTTTAGCCATTTACAAATCAAGCTATTGGATTTTGGGTAAATTTAGTTAGTAACATATATTTTTTAAGTGTATGTATGTTTTATTTGTGAGAAATAATATTTTCTGATTAATAAATTTTATATATTTATTTTACTAATTTGAAGTACTGAAAAAACTTTTAAAAAAAACATAAAAACATATTCTATATGTCGAGTTTTTTTTGTTTAAAAGAAAAAAAAATACATATATAGATATAGCCAAAAACCAAAAACTAAAATAAATTACCATTCAATTTTTCAAAAAAAATAAAATCTACTGAAAAATTAAAAACCAAAATCTCGAAAACCAAAATCTAAAAACTAAAATAAAAAGCCAAAAATCAAAATCTAAAATACAAAAAAAAAAAATCAGAAGGCTCAATATATTGTGTATACCTATTATGAATGAGACCAAGCGCAGCCCAGCCCAATAAGATACTCTTTGGCTTTATAAAATATTAGGATGTATTATATTTAAAAATATGCACCATTTTTTCTCCGTTTATTCTCCAATGTTAAAACATCTTGTTATCATCTGTTAATTTATTGTCAGTCTTTGGAATATTTAATTCCTGTCTTTAATTCTCTTATATCATCAAGATTAAATTTTGTGAATGGATGTTCTTATGCATTCTATTATGTTATCTACAATTTGAAAGCAAAAACGAACACAAGTTAAGTGTGGTATTGCTTCGTCTTCTCTTTTCTTTCTAGATCTAGATGGTAATTAGGGTTTAATCATGATAACAAAGAACATGAGTAATGAGGATAAATACTGAATCTCATATTTGTTTTATTTATACGTCATTTTATTGAATATTTGATTTATTATTTATATACTAGATTTAATCTGTTAATTATAGAGTGGATAAGGTATGATGCCAATTTTCCCTCAGACTTCTAGAGATAGGAGTTTCGATATGAAGGTAAGTAATTGTTACTAACTACAGTAGTAGTTATCACATGGGCTTCTCCATCATTGGTTTGAGCTTTTTTTAATGCATAGTTTAAGCGTAAGAAAGGTGTAAGACATAACATTTCATTTTCTAACCCATATACGTTTACTATATTTCACTGTAAACATAGAATTACATTTCTCATCCACGGAAGTTTGTAGACTTAATTAGTTTGTATTCTTTTCTTTTTTTGGTTTTATGTTATGCATTATATGAGAAGAATGTTTGGCCCTTCAAAAGAGTAATTGAGTTTCCTCATGATTACAAAAATAAATTCACCAATAAATATGACAATTCGAATCTATCACAATATGTTATCTTATTTCACATTTTTATCTTAAACATTCAACTGAACCTTGAATCAAAACGTCTAAATAAAAACTTTCAATTTGTAGATTTTGTAAATATTCAAAAATGATATAATAAAAATATGTTTGGTTGGTATTCCAATTGATTTTTAAATTTGCATTTAATATAATATGTATACTGTTAGGAAACTGAAATATTCACTTGAGATGTAAACTTGAAAGACCAATTGTCATTGAATTCATCAATTTATATAAGAATGTCCACGATTAGTTTATAATTTCTGTCATTAGGTGGTGACACATCCAAATTTATTAAAGTGATATATTTAACAATTTTCTAAGAAATATGATTTTCAGATGGTATTTTGATAACGTATAGAACATAAAAACTAATGGTGCTTAATAAAACTAAAAATTAATAGATTAAATATATTACTAAATATATAAAAAAATATTTAAAATATAGTTTTCCCTGTATATCGTGGAGATTACCTAGTTATTTCTATATGTAGTTTGCTAAGTAAATCAAATCCAAATTAAAACCGAAACAGATAAAATCAAGTTTCAATCATGTTTTCTTAAACAAAAAAATCTAAATCTAAATCGACCCAAGAACCAAAAAAATTAGTAGCTTAATAATATAAGAGAAATGACTTAAAATAACCTTGAAAAATTGGGTTATTACTATAATAACTTTGGTGAACAAGGTCTAATTCAAAAGACTTTAATATTTTGTCAAAAGACTTATAACCCTAGATTAAACTTCGGGTTTTTCTCTGCTAGGCCCTAACTTTTGGTAAATTTTTCTCTGTTTGGCCTTAACTTTTGTGTCTTCTGCAGAAAATTGTTCATCTTCTCCTCGATTGTTGAACATCGAGGAGTGTATGTTGCAACGGACGAGGAATCTTCCAGCTGCATTTCCTCCGGCATCTTGATCGAGTATGCCTTAAGTTTCATAGAGATTTTGTTTTCGTTCCCGTTTTTTAATTTGCTTGATAAATATCTTGAAACAATTTCGTGAAAGAAAGATGATGATGATGATATTGATATATTCAGAATCAGAGCCTGAATTGGTCAGTTTGCATTGTAAGGAAAAATACTTTGAAATTGTGTTGATAGAAAGATGATGATGATGATATTGATATATAGGTGTGTGTTTATTTGTTGCTGTGTACAAAACCAGAGCTTCTCGCTGCATTGAATTTGATCTTAATTAGTGACAAGATTGTGTTCTAAGGACATTAGGCATTGATAAGATAGCTGGGAAAAGCCTAGAGTTTGTTCTTGCTTTCTTCAGGACATGTATCTTTTATACTAATCAACGATAGCAACATCAGTTTGTTCTTGCTTTCTTCAGGACATGTATCTTTTATGCTAATCAACGATAGCAACATCTTCTAAGTGCAAATCTGCATTGCTGCTTTAGTTTATTCATTAAGGTAAAAAAAGAACAAAAGCTTAATAATTTAACATTTCTCGGTCTTTTTTCTTCTTCTTTTTCCTATCCATTAACTCGGTTATTCTGTTGGATATGCAGTAAGCAGTAGGCTGAATGGTGATATACCTAGCTAACCAAAAAATTGATATATCAAAGAAGATTCGTCACTGTTGCGGCTGACTTATCGGTATTATGGCAGATTTGATATGAATTATGACACATTTATTTTCCGTGTGGTATTTGTGATATATGGCAGATATATTAGAGAAGATTCTTGTCACTGTTGCAGCAGACTTGTCTCACAGATAAAGTTGATGCAGGAGATCAAAGTATATTTTTTTAGCTAAGCATGGTTCGTCCAATATCTTTATAACTATCATTATAGTTTGGTCAAAGTTTAAATAATGATAATTTATTTCTGCTGATAAGAAGCTTAAGCATTTGAGTGTTGATTTCTTTAGAGATTATATCTGTTAGTTTTAAATTGATTATATCTAAATGCACCAGAAACAGTTTTGAATTGTTCTTCAGGCATTATAAGAGTCAAATAATCTCTAGTAACTTCTTTATGTTTATTTAATTCATGATGTTCTTTTCTCTCTCTATTCTTCAGATTGAAGATACCTAATTTCATCAAAGAATATGGAAAAACTCATGGTTTGGATATCATAGTAAAGCTCGGAGATGCTACTCAAGACATACTCACCATGTTCCTTCTTTCATGATTTTTTGTTTCTTTTGCTTGTGTCTAACAGAAAATGTGTCACAAAGTGTTTTATTGTTTCTTAATTGCTAGACGTGTGTGCCCTTGCAGTTGTCATTGGCTGCTTTTCGTATTGCAAATGGGGTTCTTGGACATGTTATGTTGATTTTGATTATTTCTCCTCTTCTCAGTATTCACCTCAGTAACTGAAGAAAGTTAGCATGTTAAATTCTGGGTTTAGATCTCTTATTGCATGAATATGCTAAGAGTTTATTTATGAACCATGATTTTCCCCGTGGCAAAACTGGAATTTCACAAAATCGTTGAGATTTTGATGAAAAAAATAATTGCCAATAAGTGTGTCGTTGTGGTTAATATGTTTGCCAAATTAACAAATTTGCCACTTAAATATGCTACAACACAATACATAAGCCTGCCAAAAAAAGTTATTCTAGTAAGAAATAAGTCTGATGTTAAAAAACGACAAACTCTGCTACCATTACGAATAAAGCTATCGTGAAAATAAAAATCTGCCATCACTAAAATTAAATATGTTGTCACTATAAGCCTAGTCTAGTAATAAATAAGTTTGTGTTAGTCTGCCGCCAATAGTAAAAAGTCTGCGACGGTTTAATAAATCTGCTACCAATAAACTCAATAATTCTGCCAATATCCGACAAATCTGCCGTCATTACTAACAAGTCTGCCAAACAAATGTGCCATACACTTTAAATTTGCCAAACATAAAAATATCTACCATGTCGTAGCAAAATAAATCTGCCGTTCACTAAACAAATATGCTGCTCGACGAACAAGTTTGCCAATCGAAAAATAAATCTACTCAAAAAAAAAGTCTACTCTCAAAGAAAATAAATTTGCGAAATAAATATGACGTCCTCTAAAAAAATCTACCATTCTTAAATAAGTCTGTCATTTTTACATAAGTCTGTCACTATTGGAACGACAAACTTATCGCGGAGACTTGTTATGATCCGAAAATTTCAGTGGCACCTTCCATAATTAAATGACAAATTTTTTTGTAATAATGCAACTTCTGAAAAAATAGTAATGACAGTTTTGTAAATACGTTTTTCCTAACAAAAAGTTATAAGAGTATAATAGACACGAAAAATATTCTACTAATTTTATAATAATAGGATTCAATTTAATCATTTTGATACATTCTAAAGTTATTATAGTAACTCACCCATAATATAAAGAGAAGGTCTTTGTTATTATTTAATTACACAAAGACGCTTCATTTTATGCTTGGTGGATAGAGAGTAGAACTGTAGCATATTCACATAAATACAATTGTATACATAGAAATAAACATGTACAATATGTGCTACAGTTAGGTATCTACAGTTTCACAGTTTGAGATTCTGATGTAGCAAACAATGGAAATGGTGCATTGCTTTCTCCACAAGAGCATATCTTCCTTTGTCATAAGCCGGCGATTCGAAACCCCTTTGGACACTCTCACACAGCACAACATCTTCCATCTAAATTCAACCAAACTTATAAATTCCATAAACTCAAGTCTCTTTAAAAAGGCAATATTTATCGGTATAATGAGATCATTCATTCTCGTACCTGAACCCTCTCGCTTTCTTCCAGACTTCTCTTGATGAAAGCTTCATCATCCTAAAGAAGCCAAAAGAATATTTCAAAATTTGCTATATATAGGTAATGTCTTATTTCATGTTAGGGAGGCTTTCACGAGTTCACCGAATCAGATCATAGCGGAATTTAGATGCATTATTTGGGCTCTTCGGAGTCTTACGGATTTACGAGTTTTCAAATTGGTGTGTGTTTCGGATTGTCAACCGGTTTTAGAGGCATTACTGAAGCCATGGGAGTGGCCTCGATACCGAGTGTTTACTGAACATATTTGCATATTGCGAGATGGATTTGAGAGCTGCTCCTTTGAGCTAGAATCACAGAAGTCGAATTCCATTGCGAGAGATATATTGAAAAGTGTACTAAGAGATGGCCGATTCCATTCATACTTGACATTAGGAGGCCAAGCTTTGTTACAAGATCGGATTGCATGGGAAGCACGTCTTTAGCCTCATTTTAGTCCTTTCTCATCAGGATGTTGCTCTTTGTCTTATGTTTTGTTTCGGATGCTTTGTTTCCCTGGATTGATTTACCTTGTGATTGTGACTTAGTTGTTATGATTTGAATAAAACTCTAGCGTTAAAAAAGAAATCTAAAAACTACACAAAAAATCAAACAAACCTTAGCAAATTAAATATATTTGTGTATACCCTATTATGAGTGAGACTAAGCCCAGCCCAATAAGATACTCTTTGGCTTTATAAATATACTAGTATTACGACCCGCCATTTTTTCCTAGTATTATTTTTTCTATAATAAATTTTTTTCTTTCTTTTATCAAGTACTCAACAAAATATCTATATACCGATTTCTAAAAAGTAAAAAAAAAATCATTACATCTGATAAATCTGAAAATAAAACAAATCTAGCAAAAATACACTTGATAAATAATGATGCATCTACTCTAAGAATATACTTCTAAAGTACGAATGTGAGTATATTGGGATACAAAAAGTTCTTGAATCATTAAAAAAAAAAATCTATCCAATGGTATACAATATATAGTATAACAAAGTGGGAGGATCATTTTCATCTTTTGCAGCAGCCAACATTTGTTGTGAAACAACCTTCGTTTCATTTGCTGCCTTAACACACAATTCCAGATTCTGCTCATCAAGAGAGGAATGTAAACTTTGAACATGAGCCCAAGCCATGTACTCCTTGCTCCCTGGCTTCAGCCATGTCTCTGCCACATCATAATTTCCAGAGTGATGCTTAAGGCAATGCACCAAAAGCATTTAATAATGAGCGTTTAGCCAATAAAAGATGATGAAACAAACTCCAACACATCCAAAAGAGAATTTTATCTGATGAAATTGTAAAAGTTGTAAATGAAAAACCGTCAATGTGAACATAAGTTTCTTCAGATACAAAAAAAAATAAACAACAAATTTTCAGCAAGATCAGACAGTTCGGTCCTAAGGCAAGATAAGTAAAGTGCTTGTTATACTATATATTCATCCGCATATAAGCGAAGGTAAGGACATTTTCTATAAGAATTTAAATCTTCGATAAGATTTTTGGATTTGCTAAATATAATTGTGCTTACCTCGGATCAGTGGACTCACGTTTATACACGTCCATAAACAACTTCAACTACTCGTGACCACGACAAAATCTCTTTTTTATTTACCAACTCCCTTATTCCGGAAACAATACTCTACACCATGTTGTGGATCAGAGGTTTGGAAAGGAGACAACACATCTAAATTAAAATTTCATCAAAAAGAAAGTGTAAGAATAAATGAGTGATAACGAACTGACCTCGACTCACTTTGTCTTTCGGTATCGATATATACAGACAACTTCATATCCTATAAACCAATTGTACCTATAATATGAAGCAGATGAAAAATCGATATTAGATACTTTGATTGTTCAAACAACTTTCTCCAGTTTAAGATGGATAAAACAGAACGGTTCTTATGAAACTTTTGCTACTTGGATCTAATGTTCTCGGTGTTTTACCTCTACATTTGTCATCGACTTCGTTCCTTATTGGCAGGTCGATGCTGTTTGTTGTTTGCATGCGGGTTGTATATGTGTTTGAACTGGTCTGGTCATAGTCATAGCCGTGTAGATGATTAAATCTGCAATTTTCGTTAATTAGTTCTTTGAGCCACTTTCGGTGTGGAAGAAAGATAAAAGTAAAGATATTTGAGGACATAGAAGAATCGTGGATGAGCGACTTACCAATTTTTGGCAGCAGAGGTGTCGAGGTTCATTCCGGGAGAAAAATTGATTCGCACTACTTTTGCGAAAACCTAGTTTGATTTGAGAATTTTGGAAATGGGAAGTTCTTGTTAGAAAAAAAAAACAAACTGCAATCGATTATATATATGCGAGTAGTCGTTTAAAAAATTTAAAATTATTTGAGAGAGGTTGAGCAAGAGATCGGGAATTTGTGGGGAAGAACAACTGAGGTTGTGTTTTTTTTTCTAAATATTTTATTAATTTTTTATAATATGAATTATGAAGCACAAACCACTTGACAAAATATGATTGGCCAGGTGACTTGTGCTTTAGTATATAAATGATAGACAGATCGGAGTTTTAGCACAAATCTAGCCCTAGATTTTACGTAGCCTCCCATCCACTGTTGTGAATCGAAACCATGTCTCAACCGCAGTTGGCCGACCACGAAAAGTATTTTCCGATCATAATGTACAGAAGTAAGATCTCTCTCTCTCTCTCTGACTATCTCTTGGTCGAAATTGTTTGTCTATGATCTGGATTTCATTTGTTATTGGATCTGGTAATATAATATCCGTCTCGCAGAGAAAAACATAGGTGTGTTTTGGAACGTGGAGGATTATCCAGTAGCTGATGGTGTGGATCCTTGTACGATTTATAGTAATATCAAAGAAACTCTCGAGGAGGAGAGTTTTGAAGGGGAGGTGTCAATCCTGGCTTACGTTGATAAGAATAAATTCTCTGAGGAATTGCGAGATCAATATCGGAATGCCGGAATCAACACCGATTTCATACCCGAAGGGACTAAACATGCGAAATTTATTTCGTTACTACCACTACAAGAAAACAAGACGGATCCGACGGGCAAAACCGTCGGATATCCGTCGGAAAGAGCCAATTCCGACGGAAAATTAACGCGAAAATCCGTCGGATCCGTGTGGTCGGAAAAAAAAAATCCGTCGGTAATCCGTCGAAATTTCCGACGGATTACCGAGGTTTTAGTTCCGTCGGAAAAACCGACGGAAAACTGAGGCTTTACATCCGTCGGAAAATCCGACGAAATACCGACAACTATTTGCGTCGGAAATTCCGACGAAATACCGACAACTATTTGCGTCGGAAATTCCGACGGAAAACCGACAACAATTTTGGTCGAATTTTTCGACGGTTATCCGACGACCTTATCGGTCGGAAAATAAATCCGACGGTTATCCGACGGATCAAAAACCGACGGATTACCGACGGTTTCGAAAAAATATATATTAATTAAATTGAAAAATATTAATTTAAATATATTTTTGAAATCAAAAATAAAAATAAAATTTAATTGAAATTTAATTATAATAATACCATTAAAATTAAAATTAAATTTGTCTTAAAAAAGTAATAAAATTTAGTTTTGAAATTATAAAAACATAAAGCGAATTTAAAATAATATCATGTCTAAAACTTGTGTCCCGGGAAAGTTGACTCGAGAAACGCCTTCATCCTCTCGAAACATGCTCGGGTTTCTTCATTTTCCTTATCCTTCCTTTCTCGCTCTGCCCGCTCCTCGTTGAGTCGCTCGGTCAACCTTTCGATTTCATCCACAAGATGCATAGAGCTGTAACTGCTAGAAGAAGACGTCGCTTGGTCTCGATCCGGAAGACGACCAACCCCAAACTTACGCCCTTTTTTTGTTGGAACATGCTACAAAAAGAGAAAAAAGAATTAGTTTTGAAAAACTTAGAAATTTAAGAGAAAAAAACTAAATAAATTGAATACTTACGCTCATTACGATACGGTTCATCTCTTCGCGGGGTAAGTCTTCCGCGTTTGATCCAGCTTGAGAGAGCTGAGCCAGCTGGGTCTGGCGCTCTTCCTCAATCACGTCGAGGGTCTCTGCAGCCAACTGATCTTGAACAACCATGGTCTTTCGATTAGTGTGCGTGTCTCTCAGCAAGACCCCATAATGCGGTGGCACACCATCATTAGCGATTGTCTGCAAAAGACAAAACATATGTTAGTGGTATTTAAGTGATAAATATTAGAAATAACACTTATATGAAATTAATAAATCTTACCATAGCTCGCTCTCGGCTTTCGATTGTCTTCGGGCCACCGTTTTGAGTAGCGATCCCTTTTCCACCTCGGTTGCTCTTCCGGTTCCTTGAGTTTGTCTCTGATAGCGCCTTTGTCTCGGGCTTCATCCAGTAATGTATGAGGCCCTCCCAAACGTGCAGTGGCAAGTCTATTGGCTTGTCTGCCGGGTTCTTTAGCCACTTATGCTTCCACTCAAACTTATGGTTCTTGTATGACTCTCGAACCTGCTCTCCGAAACCCTTTCGAACCTGGGAGGTCAACGCTGGGTCCCACGTGAACTGTTGCTGAAAATATGTAAAACGAAAAAAAAGAATTATTAATATTCAATAATATGAAAAAGACATATAAATACAGATGCTTGAAATAATATAACTTACCGAGAAAGTACGCAACCATTTTTCTATCTCGGTCTCGGGGATCTTAGAGGCCTTCTCGTACGGGTGAGAGAGCTGCGTCTTGAAAATAGAAAGAATTGCCTTACTGATTTTCCCCTGCGGATCACATCTAAACCTGAAAACATAAAAAATAAAAAAATATCAAATTACAATATTTGGTAAACAAAGTAATAAAATATGAATTTGTTATACTTACCAAATGTGCCCTCCATCTAGCCGGGTAGGATGCAGCGGAAAGCAATGCTCACGTCCGGGTAGTAGGACAATTTCCTCGAGTGACAATGGACGTTGAGTACCGGATGTCTGTGACTCCGGCCCCTCGAATCGGGAACCGCCTCTAATGGATCTACTAGAATGAGACCTACAAAAAAAATTTGACATTAGTAATATAAAAATTAACAAAACTTAAAATAAAATTAAGAAAAACATTTTATATTTATCAAGCTCAAAGTAATTAAAATTTTTTTGCAAAGGGCATCTAAAACGATTTAAAAAAAATCGTTATATAAAAACTTTTCACGAGTTAATATTATTTTAAAAACAGTGACGAAAAATTTTATATGATAAAATTTTATATCAAAAATTGCATACATATAAATTATATACAAAAACGTTTTTATATACCAAAATCCAATAAACTACAAATTGTTAAAATCAACAACAATAAAAACTAAAAATATAGACATTAGTAACAAAAACTAAAAATCAACAACAATAAAAACATTTTTATTGTCCAAAATTCCATATGAATAAAATACAAATTATTAAAATCAACAACAATAAAATCTAAAAAGCATAATAATTCATAAAATTTTGTTATCCAAAGATTTCAATTAAAATTTTGAGTTTTCTTAACAAATCAACACTATATAACAATCTAAAATTTTATATAGTAAAATTTTAGTTTGATAAAATTTTATATCAAAAATTGCATACATATAAATTATATACAAAAAACATTTTTATATACCAAAATCCAATAAACTACAAATTGTTAAAATCAACAACAATAAAAACTAAAAATATAGACATTAGTAACAAAATCTAAAAATCAACCACAATAAAAACGTTTTTATTGTCCAAAATTCCATATGAATAAAATACAAATTATTAAAATCAACAACAATTTTACGCTGTTTAATATCCACTCGAAGAACTCTTGTTTTGCAAGCCTGTCCAACCGGAAAGCAGGGAGCGGAGTTTTCCCTTGGGAATTAACGTGAAGCTGCATTCGAGAACAGTGCTCCTTAAGGTCCAACCTCGACTTCAAATTGTCCTTCGTCTTTTTTTGCACATTAAGGATGGTGTTCATGATGTTATCGAAAACATTCTTCTCAATGTGCATAACATCCAAATTATGCCTCAGAAGATGATCCTTCCAATAAGGCAAATCCCAAAAGATACTATGTTTCTGCCAGTTGTGGTACTCTCCAGCACCATCTACACGGACATGTCCATTACCACCACATTCAACAGTCCGATCCGCTCCAAAATCTCGTAACTGATCCAACATAAACTGCCCACCTAACACAGGCGGTGGACCATGTAAAACTTTTACATCCTTCCTGAACAGAGTGGTGCTCTGCCGATAGGGATGGTCATGGGGGAGAAACCGTCGATGGAAATCAAACCAACACGTCTTCCTTCCGTGCTTCAACTGGAATGCATCAGTGCTTTCTCCACAGGACGGACACGCCAATTTTCCATGCGTTGACCAACTGGAAAGCATCCCGTAGGCCGGGAAGTCGCTTATCGTCCACATTAAAACTGCATGCATATCAAAATTCTCCTTCAGTGAGACATCCCACGTCTCAACGCCGTGGTGCCATAACATCTGCAACTCCTCGATCAATGGCTGTAGGAAAATATCAAGTGATTTCTTAGGATGGGATGGCCCGGGGACTAGGATACTCAGGAACAAAAACTCTCTCTTCATGCAAAGAGATGGCGGCAAATTGTAAGGTGTCACAATTACAGGCCATAGTGAATATTGCCTCCCATGCTTCCCAAAAGGGTTGAAGCCATTAGTGCTCAATCCGAGGTATACATTCCTTCGTTCTGCCGCAAACGTGGGATAGACTGAATTAAAATGTTTCCACGCTTCTGCATCTAATGGATGCCCTATTTTTCCTTCCCTTCTATGCTCTGCATGCCATCTCATTGCGGTCACAGTTCGCTCAGATTGGTATAACCGCTTTAACCTCGCTGTCAATGGTAAGTACCACATCCGCTTAAATGGGACTGGAACTCTTCCTCCTGTATCCTTATACCTAGGATGACCGCAAAATTGGCAAGACAGAAGGCCCTCGGTCGCTTTCCAATACAACATGCAGTTCTTCTCGCAAATGTCTATCATCTGAAATGGCAAACCAAGACCAGCAACCAATTTTTGTATCTCATAGTACGAAGCTGGTGCAAGGTTATCCTGCGGCAAAAGACCTTTAACGAAATCCGCAATCACATCCACAACCTCCTCGCTCAGATTGTAATTCGACTTAATGGTCATTAACTTAGTCGCGGTTGACAAAGGAGAATCACCCTCTCTACAACCTTCGTATAACGGCTGTTTCGCTGCATCCAACATATCAAAAAATCTTCTATCATCTAAATTAGGCACATGTACCCTTTCAACATCCTCCCCGAATACCCTTTCAACATCCTCTCCGAATCCTGATAAATTTTCCTGAAATGCATCATTGACCATCTGCACCATACCTATGCTAGGAGGTTCCGTTGCCGTTTCTTCTATCATATCAGTTGCATAAGGTTCACTACAACTACCATAATCTACCATTTCCTCTGTTTCTCCATGTGAATACCAAATTTTGTAACCCGGCATAAATCCATGATTATACAAATGCCCATATACACCTTTATACGTTCCTCTCCTACGATTCAAACAATCCGTACAAGGACAAGGAAATTTACCATTTCGAATGGCTTGCGGATTTTGCCCAACAAATTCCATAAATTCCTTAATCCCAGCCTTGTACTCCTCTGTTACCAATCCGCTCGCTTGATCTCGCATCGGCTTGTCCATCCACGATCGAAAATAATTAAACGGATTTGAAGAAGAAGAACACATTTTACTCTCTCTCTTTTTTATAAAATGGTGTTGCATAAGAATGAATGAATGGAAGAAGATGTCTGATGTAGGATATATACCTAAAAACCGACGGATTTCCGACGGATATTTATTTTGAAATTACGATCCGTCGGAAATCCGTCGGAAATAAACCGACGGATTTCCGACGGATGTTTAAATTTCAAACGGATCTATTAAAAGGCTATTTTTAAATTACGATCCGTCGGAAATCCGTCGGAAATAAACCGACGGATTTCCGACGGCTGTTTAAATTTCAAACGGATCTATTAAAAGGCTATTTTTAAATTACAACGTCGGAAATCCGTCGGAAATAAACCGACGGATTTCCGACGGATGTTTAAATTTCATGAAATTACGATCCGTCGGAAATCCGTCGGTTTATTTCCGACGGATTTCCGACGGATGTTTAAATTTCAAACGGATCTATTAAAAGTCTATTTTTTAAATTACGATCCGTCGGAAATCCGTCGGTTTACTTCCGACGGATTTCCGACGGATGTTTAAATATTACTAACCGTCGGAAAGCCGTCGGAATTTCCTACGGATTTTTTGCGGTCGGTAATACGTCGGTTTTTCCGACGGATATCCTACGGTATTTGGTTTGTCGAAAACTCGTCGGAAATACGTCGGAAAATTACCGACGGATGGAATTCGTCGGAAATTCCGTCGGATTTTGTCTTGTTTTCTTGTAGTGTACAGGACATTCTTTTTTGGGCACTGAAGCATCGTGCACCAGCAAACTTGATTATACTCTCGAAAGACATGGATAAGGACAGGATCTATCATTTGGAAACAATGTATTCGAATCATTACGCTGTTATCCTATCAGATACTGAACCAGGTTGGCGGCTTCCTGATGGATGCTCAGACTGGCTTGTGTCAAGCCTAACAGATGGAGGAAGCCCTAGCGGCGAAAGCTCGCCAGGTCATGAAGCAGATGGAGGAAGCCCTAGCGGCGAAAGCTCGCCAGGTCATGAAGATAAGAAGCGGAAGATAGCCGATTCTCTTGCTAATTCTGAGGACTAGACCAAAGTATCAAAGGTTAAATGATGCACTTTGTTTCTGTCTTTGAACAGATATCAGTTAGATATTGTACTTTTGGATTTGATCAGTTGGAACGTGTTTGTTGTCTTTGTCTTGACTCTTGATTAACTTTTATCGCTGAGTAATGTCTTGATTTGTCCATTCATTCTCCTCCAAAATTCACAAAACACAACATATGAATGAATATTACATGGAATACACGAATGCCATTTACACCTTTTGATACTACTTGCAGAATATGTTCATCTTTATCCTGAGACTAGGCATTGTTCTCGATCCAGGTTTCTTTGATTGAATCTCTTAATAATTCTACTCGAGTTTTTTGTAAACGGATATGTGAGGCTTTAATCCGATTTAGTGCTTTGATCTTATGAGCCTTCGGTTGAATTTAAGATCACAGAGTTCGAAGAAAAGAAAAAACCTAGAAGGTTCCAACTCCCTCTTCTCTTTGAATGTTTTTTCTTCCTTCTCTTTCTCATCTTTGTATCCGTTGTTCTCTCTGCTTATTTTTCTCTTTGAAGCTTTTCCTTGTATTTATACAGAACCACCGACCTTGTAAGCGGAATGTTTCGATCTTTGTCTTGTAGACAATTTCATTTTCTCTCATTCGATTTCCTCTTTCTTATAAGCTGATTAATGAGTAATATATTAAAATAATACGTTTTGTCATATATGTACAAAAATATGTTTTTAAATAGTTATTATTATTATGTAAGATATGTGAAATCTTATTATATATATAAAAGAGAATACATTCAAAATTATAACTAGACTAGATCATGACATGTGTCATTTTAATTGAGATGATGACACGTATTAATATACTAACGTATAAAGTTAATTTTAATTTAAATAATATTTCTTTTTTATCTGAAAGTTAAAAGAATTTGTAAAATTTCCGTCTGTAAAAAAATTGTCATTTAAAAAAGGAAAAATTTGTAAAAAATATTATTAAAAAAAGGTAAAAGAAAAATTTGTAAAAAATGTCATTTAAAAAAGATAAAAGAGAAATTTTTTTAAAAATATCATCAAAAAGAGGAAAAATTTGTTTCATGTCAATACGTTTAAAAACAAAAAAAGAAAAAATGCCATAACTAATCAAGAAAAAAAGGAAAGAAAAAAAAAAGTCCTAACGTAACAAAAAAAAGTCAATGTCCTTCTGTAAAAAAAATTGTCATTAAAAAAAGAGAAAATTTGTAAACAAAATGTCACTAAAATCGTAACTCACCAGATCGTGACATGTATTAATTTTAATTGAGATTTTGACACGTGTCAATATATTAATATAAAAATATAAATTTTCTTTCTCTACATTATTTATTTCTTAAATCAAAGTGTAGTGTAACTAAAAGAAAATAATAGTCTAAAAAAAAAAGACATGTTATTAAAAAAAATTAAAAGGAAATAGTAAATCAAAAAGACTAAAAAAAGAAAATAAGACAAATTATTTATAATTGTAGTGTAACTAAAATGAAATAATAGTAAAAAAAAAGAAAATAAGACATGTTATTAAAAAAATAAAAGAGAATACTAAATAAAAAAACTAAAAAAGGAAAATAAGACAAATTATTTCCAATTTCTAAAAGTATTAATGCGGCATATAAAAAAAATGATATTCATAAGATTACGACATGTTTTGTTAATACTTTTAAATTTATTTTTATGAAATTTAATCGATTACCGACACGTTTTACTTTATTTTTATCATTTATAAATAAGTTATAATTAAAATTTCGCGTATTACGCGGGTCCTAATCTAGTGGTATATAAAAAAAAATTTACAATTTTTATTTTTAACGATGAGATGGCAGGTGATGTGATGACATGTCAGCTGACTCATTACCGGTTAACTATTAATGTATAATTTAACCAAAATTGATTAGTTCGTGTCTGAAATATATAATTTTTTTGTTCATGTATGAATTAGCACATCTCTCAAGTTTGTGTATGAAACAGATTTATTCTCACAGTTGGAGTATAAAAAAGACGAAAATCCCTATTATTCTAGTACCAAAATGTTTCACGCCAACCTCCAACAAATTGGTTTATACCATCTAATTTTTTCTGAGTTGTTTCTTCATTTTTGTTGGATAATTCCAAGTCTTTAATTAGAATCTCAAATAAGATTAAGATTAGGAGTTGTCTATCTTAATAGGTTTGAGATATCTAATCCTAATAGAATTAGGAGATGTCTAATTCTATAAATAGAGAGTCTATGGAGAGTTGATCCATAAGACAAAGATAAGAGAGATTTAGTTTTGAGAGAGTTTCTAAATCTAATAAAGAAAGTTGTTCTTTAAATTCTTTGTTCTAGTTTCTATTTGATTTGAATTGGTATCAGAGCTCAAGGAGGAGATCACGAAGCTTTGAACAAACACCACGAAGATATTACGGACTTACGAACGTCGAAACAGAGACATGGGAGACGACGGTAACGTTCAGGGATGAGCCAAGGATATCGTACCGTCATCCATTCACTGTCCGATGTTGAACTCGACAAACTTCACGGTTTGGTCGATGAGAATGAAAGTCATGTTGCGACTTCATGAGGTATGGGAAACAATCGATCCTGGAAATAACGATACGAAGAAGAATATTATAGCGATAGCACTCTTGTTCCAATCGATTCCCGAGTCACTTATCCTACAAGTAGGAGAATTAAATACGGCGAAAGAACTCTGGAATGCTATTAAATCACGACATCTAGGTGCAGATCGCGTGAGAGAAGCAAGACTCCAAACTCTAACGACCGATTTCGACAAGTTAAAGATGGTAGACACGGACTCTGTTGATGACTTTGCGGGAAGAATATCGGGCATAGTCTCGAAATCAGCATCATTAGGAGAAGTTATAGAAGAATCCAAGATGGTGAAGGAATTCTTGAAGGGACTTCCTAGAAACAAATATATTCATATAGTAGCCTCTCTTGAACAAGTCCTAGACTTAAAAAATACGGGATTTGAAGATATAGTAAGGAGGATAAAGGCATACGAAGAACGTATAGAGGAAGAGACTCAACAAGAAGATCAAGGAAAACTAATGTACGCCAACAAAGACCATAGCTACCAAGGAGGCCGTGGAGGTTTCCGAGGCAGAGGTAGAGGTCGCGGAGGTAGAGGCAGGGGCCGAGGGAGGTTCAATAGCCAAAACCAAGGAGGAGAAACCGCAGGGAATACTCAAAAGGAGAAGAAAGACAAATCACAAGTCATATGTTGGAGGTGTGACAAACCTGGTCACTATGCAACGAATTTATGTTCATGAGGTGGTGTTTTTAAATGAGGATAAGGTGATCCCGAAAAACTACAATACCGACAATGGCAATGCAAGTGTTTGGTATTTAGACAACGGAGCGAGTAATCACATGACGGGGAACAAATAATTTTTCTCATCCTTAGACGAGAAGATTCAAGGAAAGGTAAGATTCGGTGATGGATCATACGTAGACATTGTCGGAAAAGGTACGATCACCTTTGTGTGCAAGACCGGTGAGAAAAGAGCACTCAAAGAGATCTATTACATACCCGAATTGAAGTCTAATATCATAAGTCTTGGACAAGCAACGGAAAGCGGGTGTGAGGTGTTCATGAAGGGCGATTCATTAACACTTAGAGATCTCCACGGAAGACTACTTGTGCGTGTGATAAGAGCACCTAATCGTCTGTATAAGACCCCAATGGAGATAAGCATTCCTAAATGCTTGTTAGCTCAAGACGATGAAACTACATGGAAGTGGCATGCTCGGCTAGGCCATGTAAGTTTTGGTGTGATGAATAACATGGTGGTGAAAGAGATGGTCATAGGTATGCCACACGTTTTACATGAGAATAATGTATGTGATGCGTGTTTAGCCGGGAAACAAACAAGAAAACTTTTCCCGCCTAAAACAAGCTTTCGTGCGGAACAAGCTTTGGAGCTAATCCATGGAGATCTATGTGGACCAATCTCGCCACCAACACCAGCAAACAATCGATATATTTTTGTTTTAATTGATGATTTTTCAAGATACATGTGGACCATGTTACTAAGAGAAAAGAGTGAGGCATTCGATCGGTTTAAAAGGTTTAAAGAAATTGTTGAAAAACAAACTGGGTTAGCCATCAAAACCTTTCGCACCGATAGAGGAGGAGAGTTTACCTAAGCTGAATTTAATTTGTTTTGTGAAACAAATGGGGTTACAAGGCATCTAACAGCACCATATACGCCACAACAAAACGGAGTGGTCGAAAGAAGAAATCAAACATTGATGGAGATGACAAGGAATATGCTTAAGGCAATGAGAATTCCGAATTATTTGTGGGGAGAGGCTGTTCATCATTCAACCTACTTAATCAATAGAGTTCCAACAAAAGAATTGAAGAGTCAAACTCCCTATGAGAGCTTCACATCGAAGAAACCGAATATCGAGCATTTGAGGGTTTTTGGTTGTGTTGCTTATGCAAAAATCAATGGACCACATCTTAAGAAGTTAGATGAAAGATCAAAGAGTGTGGTTAATCTTGGAACTGAGCCGGGTTCTAAAGCTTATAGACTCTATGATCCAACAACAAGAAAGGTGATAGTTAGTAGAGATGTAATCTTTGACGAGAAAAAGGTTAGGAGTGGTCTACTACGAATCAAACAGATGGAGAACCGGGAATGTTTAAGCTTCAAAATGAGGGATTTATAGAAGAAGTAGAGGATTATCAAGAAGAAGATCATCCAGAACCAGAGCATGAACCTATAAATCAAGGCGAGGAACAGCAAGACAACGCGGACCAAGGCGTAAATCAAGGAGGAGATTTTCAGCCGGTTGTCACAAGGTATGGACGAACTATTACAAGACCGAGGTACCTTGATGACTATGCGTTACTTGCAGATCAAGAGAGCGAAAAATTATTACTTACTATAGATGGAGAACCGGAGAATTTTCATGAAGCTAGAAACATGAGCGAATGGATCGAAGCAATGGAAGCGGAGTTAGATTCTATTACAATAAATAATATATGGGAGTTAGTTGATAAGCCGGTTGGGATTAAGCCTATAGGGTTGAACTGGATCTTCAAAATAAAAAGAAAGGCGGATGGAACGGTGAAAAAGTATAAGGCAAGAATTGTGGCAAAAGGATATGTACAACAACAAGGCATATATTTCGAAGAAGTGTTTGCTTCCGTAGCAAGAATCGAAACTATACGTCTACTCATTGTACTCGCAGCAACCAATGGTTGGGAAATACATCACCTAGATGTAAAAACCGCATTCTTAAATGGTGAACTAAAGGAGCTAGTTTATGTTACACAACCGGAAGGCTTCGAGAAAAAAGGAAAAGAAAATTGAGTATATATACTTCACAAAGCATTGTATGGTCTACGACAAGCTCCAGAGCTTGGAATGTGAAACTCGATCAGGTTCTAAAAGAGATGAACTTTAAGAAGTGTCTTAAAGAGCCGTCGGTCTATCGGAAGAATCAAGTAAAGGAATTCTTGATAGTCGCTATCTATGTTGATGATCTGTTTGTGACAGGGACTTCGCTCAAGGTTATAAAACAGTTCAAAGAAGATATGTCAAAGAAGTTCGAAATGTCAAACTTAGGGAAATTAACATACTATCTTGGTATAGAAGTAATTCAAGGAGCACAAGGCATCATGATCAAACAAGAAGGATATGCTCAAGGGATTCTTATTGATAACAAGATGGAAATGTGTAACTTGACTCATGTACCAATGGATTCAAGTATCAAGCTCTCAAAGGCGGAAGAAGAAACAGAGATTGACGCAACAGAGTATCGAAGAACAATAGGGTGTCTAAGGTATTTGCTTCACACATGGCCAGATCTCTTGTTTGCAGTAGGAGTGTTGACTCGCTATATGCAAAGTCCGAGAGAATCACATGGACAAGCCATCAAACACATCTTAAGGTATGTAAAAGGAACTACAGGCTATGGTCTATTCTTTAAAAAAGACGGAACAAAGAGGATCATTGGATATAGTGATAGCAGTCACAATATCAATGTGGATGATGGAAAAAGTACTTCGGGGCAAGTGTTTTATTTCGGTTCCTTACCGATCACGTGGACATCACAGAAGCAACCTACTGTTGCCTTATCTTCATGTGAAGCGGAATTCATGGCAGCTATGGAAGCAGCTAAGTAAGCTATTTGGCTTAAGGAAATGTTGAGTGAGATACTAAGTGAAGAAGGCGAGAGAGTCATCCTTAGGATCGACAACAAGTCAGCCATAGCTTTGACAAAGAATCCGGTGTTCCATGGAAGAAGTAAGCACATACTTTCGAGATACCATTTTATCCGAGAGTGTGTTGAGAACGGACAGATTGAAGTGGAGCATGTACCCGGTACGGAGCAGAAGGCGGACATCCTTACCAAGCCATTAGCAAGGATTAAGTTCAAAGAGATGAGGAGCAAAGTTGGAGTTCTAGAGATAGTACTTCCCGGAATACATGTTGGAATTAAGGGGGAGAATGTTGGATAATTCCAAGTCTTTAATTAGAATCTCAAATAAGATTAAGATTAGGAGTTTTCTATCTTAATAGGTTTGAGATATCTAATCCTAATAGAATTAGGAGATGTCTAATTCTATAAATAGAGAGTCTATGGAGAGTTGATCCATAAGACAAAAATAAGAGAGATTTAGTTTTGAGAGAGTTTCTAAATATAATAAAGAAAGTTGTTCTTTAAATTCTTTGTTCTAGTTTCTATTTGATTTGATTTTTTGCTATATATGATGTATTTTTTTTAATCTTCTTCGTCAATCTTGCAAACTCTCCATTGGTTCTTTACTTAGATTTACGTAGAAAAGATGGAGCCAACTTCGAGAACAAGTGAAGTTAGATGTTGGCATAATCGTAGAATTCTGGTTTTGATTCTCAAAAATAAATGGTTGAAAGGGTGAATGCTTCGGTAGGAGAAGGCCATTAATTAAAGGTGCTATATAGGGGTTTGAGCATCAGTTTTATACAACTGTAGAAAGAGGAGGCTAATATTTCCATAACATGTGTCGAGGAAAACTATTCAGAACTTATTAGTTACCCTTTTCTTTATAAAGTTACGTATGAGTGTATTCAATTGTGTTTGTTTCATCACACACACCAAAAACACGAGAATGGGCAAAGGTGGTATGATAGAAATTTATTGGAGATAATTTAGGGAGCAAGACGTAAATTTGTGAATCAAGTATTGTGGGCTATCAAAAGTCCGTTTATGAAGTGAAGCATATGAAACTCATGAAACCTAAATGGAAGAATTCTCTAGATCTCTATATTATTAGCATACTAACGCGCGGATTTAATACTATATTGTGTTCTAATTTTTCAGTACTATCCAAAATTATCTTTAATTATTCGTTCACGTAGTGATTTTAATTGCCTATTTAGATGCCATTTTAACTATCCGAATTGTCCTAACTATGTCGTTACACGCTTTTTTAAGAATACATTTTGGATAGTGATTTTCGATACTCTAAATATCCTTACTCGATCCTTAACAGCCATTGCCCGAGTCTTTACCCGTATGCACACCCCTAGATTATATGATCGTATGCCTTACTATGCTTAATGATTTTATAAATGAAAATATTAAATATATTTTTACCATAACATCTAACACCAACCACCAAAAGAATGCAATTCCAGTCTCTATCCATACATGGTCATTACAATTGCAATCTTCTCCTTGGCGGTTATTGCAAATTGTTATTTTGAGATGTCAACTTCACAATGTGATTCAAATGGTGAATTCTCAAACAAATCTTTATCTTGAATCATGATTTATAATTTTACTTACACTTGAGATATCATACAAAAATTATATCACTCTATGTATGTTTTGTTGTGAAATTCATAAATCATGTGACCACTGATTCTTTACTTTTCCTCTGAACAAAGAAATATAACACTTTATTTTCCATCTTGAATGATATTGCTCATACCGTTTATTGAAGTTCGATATCATCGCTCTCTCATAAGATCTTTGGTCTCCTCATACCCATTTTGCCACTCAATTCTGAATTTTATAAATTACTATCATTTTTTTTTCATTCTTAGATTTTCTCATGTGAGTTATATTTTTATTCCTTTGATTTTATCTTTGTGCTTCATAATTTCATGTTACATTATCTTTAAATTTTATTTATTTTTAATTAGTTTGTTGTACTTTTAAAATTAAGTTGGTGTATTTTTAATTTATAATATTTTGTCATCAAATTTTAATTTTATTTTTGTCCACAGTTAGTTTATCTTAATTTAAATAAAAAATATTTTACAAAAAACCATAGCTATAAATATCAATAGGCTAAAGTAAAATTTGAAGTTGAATTAATGTCAGATTTTATTTTCACTTATGTGACCATCTTATAATAAGGAAAACAAATTCTTTCATATTTTTCGTAATATATTTCTCTTAGAAAATAATGTTGAAATAATTTTCAAAATTTTGTTTGTAAAATTACATAATACAGTTACATAAATTAGTTTCACTATATCAATTAGAATTTGTTTCCGCTCTCCAACAAATCTGTCAAGAGATAGAATTGGAAGATATGTCGATCTGTGGGATCATCACTGTGAACATCCTCATCGAGAAGCTTCCACCCAGCTGGGCAGACTTCAAGAACTACCTCACGTTTAAGCGAAAGGTGATGTCTCTTGAAGACGTGATCCAAAGGCTGAGGATAGAGGACAACAACCACTCTGCTCATGGCTTTCAGATTCAGGGGCACAATGTCAATATGGCTGAATAAAAGGCCAACAACAAAGGCAAAGGGAAAATCATGTCTCCTCAAAAGAAGAAGTCAGTTGCTTCCCTGAAAGCCACCTCCTCCACGAACTTCAAGAAGGGTAAGGCTGCTGAAAAAAAATTCACTAGAAAGTGCCACCATTGTGGTAAAGTTGGGCACAAAGCTGATGTCTGCAAGAGTAAGGCAAATGACAAAGTCCAAGCACATCTGACATAAGAAGATATGTGCGATGTGGTGACTGAAGCCGTCAACATGGTGGAAGACAACCTGATGGAGTGGTACTATGACACTTGTGCTACCACTCACATCTGTTTTGATAGGTCTATGTTCAACACCTATCAAAAGAATAAGGCTGATGAACAGCTATTCATGGGCAACACTGCGGTGTCCAAAATTGAAGGTAAGGGCAAAGTGATCTTGAAGCTAACGCCGGGACGCGAGCTCACCCTCCAGAATGTGAAGTATGTACCTGACATGCGCAAGAATCTGATTTCTGGAAGTGGGAGCAAGCATTGATTTGCGGTGACCTTTGAGTCCGACAAGCTTGTTCTGAGGAAGAATGGGGTGTATTTGGAAAAGGGTTTTGTTAAGGGTGGACTTGTCAAAATGTCTGTAATGACGGTCCTCCCGAAAAATGTTTCTGCTTCTGAGTCTGTTGCTTCGGCGTCTGTTGTTTCAACCGCTGAAATGAATGAAAACCCTCTTGCTTACTTGGTTGAGTCGTTTGATACTTGGCATGAATGTTTAGGACATGTTAATTATAAAACAATTCGAAAAATGCAAAATATGAATTTAATTAAAAAATGCAAAATATGAATTCAATTAAAAAATGCAAAGTAAGCAAAGAAAAATGTGAAGTGTGCGTATAGGCCAAACTCACTAAAAAACCATCACCCAAAGTTGAAAGAACTACCGAACCTCTAGGTTTAATACACATAGACTTGTGTGATTTAAAATATGTGCAAACTAGAGGCGGTAAAAAGTACTTTGTCACCTTTATAGATGATTGCACAAAATATTGTTATGTATATTTGTTACGTAGCAAAGATGAAGCGTTGGAAAAATTCAAAGAGTATAAAGTCGAAGTTGAAAACCAGCTTCAGAAAACTATCAAAATAGTTAGAAGTGATAGGGGAGGGGAGTATAGTGAACCATTCGATGCATTCTGCAGGGAAAATGGCATTATACATCAGACAACCACTCCCTACTCACCAGAATCCAACAGAGTTGTGGAAAGAAAATACTGGACTCTGAAAGAGATGATGAATGTGATGTTGTAGGAATATGAGTTAGCTCAGAATGTGGGGGAAAGCTTTGCTTACCACAAATTATATCCTCAACAAGATACCGCATAAAGTTACTGGTAAATCACCATTGGACAACTTCGAGATATGATCACCAAAGGGAAAAGAAAAGAAAGTTGAACTTTGGAAAGGTCAAGTACCTTCGTACAAATACCTCAAAGTGGGGGGGGGGGTGCCTAACAAAAGTGGTTGTTCCACCTCCGAAAAAGGTCACAATTGGACCTAAAACCGTAGATTGTATTTTTATCGGATATGCACATAACAGCAGTGCCTATTGATTTCTGGTGTACAAATCAACAATACCAGATATAAACATAAATATAATTATGGAATCAAGGAATGCATCATTCTTTGAACATATATTCACGTGTCAGGATAAAAGTAATCCAAAGCGGACTCGTGAACAACGCGACACACGCACCTCTGAAACAGAGGCAAGCACTTCCGGTACCTCAGTAAATAAAGTCAAAGAAGTTGAAGATGAACCTAGACGAAGCAAAAGACCTCGTAAGGAAAATATTTTGGCGAAGATTTCTACATAGAAAAAATATTTTGGCGAAGATTTCTACATATAGAAAAAATCTTTTGGCAAAAATTTCTATCATACCACCTTTGAAAGGGTGAATGCTTCGGTTGGAGAAAGCCATTAATTAAAGGTGCTATGTAGGGGTTTGAGCATCAGTTTTATACAACTGTAGAAAGAGGAGGCTAATATTTGCATAACATGTGTCGAGGAAAACTATTTAGAACTTATTAGTTACCCTTTTCTTTATAAAGTATTCAGTTGTGTTTGTTTCATCACACACCAAAAACACGAGAATGGGCAAAGGTGGTATGATAGAAATTTATTGGAGATAATTTAGGCAGCAAGACGTAAATTTGTGGATCAAGTATTGTGGGCTATCAAAAGTCCGTTTATGAAGTGAAGCATATGAAACTCATGAAACCTAAATGGAAGAATTCTCTAGATCTCTATATTATTAGCATACTAACGCGCAGATTTAATACTATATTGTGTTCTAATTTTTCAGTACTATCCAAAATTATCTTTAATTATTCGTTCACGTAGTGATTTTAATTGCCTATTTAGATGCCATTTTAACTATCCGAATTGTCCTAACTATGTCGTTACACGTTTTTTTAAGAATACATTTTGGATAGTGATTTTCGATACTCTAAATATCCTTACTCGATCCTTAACAGCCATTGCCCGAGTCTTTACCCGT
>OVBL01000353.1:0-190930 GCA_900406555.1 Pseudoturritis turrita | reverse complement strand
TCATCGCGCACCTTGTGTGCATCAAATGAATCCTTGTACTTGCTACAGAGAAATCAACAGAAACTTGTGTCCATAACACATCAATATCAAACCCAAGAAACCAGCCTATTTCTTTATCCTTAGATTAAGCAAATCCGAAGCCATATCTTTATCAATCACAAAACAGCCTATCAAAGTGTCCTTTGATGAAAACAATTCCAGAAACTAAACCGTGAACCTAAACCTCCTCTATTCTTAATACGGTCGTTGAATCAGAACATACCAGTTGGAGATTGGTGCTTTTCAGTTTCCTCAACGAATAGGAGTGGGAAAATCAGAAGCCGTTTTAGCGAAGGCGTGCCCATATCTTCTCTCTTTCAAATCCCTAAGTTGAAGACTAATGATATAAGATTGGAATCACTCCAACTTATGATCACTCAATGATCAAGAGATTTCAAGCTTAAACCCTCGCGGAAGGTGGATTGAAGGTAGAGATGGAAGGGAAGTGATTGACTCGCTCAATCAAATGGACGAAACTGCCTTGTTTAATCACACAAACAAACTGATCAGTGACTTCACTAGAGGTTGGTGGTATCGCACACTAAACTCAAATGAAAAGAACTCAAAGAAACTCGTCTTTGAAAAAAAACAATACGTTTATTATAATTCGATGATCAAGGTATCTTTACAAATGAGAGTAATGATCAGCTATATAGGCTGAGTACAACGGTCTAAAAAAATAAATGAAATTATTCTAAAAAAGAATGAGAAAAGATCAAGGAAGATCTATGCTTTAATTCTACTAGTCGTTGGAGAGTTGAATGCATGATATGCCTTGTATGGAAAGTATAGGGCCTTGTATCTTGAGAGCCTTGGCGTGTAGATAGAATTCCTTGGGACGTCTAGGTTCAATGAAACAAGTTCCCAAAACGCTGTAGCATAGAGGACTTAGCCGTTGGTGAGTTATTCCTCCAAGTGTGAACGCATCCGTATAAAGAAAGTATACAAGTAAGAGGATCTGCCTTATCCTGTGTTTTTTGGAGCATGGTAAGACGTTTGTAGACTCATTTAAACGCCTAAGAATCTCTCTTGGTCGCCATATTCTGGTTTGCAAGTGATTGAACCAGTCGATCTTCATACTTTCCATAAACGGCTCCGGTTGGCTCAGTTGAAGATATGATTGGATCCACCTGATCCAATGCATGTTTGGAGCATCCAAGAATGTTTTGGTAAGCTTCTAGAAGTATCAGAGCCTCCTAAGTGCCACTGATATGTTTGAAGACTCATAAACCCGTAAGGTTCCAAATAAGACAAGTCGAGGATCCTTCGGTTTAGAAATTGAATATCTTCTAAATAAAAATCGATCTTGGTCTGATTCCAATTTGCCCATGCCTCTGTTGGATCAAGATCGTAGACCAAGTGGTTCCATGGCTTAAATCCTTCTGGTCTGGTCGGAGTCCTCCATTGAGTGCACATATATCCGCGGTAAGGCCAAATGAGCAACGCCTAAACCAACTCGAACCGGGGTGGTTTCTCATGATCAAACTCTTCAAAATAATTGGTTGTCTGGTGAATGACAAATCTGAGGTGAATGACAAATCTGAGGTTATTGGATCTAGCCAATTCTCCTAGGGGCAGCTTCCATGACTCGATTAAGGCTCTGGGTGGAGGTTTTTGAACCACCTCCAAATATGATCGTGCCAATTGGGTTATGGCTCAATCATTCTCCTTAAAACATATGATTGGCTGATGAATCTTCAATTTGGGTCGAGCAAAGTCTCCTTTGATTCGGTGAAGTTGATTTTGGTACGGTTCGGATGATTCCTCTCGTACCATCTTCGAATCGGGTGGCTGTAAATGATTCCACCTGAACCTTTAGTCTTCTTTGGTTGATTTGCTGATGAATAATAAAATCCTAGATCTTGTGCTTGATCGGAACTCTATTTGGACAAGAATTCTCTAAAATGCTCTGTATTGACCGGTTTGGTACGTGTACTAGCTGTTTGGTATGCTTCTGGTTTGGTGTGGATTGGATGTCCGCATCAACTAAGCAACAAGCTCTTGTTCTGAGTCTCGATCTTCGAGAGTCATCACTCGTCTCTTCAGTTTTCTTCGATAAGCCACAAACCAGTTGCTGAAATGAAGAAATAAGAGATTCGAGCATGAATCTGTGTTGAGAGTGCCGATCGATTTCTTGTAAGACGGAGATAGAGACTGAAATTGCAGATATCAATATAGCGGAAGCAAGGCAGAACAACAAATCGGAGATTTCCGTTGCCGGAGAAGAAGAGAGCTCCGACGAGCAAAAGCAGTGATGCCTAAGATCCATTATCCCGATCGACTAAACCTCTGATACCATGCGGAGAATCAAACATGTGATTCAAGCTCTAAAAGAGATTATTGAGATGAAAATGAAATTGATAAAAATAGATTGGAGCTTTATTATGCAAGAATAAAAGAAAAGGAAAGATCTTTAGAATGTCACCAAGATAAATTTTATTAGATTGATTTTATAATATAGAAGAAAGAGGCTGCCGTTTTAGCAGCCTTGGTTACAATTCTCGTAAACATAAACTCATATTTATATGAAACCATGTGAAAGAAAACCTTAAACACATGGGCCTTCTTAGCACTTAACTACTTGTTGGGGCAATATTGGTCTTGTGCTTTACTTCTCTTAACAGGATTGATCCATCTCTAATTAGATAATTACACAACCAATACATGAAGACAATAAAACAATACATGAGTTAACGTCGGTTGAACCTCTTGCTTCTCGTAGGATTAAGAGTGACTATTGTTGACTCAATTTTTGTTGACTTTTGCAATGGATCCAGAATTTATTTTACCCAATAAATATGACATAATATTAATACCCTTTTCTCTATAAACTTTCCATTTTTATTCTATAAAAGATTTTTTTATAATTTGTTTCTATAAAAGTTACAAATAGTTTTTGTATTAGTTCTTGTAAATTCAGGTAAAAATGGAAAGTTTATAGAGAAAAGGGTATATAAATTGGGATATGTTATATATAAATTCAGGTAACGGCTATCCCAACACTAATTCCCCCAGCTCTTATCAGTTAGGTGAGTCACTCAAACATATCCTTCCTTTCTATATATATAAAAAAAAGAATTCGATTGGACTATAAATATATCTTTTTAAGGCGAAAAAAACAATGTAACAACAATCTTCTCATACGTTCAAAAAAAAAAAAAAAACCATACTTCACCGAAGAGTCGTGGGTTCGCCGGAAACTTAAAGATGAGTGCGGTGAAGTCGGCGTTAGGCGATATGGTGATAACCTTTTTCTGGGTTATTCTCTCGGCGACGTTTGGGATACAGACGGCGGCGATTATTTCCGCCGCCGGATTTCATGGCATCATTTGGGCGCCTCCGGTGATCTCAACGTTGGTTGTTTTCGTCTCCATCTCGATTTTTACGGTTATTGGAAATTTTCTCGGCGGCGCTAGCTTCAATCCTTGTGGAAATGCAGCGTTTTATACCGCCGGCGTTTCTGGAGATTCTCTCTTCTCCTTGGCGATTAGATCTCCGGCTCAGGTATATATATTCATGATCTAGCTAGCTTTTGAAACCGAGCCAAGTGTTTTTGTTTTTTGTTTTCGTCATGATTTCATTTTCTTAAAAACATTTTAAAATTGAAACAATCCGAACGGGATGAGCAAAAACAATTTGAACGGGATGAACAAAAACAACCGAATATCAACCAAATATTATACCAAATCGATTCAATTTTCACTTATATTTTAATTGATGTTTGTGACATCTTTCATATGAGTATATTCGCTTTTGTGTCTTGTCTCTTCGAATTAGAATCTACTAAAGTTTTATTATCCTTATACTTAAAAAAAAAAAAAAAAATGAATCTTCTTACATCTGTTTATTGTTAGATCAAATGATCAATGGATAAACACTTTGTGTGGAGCAGGAATAGAAAATCTATATTATTCCCTAGTTTCCTTAAAACTAGAGAAATTAGTATTTGAGTTTTTTTTCTATCGATTTTTAAGGAAAACTAATTAAACCCTATATAATTTTGGTTTTGCCTTCAAAAGCTTTTTTTTTCTTTCACGGACATTTTTCTTTTCATTTATTTTTTTACAAACAACAAAAGAAATAATTACAAAATCTATACGCATTTTTTATTGGTATTTAAAAATAACATAAACATATATGCATTTTTATTGGTAATTTTTGTATTATCTATAAATATTTTATCAGTTTTATTTTCTTAAAAATAGAGTATTTTTAATTGATTAAATATCCATTGTAGTAATTTTGAACAAATAAAACAAAAACCAAAACAAAAAAAACTATTTTATAAATCAAGTTTCTAAAAGTAGAAACAAAAAAATAAAAATATTACCATTCAAGTTTTTTCAAAAACTAAAATATAATGCAAAAACCGAAACATTAAAAATTAAAAACTAAAAACCAAAAACTATTTTGAAAACTACAATCACGGTAGATTTTGGCCCACTAGTACTAATACTGGCATGTTTTGTCTCGTCTTTTGTGGCGTGTGTTCTTTCAATATCCCTTTTTATAAAACGCCTAATCGAAAAATGTTACGTAGCGAAGCTAGCTACTCAATTCAATTTCCACCATTCATCTCCCAAACCTACCAAAGTACAAAGTTTATAAAACTTTCCATCAATCAACATAAAATAAATTTTCGTTGCTTGAATCCTTGTAAAACTGATTCATTGAGGGATTGACACCATTGTTTTCTTAGGAGCAAAAGATTTAATTACCTTTGCTAAGATTAAAAACAGTATCTGACCTTATTAGAACTGCAAATCACATTTATAAAACCATCTTAATTTGAATCTCATTCTTGAAAACTTTTATAAGAGCAAAAAGTGATGTAATATTTTGTGATCCTAGGCAGTTGGTGCGGCAGGAGGTGCGCTAACGATCATGGAGATGATACCGGAAAAATATAAAGCTATGATTGGAGGAAAGCCTTCATCGAAAGTTGATGCACACGTTGGAGCTATCGCAGAAGTGATTCTAAGTTTTTGTGTTACATTTTTGGTTTTACTAATTATCCTAAGAGGTCCTCGAAAACTGCTCGCTAAAACTTTCTTGCTTGCTATGGCTACCGTATCAGTGTTTATAGTCGGATCTAAATTCACTAGACCATTCATGAATCCTGCCATTGTAAGTTTTTTAAATGATCCTACTCAAATAATTACTATTATTATTTTTTAATCTTTTTTTCAAACGAATCTTGTGGTATTGCGATGCAGGCATTTGGGTGGGCATATATCTACAAGTCTCACAACACATGGGACCATTTCTATGTGTATTGGATCAGCTCTTTCACCGGAGCTATTTTATCTGCGATGCTCTTTCGAATTCTATTTCCGCCGCCACTTCGGGCTCAGAAAAAACAGAAGGAAGCCTAAAATATAAGTCGTCATTATTTCATGAATCATCTCCTTTGTTGTATGTTGTGTTGTAGTCGTACATGTCTTGTAGACTCATGTCTCTTTTTTTTCTTTATGGATTCGTACGGACGTCAGATTTCTCCGATTTGTGCGTAATTTATTCACTCTCGTTCGGTTTAGTATTATTGGTTTATCACTATTTGTTTTTTTTGGGGGGTTTTCGGTCCGTTTAGGAGAATAAGGGTGGATCAATCCGGTTTCGGTTTATGTATTCGGTTTACAATTTATAATAACCAAATTAAAAAATCGAATTTCATACAATTCGGTTTATATGGTATTGATGTCCGTTTAGTTTATGGTTTTTACCAAATTCTATATCCTCAGTTTGAAGTATTTAAAAAAGTTATTCGATTTTTGTTTCTGTCCGGTTTCGGTTAATTATGATTTGTTCGGATGTAAGAAATAAGATAAAAACATTTTTTCTTCTTTTTCAGTTTGATTTGTGGTTTATTTTATTTTTTTACAAATCAAGGATGTTCTCACTACCACAAAGTTTACATCTACCATTAAGGTTGTTCCTCCACCTGCAGAAAATTTAATCTCACATTCACCATCCGACTCGAATGCAACTACACATATCTCACAAGGTACTCTAACAATCTCTATGACTATAGTTGATCCTAGTATGTGTAGGAATTTGGTCAATGAAGAGTTGGTTGTGGATGTCAATGACAACAATCAGTTTGCCATATTGGAAATTTCAAAGTTGTAAACATTATCATCAGCTTATTCAGACGAAGAATCTCTTTATGATGTAGATCTTATGGTTGCCCAAATTTTTTTATGGGATTGACCCGTCAAATTTTTCAAAAAAGTTCAAGAAATGATGTCTACCTCTCAGATTGTTGGAGAACACGGAAGCTATGGACATGTAGGACGTGATGGACGTCGAGGCCACGACTAAACTCCTCCTTATCTAGGCCAAACTCCCAGTACTTGACCCCCAATTTTTTGGCTAACTATGATATCTCATAGTCATACTTTTACAAATATATGTTTAGTCATTTCAAAACTATTTTAAATTATGCAAAACATTGTATGATTTAAGAGTCATAGCCTTTATAATCTTCTTTCATTTGAATTTGAAAACTCTTTATAAAAACACACACACACAAAACTGATATGGGTTAGTTACATATAATTTGAAAATCTAAAATTACTATTTAAATTGTACCTTAAAAAAGAACAGATTGGATGATTTGGATATTTGATAAAATAAAAGTAATTTGAATACTCAAAATCACTATTTGATATCTCACTAAATTTTATAAGGATTGGACTCAAGTTCAATTATTTTAGATATTTTTCAGTAATTATTTGATACATACTTGTACTGCTTTATTAATCCAAACAAATTATTCCATTACAATTCAGATCGAAAACAAGGAAAATCGGGTGATGATTCAAGGTTGGGTGGCAACCAGATACGAATAGAATTGAGTGATTCAATTCGAACTACAAACTGCTATTTTAGATTTAACCAAGTCTCACCATCACTAATTGTTTGCAAGAAAAAGAAAAAAAACCTATAAAAATATTGGGAGTAATTTTACATCATTTAATAAAAAGCTATCACGTCATCAATAAAATAAAAGTGTAACCCTATTCCAAGCAAATGAAACGTACTTCCGAAATACAGTTGAAGGAATCTCTAACAGATTAGGCCGGTCGCAGGACCCTACCTACCGCCGCCTAGAAAGACGCTCGCCATTCTACGGAAGAGACGAATGATGCGATTTGCCAAAGGATCTAGGCCGAGCTAAAGACGGGGGATAATGGTAATTTCTCTATAAATACACTATCTGGAAGACTATTAAAATAAAATAGGGAAGAGAGAGGATATGACGGTCTTATAACCATCCCTCCGAGAACATCAGTCTAGACGTGAGCATAGTTCATCCCTTCTAGAACTCTCCACTATTTCTAGAAAATTTCCCTAAATTTGATGCAATAGATTCAAATTTATGAGAAAATTTGAATACCCTGTACGGAGCATCCGAAACCGACCGAACATAAAAGTAAATTCAAAATCAAAATCGTATGAGAAAAATTGGGTTGTTAATGTAAATCACGCAAACATTATATGATATTTTGTTTATGTTATTATTTTCAATTTTAACTATTTTGAGCCCAAGCTGATTGTGGGAGTTACTCATTCCATGGTGGGAGTTACCATCTCCCGCAATCGTAAGACCATAACGTCTTTTGTTTGTTTCTGTCTCGCTCAAATACAAAATACAGATCTGAAGCACAAGTCTTGAAATCGAAGCTTTTCTCCACACATCAATTCGGCGATACAAGCCGCTCTTCCAAATCCATCGTTCGATCTGGAGCCGTTACAGGATCCGCCGCAGACCACGGCGTCCTCCGGTACCGGCAACGGCAACGGTAAGATACGCTACCGTTCGCCTTCTTCCACTGAGCTTCTGGAGTCCGGAACTGCCAACGTTTCCTCCGGTCACCATTCTCCCCCTACCTCCGACTCTCATCAGGGACTTCTCTCTGTTGACGGTGGTAAGATGACGGCTAAACGTGGGATTGGAAGGCACGAGTCTATTTCCGACAAGATCCAACGCCATCGCGGTATTCTACTCGTGATTTCGATTCCCATTGTGCTGATCGGTCTCGTTCTTCTCCTAATGCCTGGGAGATCGACGTCTGACTCGGTCGTTGAAGAGTACACGGTGCATAACCGAAAGGGTGGCCCGAATTCGAGGGGTCCGAAGAATTACGCCATGATTTTTGATGCTGGAAGCTCTGGTAGCCGTGTACATGTTTACTGCTTTGATCAGAATTTGGATCTTCTTCCTCTCGGGAATGAGCTGGAGCTCTTCCTACAGGTAACACATTGGTTTATCTCTTCTTTCTATTAATGTTATCATCGGATCATAATCGCGTTTGATAAAGTGGAGTTGTTTACTGGATATGGTAGCAGATTTACCATTTAGCTGCAGTGCTTGATAGATCTTGTGTCGTTCCCGAGTCCTCATTTCAATTTCTTGCGGTGATTTGTGGTACATTTGTGTTAGTTTTAAGTTAATATGATTGTTTTGTGTGTGGAAAGACTTGAGTAATGTCGCTAGAGCTTATCCATATCTGTCGGATAGAGCTTTATTGACCTTGTTTGAGATACACTCAAATCTCTATCTCCCTGATCCAACAATCTTTCAAACCGAAATTTGCCTTTTTGAAACAGCCTTTCCAAATCGTTGGTAAGAATGCGGTTATAGTACGGTTTTTTTTTTTTTTTTAAACGGAAGATGATTTTTTATTCTGCAACATTCTATATTTGATCTTGCTCTAGATTTGATAATCTCAATATCCAGCCCTAAGGCAAAGCTCCATAGGATAAATGGGAAGAATATAATAACTTTGCTCTCAATGTTTATAATTGACATGAACTTTGTGTTCCTAGATGCCCAACATGAAGCTTGAATTCACCTAATTAGCATCACTTCGTTCCTCGTTTCATTATATGGCAGTGGCTTGAATTTTTTTTCTTTATTTTACACTTACTTGTTGGAACTTGTCTCTAAACTATTTACTGATTTCATTTCAGCTAAAACCAGGGTTGAGCGCATATCCCACTGATCCACGGCAAGCAGCAAACTCTTTGGTGCATCTTCTTGACAAAGCAGAGGCTTCTGTTCCCCGTGCATTGCGTCCGAAGACACCTGTCAGAGTTGGGGTATGGAAATGAATTCCTTCCAGACGTAGACAATTGAAACTATTTCATATTGTCATTGTTTATTTTGTGAATCATCTGAAATGTTTTTCTCTATATCCTGTCAGGCAACTGCAGGTTTGAGGACTTTGGGTCATGAAGCCTCTGAGAACATTTTGCAAGCGGTAATTTATTTCCATACATTTTCATGCACATTCACCTTCGCACTAGCTCTTATACTTTATTATACTTTTGCTTATAAGGTTAGGGAACTCTTGAGAGATAGAAGCATGCTGAAAACTGAGGCAAATGCAGTTACCGTTCTGGATGGTACTCAGGAAGGTTCTTATCAGTGGGTATGTTGTAATTCTTCCCATTTATCAGTGTCTTACAGTCAAAATTGAGAAATAGTTATTTTTTTCCATTCCTTCAAAGTAAATTTAAATCTTGCTGTACTTCTTATGTGTATACCTTGAATCTTCTCGTCCATTCCGAGAAGTAAATACATCACTGGTATATTTCTACCTTCTTTAACTTCAATAAGAAGTATCAAATTTTCGATTTGGCAAGTGTGCTAGTTTGAAGTTTATGATGTCGAATAAATATCAAGCTGTTGAACCCTAGCCAACCTCTAATCAATCTGTCATTTCTGTTAATTGGGCTTTGACTTTGCAGGTGACAATTAATTACTTGCTAAGGAACTTGGGAAAACCATACTCAGATACGGTTGGGGTGGTTGATCTTGGAGGGGGGTCTGTTCAAATGGCATATGCTATATCGGAGGAAGATGCTGCAAGTGCACCAAAACCATTAGAAGGAGAGGATTCATATGTCAGAGAAATGTATTTGAAGGGACGGAAGTATTTCCTCTATGTTCACAGGTTGGTCATCTGTTACGGTTTCCTTGATTCCATGGTTCTACAAATTATCTTATAATAATGACACCCAAATAGTGTGGATAGTTTTAGGCTTTTCTACTCATCTGCTTATTTTCTGGACTACCGTTCTTATGAGATAATTTGGTCTTTGTTTGTTTCATGCCTTCTACACAACTTGTTCTTATCCAAAATCTATAATTTGAGATGTTTATTGGCTTCTTCTTGCTTGTAGTTACCTACATTACGGATTACTGGCCGCCCGAGCAGAGATTTTGAAAATTTCTGAAGATTTAAACAACCCGTGCATCGTGGCAGGCTATGATGGTGAGAGATTATTGTTTTATCAGGAAACCTGTTTCGTTCAAACTAGAATTCTCTGCGTTTATCCTCATCATATGACACATGTTTTCATTATTGCCATTATCTTGGCCATCTTTTGCTAGAATTGCTCTTAGCATATTGGATCAATAGTTTCCGATATCTTATTCACTGTAGGCAATTACAAGTATGGAGGAGAAGGCTTTAAAGCGACTGCCTTTCCATCTGGTGCAAGTCTTGATGAGTGCCGAAGGATAACCCTCAACGCACTCAAAGTGAATGATACACTGTGTACACACATGAAATGCACATTCGGTGGAGTTTGGAATGGTGGTCGAGGTGGTGGCCAAAAGAATATGTTTGTTGCTTCATTTTTCTTCGATCGTGCTGCTGAGGTAATTCAACCTAAAAACACCATCAGTTTTCTTCGAAACCCGTTTATCAATCTTTCACGGAACTGGAAAGAGTTATGGCACAATCGGTTTGGTTATTGCGCAGGCTGGATTCGTTGACCCGAAACAACCTGTTGCGACAGTTCGTCCGATAGACTTTGAGAAAGCAGCAAAGAAAGCTTGTAGTATGAAGATGGAAGAAGGAAAATCGAAGTTCCCACATGTGGAGGAAGAGAATTTGCCTTACTTGTGCATGGATCTCGTTTACCAATATACTCTGCTCATTGATGGATTCGGTTAGTATCTCTTCTTATTTTTCACGTTAACTCATAAAAACATCAATTTCAATTTCAACGGTCACGATTGTCCACAATTTAGGATATATGACTAAATATACATGTAAGAAAATCAAGATTGTACCATTGCAACCATTAGGATCATAATGATTATGGTAAACAAGTTACATTTGCATATTTAATAAATTTGAGTTTAGGATGATCTGGTCCAAGTTTTAAGATTTTTTCTGTAATTTCTTTGTATTGATTTCAATTGTCTAAATTTTTTTATGTTTTTTTTGGTGTGTAAAATAAAACAGGATTGGAGGCATCACAGACAATAACGTTAGTGAAGAAGGTGAAATACGGAGATCACGCCGTGGAAGCTGCGTGGCCACTCGGTAGCGCAATAGAAGCCGTATCCTCACCGTGAGGGGTATTTTGGGAATTACACATATCCTTCATTCTTTTTATTTCTCCCAAACCTTTTTTTCTTCTCTATTTACCTCAATTTTTATCATCCTCAAAGCAAATGTACTTATCATTCTTGTTATAACAATCATCTACCTTTTGATTCAGATATATATATACATATATATATATATATATATTTTTTTTATAGAGTAATGTTATTGTCCAGGTTTTTATTTATTTTTATGAAAAACTTTCAACATTCATATCTTTTTTTCTCAGTTTGGGTTATTTGATCATGAATATAGTTTTAAGCAAAACCCCCATGAATCTATTTATTACCTTTTTATTTTTAAACTCTGGCATTTTAATATAGGAAAAAACACTGATAATTTTCAGTTTCAGATGTTTAACTTGATTTTATTGTAAATCTTGCTGTTCTAATATAGAGCAAATAGGGTCGAACATAATTTATCTTCCCGATTGATAAGAACTACTAATTTAAGTTACCATAGTTAAATTTCTGTATCATCCGAGTCTGCAATTTGGCCCATTGGGATTAGGCCTGCACATTACGGTGGCCCATTAGAACTAAGTCCGCACATTACGGGTGGGTAAAAGGTTAGATAATAGCGGATAAGGGTAAGGTAGGAGTATTTAAGATATCGAAATCATTATCCAAACGAGTAAATTAAGGGTAAGGGTCGAATAAGGATCGGGTAAGAATAATTCGGGTAATTAAAATTACTATCTGAACGGGTAATATTGATAATTAAAATCGCTTTCGAACATATAATTATGGATAATTCAGATAATATTAGCATAATTTTTGTTAAGTTTTATAAGTTTTAAGATAGTTTTTAAGAATAACTTTGAAAATGGTGGATAATTTGGAAAAATGTTATAAGAATCCTTCCCGAAAATTATCAAATAAATGATGTTTATCCTCTTTATATGTAGGATTTAAATAAATTTATATAATTTTAATTATCCAAATGGGTAATCAGGTAAATGGGTGATTATCCGACCCTTACTTTTACCTGTTAAAATAAAATTATTACACGAACTGATAATATCAATTACTTTTATAAAAAAAAATCGAGCATTGGATTACCCGGCCCAAAATATCCATGCCTAAAAAAACGTGTTGTAAAGAATGATAAAAAAACTAATATATATATATATATATATATATATATATGTTTTTTTATAAAAAATGTTATTGAAAATTTTTAGATAAAACAAACCCTTATAAATTTGATTTTTTATAAACAATTCTATAATGTTTATAAAAATTATATTTAAAAAAAAACTTCTTCGAATTTGTACGTGTTTAATTTTCATGTATGTTCATCCTATTAGTTTATCATCAATTTCTTCTTGTATAATTTCATTAATTTATGATAATTTTCTTTTTTTTGAGATCCTCCTTTAGAATTATTTTTTATTCTTAATTATAACTGCCACATGCATTGACACTCAATTGAATTTGATTTTTTTAGTCTTAGTTAATACGAAAATATTAACAAAATGCCAAGTATTTTTTGATATTTTGAATATGGATAAATTCACAGCCGTTTTCGCAAAAAAAAAAAAAAGTATATATATATATCGTTCTACTAAGAAACTTACGAGATCGATCACTTGTTTTTTTTTTTTTTTTTTTTGCTAAACTCGATCACTTGTTGATTGATACTAATAGTGATACTATAATGATTATTGTTTAATAACGCATCATTTCTATTTGTTCCTTACGTTGGCGCTTGTAGAAGATTTTAAATAAAATTTAAGAAATTTTAATCAGTTGGCCAAAATTAGTAAAAAAGGAACAATACCAAATCTTATATAGAAAATAAATAAATTGATTTGTTCCATTTGTAAGGTGTCTCGTAAATACACGTGGAGATTGAACTCCAATTATTGTCTCTCGCTCGTGTCCCTCGTAAGATAGGCAATTACTTGCACACAACAAATTGTGATTCATCATTTTATTTGGCTTTTTAAAAATAAATAACACACAATCCTCATTAAACAGAACTAGAATTTTGTTAAAAAAATCGTTTTCTTGGATATTGTATTCCGAAGTAAATCTTATATCCAAAAATAAAGGTTTTTTTTTATAAATATTTTGGGATGTGTCTCTTGATAAAAAAACTACAAAATAAAATAAATTGTTTTAAAAATCAATCTTAAGAAAATCAATTAACAGTCAAAACATCTCTCAAAACATTTGAAATTTATGTAGCGCAGAACATTCTCCAGTATCACTTACATCATTATCATTAACTTTTTCTAACGCGAAAATACCAAACTTTAATAATAACAATATAATTAGGTTTTTAGCAAAAAAAAAAAACAATATTATTAGGTTAAGAAAATAGGTTTTATATGAAACTAGATTAGGACCCGCGTAATACGCGGGGTTTTAATTATAACTTATTTATAAATGATAAAAAATAAAGTAGAACGTGTCGGTAATCGATTAAATTTCATAAAAATAAAATTTATGAAAATGTAAGAAATATATGTTAAATCTTGTTGATGTAAATATTTAGATTTTGATTGTTACTCGCACACTTATTTTAGATGTTGATTAGTAACTTTGTTTCAAACTGAATTTCAACTCCACGTATTTAATCTCGCAATACAACTCATGTATTTAATCCATAATATTAAAATCATATTTTTACTCCATGCATTCCTTGTCAATCAATAAATACCCAAAATTTTCATGTCAAATTTATGTCTATATATGTCATTAGTGTTAAACAAATAGTAAGAAAATTAACAAAACATATTAGTAAATAAATTTAAAAGTATTAACAAAACATGTCGTAATCTCATGAATATCAATTTTTTATATGCCGCACTAATACTTTTAGAAATTGGAAATAATTTGTCTTATTTTTCTTTTTTAGTTTTTTTTATTTAGTATTCCCTTTTAATTTTTTAATAATATGTCTTATTTTTTTTGACTATTATTTCATTTTATTTACACTACAATTAGAAATAATTTGTCTTATTTTCTTTTTTTAGTCTTTTTGATTTACTATTTCCTTTTAGTTTTTTTAATAACATGTCTTATTATTTTTAGACTATTATTTCCTTTTAGTTACACTACACTTTGATTTAATAAATAAATAATGTAGAGAAAGAAAATTTATATTTTAATATTAATATATTGACACGTGTCACAATCTCCATTAAAATTAACACATGTCACGATCTGGTGAGTTACGATTTTGCCTACGTGTCACACTCACGTTGGGCAAAATTTAAAGTAAAATAACTTTGATCGATTTGTGGAACTCTCGAATTCATGATTTGCTTGAATGATGTATTTGTTTTCTTTTCTTGCTCGATTAGTTATGACATTTTTTTTTTTTAAACGTATTGACATGAAACAAATTTTTCTTTTTTAATGGTATTTTATTTTTTACAAATTTTTCTTTTAAAAACAAAATTTTTAATAACATTTTTTACATATTTTCCCATTTACCTTTATTTAATGATATTTTTTTACAAATTTTTCCAATGATATTTTTTTTTCTTTATTTCTCTATTAATTATGGCATTTTCCTTTTTTTTTGTTTTTAAACGTATTGACATGAAACAATTTTTTTCTCTTTTTTAATGATATTTTTTACAAATTTTCTCTTTTACTTTTTTTTAATGACATTTTTTAATAATTTTCCTTTTATCTTTTTAGTGACATTTTGTTTACAAATTATCCCTTTTTTTAATGACAATTTTTTTTAGAGAAGACAATTTTTTTTACAGAAGGACATTGACTTTTTTTGTTATGTTAGGACATTTTTGTTTTTGCGATGATGTATTATATTTTTATATTAATATATTGATACGTGTCACAATCTCAATTAAAATTAACACATGTTACGATCTGGTAAGTTACGATTTTGCCTACATGTCACACTCACGTTGGGAAAAATTTAAAGTAAAATAGCTTTGATCGATTTGTGGAACTCTCGAATTCATGATTTGCTTGAATAATATATATTTTTTTTCTTTCTCGATTAGTTATGACAATTTTTTTTTAAACGTATATTGACATGAAGCAAATTTTCTTTTTTAATGATATTTTATTTTACAAATTTTCTATTTTACTTTTTTTTAATAATATTTTTTACAAATTTTTCCCATTTACCTTTATTTAATTACATGTCATTTTTTTGTTACGTTAGGACTTTTTTTTTTGCGATGATATATATTTTTTTTAACTTTTAGATAAAAAAGAAATATTATTTAAATTAAAATTAATTTTATATGTTAGTATATTAACACATGTCATCATCTCAATTAAAATAACACATATCATAATTATTTTGAGTGTACGATACAAAATACTCAACTACCTTTCGTATGGGCCAAGAAGGCACTACGGCCCAAACAGTAAAAAATTGATGTAAGCATTGTGATCGGACCGGCCTGAATAAGCCGTGTATTATTGAGTTTAAACCAGCCCGGTTTTCGATCTTTGGAAGGAAAATTTCCACAAAAACAACAACAAAATAAATATGGCCAATTTTCGAAAATACGACGAAAAATATTATAAAACAATTTTTTTCCAAAAATATATTAATAATTTAAAAAAAAGAAATATTATTAAAAGCTTTTCTAAAAAAAATACCACAAAATTAAAACTAAACTTTAAACCCTCAAAACTAAATCTTAAACCCTAAAAATTAAATTCCAAATTCGAAAACTAAACCCTAAACCCAAACATTTAAATTATAAACTCTTAAAAATTATTTTTAGTATTTATGCTATTTAAAAAAAAAATTTCGTCGTATTTTTGAAAAAACTAATAATGGTATGTTTGGAACAAAAAATTTATTTTATGGTATTTTAAATAATTTCTCAATAAATTTTACCGTTTCCTTAACTTAAAAAATCTTAAACAGATTTATATTTCCTAAATTCTATACGTAAAGAAAAGAAAACATACAAACAAAACAACATAATTCGTTATAACAATTTGCTTCACGAGACAGATTTAAAAGTAAAAAAAAGAAAATTAGATAAAATAATCACTTTTAGATTTGGAAAACGACTTGGATCATATATACAATGAACTAATATTGACCAAAAAAATAAAAAATATATATATATATATACAATGAACTAAATGTTATGATATGATTGTTCAAATATTGGTTAAATCATTTGATACTAAATTTTTTATTTCGGGATTTAAAAATACATGTATGATCAATATCTAGGAAAAGGCCGGGGCATATTTTCAAGCTTCATGGTGAAGCTGAGTTTTATTTTTCAATGAATTATTGGGGGAATCGTTTGAATTTTAAAAATATAGAATAAAGCAAACCCAATAATATTAATTTGTCCATAAAAATGAGGACATATAACACATTTATTTTCAAAGGAGAATCGTACGGGCAACTTTCACAAATTGAAAAGACTACTCCTTGATGAAATGATCATCAATCTCGATTTGTGCAATACTTTGATTACAGGGATTAAAAACCTTTCAGATTGATCTTAAATCCAAGAATTTGTCTTTTATAATCACTAATTTTTTTATTTTTTTGATAAAGAATATAATCACTAAGTTTGGATCCATTGTTAACTTTTTCAAAAAAATAGGCCACACTAAGTTAAGTGTAGTGATCATATACGTAAATTCGGACATGTATATATGTTGAAGAAATTTGACCTCAATGCACATGTATATATGTTGAAGAAGTTTGAGCTCGAATCGTTGTATAATTGGATTCAGACAAGAGAGACGGTTTTTTTTTTCTTATAATTATTTACTTGAAATTGCTATATAAGTTGATTATTGGAATATTGTTCAAAACAGAAGAAAATTGAGTTTGAACCTAATAAAAAAGAAAAGGAATTATTTTATAAGGGAAAAATTTCAATGAACACGCATGAAAAAGTATCAGGCTTTTGATTGGTGAGCTAAATCATTTATAGATGTGACACTTACTTATGACCCATGCATTAGCTAAAAATAATGGAACTATGGAAATATTATCCTTTGTTTACTTATTTTGTTTACCATATAGGCATATATTAGTGTAGATGCACACAACACCACATGGATTTATGTCATTTGTTGTAATAAGATTTGATCTCCAATTCTTAATGATTTTAGATTGTAAATGTGACGTTAAGAAAATACATGTATAGTTGTCTTGTAATGGGGGAGAAATTACACCGAAGATTAAATAAGTCGTTGTCTAATTTAAGCTAATCTCAAATTAATTTGACGTAAGACTTGGATAAACTAATAAAAGATAATGATCAAAATTCACAATACTTTATTTATATATATATATATATATATATAAAACACTGATAAAATCAAATATATAATTAAAAAAGCGTGTAGACTATTCTATTTATGCAATAGCTTTTTTTTTTAATTAACTCGTTTACATTATATTAGCAAAACGTATTTTTCAATAACTCTGGATTAAATACACACACATAAAAAAAATATAGTAAAAAATTATTTTGCGTCATGAATTTACATAAAGACTTTTTTGTTTTATAAATCGTGGGAGCAGTTCTGAACTTTTGGCCCATAATCTCTCCGATATCCGAAACCAGACTTAAAATATTCCGATTTAAAGAATAATCCTCCATCCCAATAAAATTTGAATCCAGAGCATAAAGAAACTAACCTTTTATGTTACTATTAGGCCATCATCCCATTGGTTACATAAAAACTTTTGAATCATCATTTTAAGAAATTTGTTTTATATTTAAAATTATGTAATCTTATAATTCAGACGTATACTAAGTTTCATAATATTTTTTGTAATGCTAGTTAAGATATTTTTTTTTTGGACAAAAAGCAAAAAAAAAAAAAAAAAATTGAGAGGTTTAACCCCTAGTTAGGTATGAGATCTCCAATTCAAACGTATACTAAATTTCATAATATTTTTTGTAATGCTAGTTATAATATTCTTTTTTGGTCAAAAAGTAAAAAAAAAAAAAAAATTTGAGAGGTTTGACCCCTAGGTATGAGATCTCCAAGGCATAATCTTATGCTATTGTTTGCACGTATAAACGCATATTTTAATGAACCATATATACGTGTTTAGGATATAATGTATACACGTACATATATATACTTCTTCGAAGCATGAAGGTTAATATATCATTTTTTTATCGAGTACTAATAGATACGAATATACGATGCGTCTATGTGATCATATTAATTATGGATAATATTTTTCGACTTGTAGTTGAGTTGTAACTCAATCGACACATGCAAGAGGTTATATGCTTATCGAACCAGTTCAATATTTTGAAAATGACGAAATTAAAGAGTTTTATGACCGCAAAACAACAAAAATATAGAAGTTTTGGGCCAGAGCCCAATCGTTCTCTATCTCTCCCATATTCGTCCTAGCCGCCGTCCCTCCCTCAAAGCTTTGTTGTTGCCTCTCCGACCTCCGGCAAGCTTGTCGATGCCGGGAGAGGACTCTCCATTTTCTGTTTCTTTGTTTGTTTTTGTTGCAATCCCAGATTTCTGTGCTTTTTCACTGGTTGTAGCTATAAGAACCGAAAAAATCGGATTAAAGAAATGCGAATTAAGGAGAAAATTAAACGATATATATAAAACGATTAAAAATAAAAACACAGAGTCGAGATATGATATCTCTCCTTAATTCATGAATTTTTTCGCAGTGTGGCGGATCTGTGATATTCTGAATCCCAGAATACAAATGTGTGAGACTATAGTCGGGATACTCGACTATAGAATCTGCGAACTAAGAATCTATGCTATACTCTCGAGACACTTACTGAGAAAAGAGAGATTGCTGGAGTTTTTCTTTTTGATGTTTCAGAGATGAATCAGTGAAAAATGAAAAGAGATGTGACTAGTATATATAGCAAAGAGAGAGAGGTGATCAGCTCCTCTATCATAAAGACAAGACGCAGATCGTGGGCAATAATTATAAGGCGTAATGTCAGGACGTGGAGCGCAAGACACGGAGCCGTTACGATTCTGCAAGAAAGGAGAAACGTTTTGAATCTTTTGTATTCAAAACGTGTTGACTTTTGACCAAAAATATCTGATCTTCTTAGAGTCCAAGTTCCCTAACTGTCCTAAGTGTCCTAATTGCCAAATATAAAACCCACGAGCCCACGAGTCCACGAGCCACGTGCCGAGCCGAGCGAGCGACGGCGGCGGCGCGCGCCCGTGAGGCTCAACCATCTCTCTTTCTAGGTGCATACTTTGATATTAGAAGTGTGTTGCCTCTCTTATATATTGCATGACTTTTCATCATCTTAGCAATGTGGGACAATGTTAAAAAACACACTTAGCCTTATGAGTTAAAATAACTCTTAGACCCAAGTGGTTTATCATTGGTCCATTTCTCATTCACATTTCACCAATTAATCTTTTTAATTATCTGGCCCATGAAGTCTTAATTAAAATGTGATTAAAATTGGTCCAACAATCCTCCACATGAATAGAAATAACTCTAAATAAATGGAGATTTTGACAGACTCGAAAGACTATACTGACAAGACTAGACAGACAGACGGTTAAGAGTATAAGCAAAAAATCACTGTTTCTGAGATGGTTACATTTTTCAGCTTTGAACGACTCATTGTTAATATATGTCGGGTTTACTCGGCCAGATGGTGAACATGATGTCTTGAACCATCCGGATTTTTATGTAAACCTAGACAACAGCCATAACCCAATTTCATTTTCTCGTAGAACTCAGTTCTCTATTGTGTTCATTGTGGCCTTGAACATGCCTTGTATCATGAGTGAATTCAGAAAATATAGCCTTTCGTTCATTCTCCTAGAAACAACTTTTTTCTCACTCACTAGGTGATATGTCATTAGACTTTATTTTATGAAGTATCATGTAATACTCCACAAATATATCAAAGCTATGGTGGATATCATTAAAAGCAACGCTTATCTTTTTATACAGGAAACACTGTATATCATCTTAGGAACTGGGTAATTTCCAGTGCTTGTAAGTAGAGTTAATTTGAATTAGTTGTCCCTTTGAACCTACATCTTGGGATCTCCAGTCACGTATGTGGGGTTTCCATCAAAGTTCCTCTTAATTAATAGGCTTTAAGCCCAATTCTTTCGATGATTTTACCACTTGATCTCTTGGCAAACCTTTAGTAAACGGATTAGCTAGGTTATCTACCGATTTTACATAGTCTACTGTGATTACACCAGTTGAGATCAAATGTCTAATGGTTTTATGTCTCGTCTGATATGACGAGATTTACCATTGTAGAAGTATTCAGTGCCCGTGCGATAGCCGATTGACTATCACAGTGTACACGTAGTGCCGGGAGTGGTTTCTCCCACATGGGGATATCTTCCAAAAAATTTTGAAGCCATTATGCTTCTTATGCAGCTTTGTCTAACGCTATGAATTCAGATTCCATGGTTGATCTAGCCAGCAGAGTTTGTTTGGAAGATTTCCAGGACACTGCTGCACCGCCTAGAGTAAAGACATATCCACTTGTGGATTTAGAGTTTTTGGAGTCGGATATCTAGTTTGCATCACTACATCCTTCCAAAAATATCGGTTCTTTACCATAGTGCAAGCCATAATTTTTCGTGTATCGCAAGTAATTTAAAATTCTTGTTATGGCTTTCCAGTGTTGTTTGCCTGGATTACTTATGTAGCGGCTCAGTACATTGACTGCGTGCGCCAGATCGGGTCGATTATAATTAGTTAGGTACATAAGACTACCAATAACCCGAGCATACTCCACTTATGACACCGCTTCACCCGAATTTTTCATCAAGGTAAGTTGCGAGTCTTCCGGAGTTTTTGCAGTCCCAGTAGAGTGGTTCTTGAACCTCTCTAGGATTTTTTCTGCATAATGATCTTGAGATAGAGTTATTCCGTCTGAAGTCCTTATGATTTTTATCCCTAAAATGACATATGCGAGACCCATGTCTTTCATGTCAAACTGTCCACTAAGCATGTTCTTAGTTTGTTGGATAATATCTTTGTTGCTCCCAATAATGAGCATGTCATCTACATATAGACGGAGCAAAATATACACACTAGGAGTAATTTTGATGTATATACATTTATCACATTCGTTGATGTAAAATCCATTTGACATAATGACATTGTTAACTTTTTCATGCCATTGTTTTAGGGCTTGTTTAAGTCCATATAAAGACTTCACAAGTCGACAGACTTGGTGATCTATTCCAGGGAGTACAAAACCTTCGGGTTATTTCATATAAATCTCCTCTTCAAAATCAGCTTTTAGAAAAGCAGTTTTACATCCATTTGATGGATTTCGAGATCTTGTAAAGCTGAAATTCCTATTAGCATTCGAATCGAAGTTATTCTCGTTACCGGAGAATATGTGTCAAAAAAATCATGACCTTCTTTTTGTCTGAATCCTTGCACCACAAGTCTAGCCTTGTACTTATCAATTGCGCCATCGGTTTTTTTTTTTTTTTTGAAAATCCATCTACACCCTAGAGCTGTAAAACCTGGTGGTAAATCGTTTATCTCATATGTATTGTGTTGCATAATTGATTCGATTTCACTATTGACGGCTTCTTTCTAATAAGGTGCGCCTGGTGTAGACATGGCTTCAGTGAATGTTCTTGGTTCATTCTCGAGGAGAAAGACCATTAAGAAATCTTCACCAAATTTTGTTTTCTTACGAGCTCTTTTGCTTCGTCTAGGTTCATCTTCCACTTATTCTGTATCATTAAATGATGTCCCATAAGCGCCTGCCTCATTGACAAAGGTAGTTGCAGCTCTTTCTTCACGAGTTCGCTTTGAACCTTGTTTATCCTTACAAGGAAACACGTGTTCAAAGAAAGATGCAGTTCTTGATTCAATGATTGTGTTGACATGGATATCTGGTACGTCTAATTTATGAACCAGAAACCGATAAGCACTACTATTGTGTGCATATCCGATGAATATTCAATCCACAGTTTTAGGTCCGATTGCAATCTTTTTAGGAGGTGGTACTGCGAGCTAAGCACCCCCACACGTTGAGATATTTATACGAAGGTACGTTACCTTTCCAAAGTTCATATGGCATTTTGCCAGTGACTTTGTGTGAATTTTGTTAAGGATATAGTTTGTGGTGAGCAAAGCTTCCTCCCACAGGAATCTGGGCTCCACAGATTCTGGGTTAGCCCAGATTCCTGTAACATTGCATTCATCATTTTTTTTAGAGTACGGTTCTTTCGTTCCGAAGCTCCATTAGATTCTGGTGAATAAGGAGCAGTGATTTGATGGATAATGCATTTTTCAGTACATAATGCATTAAAAGGTCCATCATATTCACCTCCTCTATCACTTTGAACTATTTTAATAGTTTTTTCAAGTTTGTTTTCGACTTCGGTCTTGTATTCTTTGAATTTTTCCAAGACTTCGTCTTTGCTACGTAATAGGTATACATAGCAGTATCTTGTACAATGGTATATGAATGTTACAAAATACTTTTTACCGCCTCTTATTTGTACAAACTTTAAGTCGCATAAATCCGTGTGTATTAGACAAAGAGGTTCGATTGTTCTTTCAACATCATGAGGTGATGGTATTTTTGTAAGTTTTGCTTGTACACAAATTTCACATTTGTCTTTATTTATTTTGTATTTCGAAATTAAGTTCAAATTAATTAATCTTTGTATAGATTTATAATTCACATGTCCTAATCGTTCATGCCAAATGTTATCAAACTCAGTCAAATAAGCAACTTGTTTTTTTTTCATTGAAACTTTGGAAGTGGTTATATTATTGTTTCGGAGGACTGTCTGAACACAGATTTTTACTAGTCCTCATTTTTCATAACCTTTTCCAACAAAAATACCATGCTTCTTGATGATCAGCTTGTCAGACTCGTAGTTGATGGCAAATCCATGCTTGCCTAATACGGCCTCAGAGATCAAATTCTTCCTCATGCCTGGCACGTGTTTCACATTGTTCAGAATGAGTTCCTTGCCAGAAGTCATCTTTAACATGATTTTGCCCGTGCCTTTAATATTGGATTTTGACATGTTCCCCATCCTGAGCTGATTATCACCCTTGCTCTTTTGATATGTGCTAAACATCGTCTTATCGATGCATATATAGGTAGTGGCACCGGTGTCGTACCACAATTCCTTAGAGTTTTCCTCAGCCATGTTAGCTTTCGTGACCACCACGCACATGTCAACTTCGGTCAGGTTGGCTTGAGCATTGTCCTTTGCCTTTCTACGACATTCGGAATCCAAATGCCCCCTTCTTGTTGCAGTAGGTGCACTTCCCTGCGAATTTCTTCGGGAAGGTCGACTTCTTGAAGGTCGTGGATGTCTGAGGAGGGATCTTGTTTGGCACATGTTTGTTGGGAACAAACTTGCCTTTTCCCTTCCTCTTGTACTTCCCTACATTAGCATCATGAGTGATAACTATGATGGATTTTCGCTTGAACGACTCATTTTGCAGCCTGGATATCAATTTTGATAAAGTCAAAGTTTTTTGCTTATGATCAAGATAGTTCTTGAAGTCTACCCAATTAGGAGGTAACTTTTCGATGAAACAATTTACTATGAAGGTTTCACAGATCTTCATTCCTTCATCGGCTATCTCTTGGATATCATTTGAAGCTCATGAACTTGCTCCATGATGGGTTTTGAATCCATCATTTTGTAGTTCAGGAATTTCGCAGCAACAAATTTTCCTGAGCCCACATTGAAAGACTTGTACTTTTTATCCAGAGCATCCCAGAGAGCCTTGGAGGTTGAGAACTCACTATACCCGTTGTACAGCTGGTCAACCAGGCGGTTCTGGATGTAGCCTTGAGACAAGTAGTCTCCATGGTTCCATTCCTCGACACTAGCCAGAGCTCGGGTATCAGAATTGTCCGAAGGCAAAATAGGTTTGCACTCCGTGATATATTTCTCCAATTTCAGTGTGGTTAGAAACAAATGCATCTTTTTCTGCCACGACTTGAAGTTGGTCCCATCGAACTTATCTGGAGTGATAGCAGCGAGGGAAGGCACAATGGAGGTTTGCAGTGGAAGACCATCCCCTATTTGGGGCATCAATGCACTAGATCCTTGGCCCGAGAGAACGTTGTCATCACCGGTAGTCATGATGTGTATCAGAAGATAAACAGAATCAATATTGATAAGTGAAAATGATAGCTTTATAAAGCATTTTTATCACTATATAATTTTGTAGAATTTAACCAACAGGTTTTTTCCAGAAAATATTCAAGAAACGTTTCGCGAAACTTGCCCAAAAGCCTTCACGGAAATCGTTTATGAATTTGAAAGATTAATAAAAATTACAGAACAGATAGAAACCTTCTGCGAAATCGTTGTAGAACGTTTGCAGAACTGTTTCAGAGATAAATAATAAAGAAATTTTTAAAAACGTTTTTTGAAATCGTTTAAAAAACAGATCGCAATTCTCAATCCGATTCAAGCGATAAGCAGGAAGCAAATTTTATGAATTAAGATTGTAAGAATCAAAAAATTGGATTAAAAAATGCGAATTAATGAGAAGATTAAACGATATATATAAAACGATTTAAAATAAGAACACGGAGTCGAGATATAATCTCTCCTTAATTCATAAAATCTCCCGCAATGTGGCGGATCTGTGAGATTCTGAATCCAATGATACAACTGTGTGAGACTATAGTCGGGACACTCGACTATATAATATGCGAACTAAGAATCTACGCTATCCTCTAAAGACACTTACTAAGAAAAGAGAGAGAGAGATTGCTGGAGTTTTTTTCTGATATTTCAGAGATGAATCAGTGAAAAATGAGAAGAGATGTGGCTAGTATATATAGCAAAGAGAGAGAGGTGATCAGTTCCTCTATCATAAAGATAGAACGCAGATCGTGGGCAATAATCATAAGACGTAATGTCAGGACGTGGAGCGCAAGACACGGAGCCGTTACGATTCTGTAAGAAAGGAAAAATGTTTTGAATCTTTTGTATTCAAAACGTGTTGACTTTTGACCAAAAATATCTGATCATCTTAGAGCCCAAGTGCCCTAACTGCCATAAGTGCCAAATATAAAGCCCACAAGCCAAGAGCCACGTGCCGAGCCGAGCGAGCGGCGGCGGCATGCTCGCGCGTGTGGCTCAGCCATCTCTCTTTCTAGGAGCACACTTTTGATATTAAAAGTATGTTGCCTCTCTTATATATTGCATGACTTTTCATCATCTTAGCAATGTATGACAATGTTAAAAAACACAGTTAACCTTATGAGTTAAAATAACTCTTAAACCCAAGTGGTTTATCATTGGTCCATTTTTTATTCACATTTTACCAATTAATCTTTTTAATTATTTGGCCCATAAAACCTTAATCAAAATGTAATTAAAATTGGTCCAACAGTAGCTCTGTCGAGGAGTTAGGTGATTAGTTTGGGTGTTTTCCGGTTCGTGTGTAAGCTTAGACACAGTGCGATGGTTCTTGGTGGCTTCGCAGTGGCCTCTCGGTGGATCTCTCCTTCCAGCTTCTGGACTGCGAGAATTGGCTCCGGTATTGGTTGGCTTATATCCGGAGTTGTTTGCGGTGGCCTTCTCGGCTTCAGTGCTTCCTTCTTTCCAAGGCAAGTCTTCGGATTTCTTTCGAGGTTGCGGTTTGAGCCAGAGACGAAGTGATATACGGTGTTTGATTCGTCGGTGATCTCATTCTTTGAGATTGCGGATCTTTTTGAGGATGAGATCGGATCTCGAGTGCGTGTCCCGGCTGCTTCCTCCGCTGTGGTTCCTTTTTATTTGTTATGCTCTATCATTGTGGTGGTGGTTTCTCTGTTCGTCCCTTGTCCTCGTTGATGAGGTGTGTTTTTGGGCTTTCCTTCCACTTATCGCTGCTGGAGTTGGTTCGGTATTTGTTCTCCGCTGCCGATTTCATTCTAGAGTGGTTTGAGCCGTTGCGAGTTGCTGGAGTTGTTGCGGCGGAGCTCCCTCACGCTCCGTTCTGTCTCGGGTCTTATTCTCTCTGTTTGAACTGGTTTTGTATCATTTGTCCTTCTCAGTGTTGGCTCCAAACCAGGTTCTTTGGGTTGTTGTATTTGTTTAAGGTCCTTGCTAAGTTTAGAGTCGTTGTTTTGGTTTTTGAGTTCGTTCTTAATCTTGCTGCTCTCTTAATTGTCGATGTAGTTTAAGGGATTTTAGTTTGGCAATGTCATGTTGTTTGGATTCGCCTTTGGGATGGTATTCCACTGTGGAGGCATCTACTAGACTTTTCCTTTTTTGCCTTCGGTTCTGGGAGTTGGTATCAAGACGAAACAGTGGTTTCAATTTTCAGTTCTTCTCTTGCGAGGAGGTGGTTATGTTTTAGTCTGTAGATGACTAACGTTGGGTTGCGAATGTCCGCGTGCAAGAGTTGTTGATCTTCTTTGGCGTTTTCCCTTCGGAGGTCAAGGTTTTTCCTTTGAGCCTAGGGCTTCTCGAGTTCCCGGTTTTTTCGGTTTGGTTGCTTTGGTGTGGTGTCTTTGCTCTGAGCCTTCTCCGTTCTGCGCTCTTTTCCGCCCTAGCTGCTATGGGTAGAGTTTGTTTTAGAACCGGGGTCAAGTCTTCCAGTTTTCTGGAAGTGTCTCAGTGGTTGGTTGCTATTCTTAGCTCCTGTTTGTTTGGCGCAGCTTTGGTTTCAACAGGTTCTTTGGAAAGTTTGTAGGAGGGTTTCGGTTCTGCAGTTCTGCGTTTGTGATTAGTTCCTCTTATTCGTTGTCGTTCGGCCCTTTTCTCCTTTCGATTTGATTCTAGTGTCCCTCGTGTAGGACTTCGTCTTTCGGGATCTCTTTTTCCGATGGCTTACTGTATTTTCGACTTATATTTTTATAAAAATCAGATTACAAAAAAAGAAAAAAAAGATTTATGACTGATGTATGCATAAATCATATCAATTTAATTTTTTTTTGGCAATTGAATATTGTCTTTTGAATTCTAAAAAAAATATGTTGGCACGAGAAAGTTTTAAAATAATTGATTTGAGATATATACATCATTTAGGTGAATAAACCATTTTAAAATGAATTTTATAGTTAATTAATTGTTACACATGATAATTTTGGGATGAATTATTTACTAAATAATTATGACTTTTTGGATGTTGTCGTCGTTTATATTATAATAAGATATTTGATCTAATTTTATTACAAATGATAATCAATTGATCGAATTCAACTATCTGCAACACATACGATTATGAAGAACAGTTCCACGGAGAATGACTCTACAACGCATGTCTCCCCGTAATACACAGATCCGCGATGGACAGCTTTCTCCGCGCCTATGATGGATGTTTCTCTCTACAATATACGAAACTACGATGGATGACTCTATTTGCTGCATTCTAAAATCTCCAATAAATTTTGCATTTATTAATCTACATAAATTGTATTATCTGAGAATCGAATCTTAGATCAAATGTGAAAACCTTTAAATTCTTGATCAGGCCAAAGGTTTCCACACTAAATAATTATAACTAGTATGCAATAATGATTTTTTAACCCAAAACAAAAAAAACGAAAAACAGAATACCATACGACAAATATTACGAATTATACGGAAAGATTAACAAATTGTTAAATCAAGGTGATCCAGTGGCAGAAGATCTAGAAAATGTCTATAAACATAAACGACTCTCTACACTATGCAACTAATTAATACTATTTGGATCATATCATTTTTTTTTGGGTCTCCACGTACTAATTAATACTATTTGGATCATATGCAACTAATTAGAACTGGCGTCTTTCCATCTGGTTCCAAAGGTGAAGACGTCGTGGTTTTGAAACTTTATTGGTTGATTATTTTATATTGAAGAAGATGTTCTCGAGACAGTCTTCCCCTCGCCTAACAGATCCGAGTCCCTTTCTCTCCGATTTTTTAGAATAATTATTCAATCAGCGATGTATATCAGCAGCTTGTCCTCTTTGATTTTCCTCTCGTAGATAAAATTTTAGTACGTTGTATTGAATTGAATATCATTTGAAGATGCTTCGGGTGATTGGATTGAATATCATTTGAAGATGTTTTGGGTGATTGGATTGCTTTCTTTTTTGTTGGTGGTCTTCTTCTTCTTAGCGTTCTGTGTCTTATCTTCCGATTTGGGCTTAGCTTTAGCTACAGTATTTGGTGGATTTGGTGGTTGATGTTAGATTTGACAGTTGTAAGGATCTTTTGTTTGAACTTTGTTTTTCGGTAGTTGTTTTGGGTTTTGTTTCTCTTGTTTGGACTAATGGTTTCGGATGGATTTGTTTCTGTGCTGGCTTTTGGTTTCAGATGGGTTTATTTCTTGCCCACTTATGGTTCATATGTAAAATATCTAAATTTCAATATAATCGAACTAGATGACAAAAAAAACTATTTGGATCATATCATAGACGATTGTCTTCTAAAATATAATAATTTAATTGCAACGAAGCCTATTTTCTAACAAGTAATTATACCCAAAAAAAATTCAAGTACTCAATTCTTTGAGATAATTAAAAGTGGATTGTTGATTCATATTTAAAGAAACGAAAGCCGAAAAGACATTAATCACAAATCGATTGTTTAAACAGTTTTAAAATTTGCAATGGCATGGTGGCAAAAATTAGTACATATTTTTCTGTCTATATTATTCTAAACATTAAGAATTCCAATATATACATATATATATATATATATATATATATAGGAAAATGGAGAGGTGGAACATGGATGACAGAATGGTCTATAGTCTATTTAATCCGCTAACAAGCCCTCGTAGGAAAAGTTGGCAAATTGACTTTCAAAATTTACAAATCAAATTTCCAAATAATTGTTGTTAAATAATCGTTTAACAATATTATCTTTTTTTTTTTTTTAAAGACGTAAGACTGTCCATCATATTTAATGTTCGAGTGAATATACAGATGGGATTAGTAAAACATACTCTAATGTTTAAAATACAACTGTCAACATATTTATATTTGATCCATTTAATTAAATATATAAGTACAGATAACATGTATATGTGTACTATCTGACCAAATTACTCATATTTTCATTTTATTAAGGGTTTTCTGCAAAAAAATCTTCCAACTGATTATAATTTGCAATTTTACATTCGAGATACATAAAATGCAGGTCAATCTATAAAATTAGAGTCAATCCACAATATAGCCTTCGGCCGTATATAGATTTTTCCATCCGTATATAGCCGTGTATAAACTATGAAAACTACATCGTTTTGTATATTTTTTAAAAACCAAAATAATACAAAATTGAGACTCAAACACGTGATCTGAAAGATCAACATCCAACACATTACCAATCATTCTAACACGGATTTAATTAAATTACAAACATATTTGTTTATAACTCTATTAAAAAGAATGGCTTTCTCTCCCCTCGTTGCTTTCTCAATCTGATGAGATGGAGAAGAACGTCAAGAAAATCGTCGCGCACAAGAAAGATTACGGTGTTCTTAAAAGCCAATACGATTCTCTCTCCGTCACAATTTCGATTCTCTATTACGTGATAACGATTCTCTTTTCCAAAAGGTGAAAAAATCGATTTTTAGAGATATGAAAAATTAAAATTACAAAAATCGAATTTTTTTGAATGATTTGATTGAGATTGTGATTGTAGATTAGTGAAATCAAAGCTAAGATAAACAGTATTGAAGTTCATTCATCACACGAACAAGATAAGGTTGGTATTTGATTATTCAAATATATGCAGCAGATGACGGATTGGGTCTTTTCTCCGGTGACTCGGCGGTTCGGAATCGGCGCCAGATTTACATGGGCAGGGTTTGTGGCTTTTGGCGTCATCTCCAAGCAGATGAAGTCACGACTCGAGATGCTCTAGGAAGACGATAACACAAGGTTCGTATTAAGAACTGAAGATAGAAAATTAAGTGAATGTTTGCTATTAGGAATATGAAATAAGGATTTGTTTAACGGAAGATTAACGCCGTCGATGATTGTTACCTCTAACGTTTCTAATCCAGTGAGCCAAATCGCGAATTTAATCGGTCTAAAATTTCTCTGACGTTTTTCTTCATCTCATCAGATCGGGAAAGCAATGAGGAAGAGAGAAAGCCATTCTTTCTAATAGCCTTATAAATATTTATGTTTGTAGTTTAATCAAAAATGCGTTACCACAATTGGTTATGTGCGCTTGATGATCATCTATGAAGTCTTGAGTTCAAAACTCCATTTTATATTATTTTGGTTTTTAAAAATATACAAAACGACGTAATTTTGATAGTTTATACAAAAAAATGTATACACGGTCGAGGGCTATATTGCGAATTGACTCTAATTTTATAAGTTGACCTGCATTTTTTGCACCTCAAAAATAAAATTATAAACACTTACTTATTAAAAAGTTTTTTTTACAAAAAACCCTTTTATTAATAGATGATCTGAATTATTTGGTCCCAGAGATATATAAAACCTCGATGAATGTGAGAGAGGGAGAGTTATGCTGACGTATACTAATTTAAAAGAATTTGTTTTGTTCACAAATTTTTTTTAACAAATATAATCTTTAATTTGTAAATTATTTACACATATTTTATAGATATAGCCAAATAAAAAATATATAGATAGTCGCTTTAAAAAAATTGTTAAAGTGGATACGCCTAAAAATCTGTATGCTATGTTTGTAATTTGTATTCATATGTGCTTTTCTATGATCATTTGATACTATTTTTTTTGTAAAAAACAATCTCATATCAAACATGAAAAGTACCGTATCAAACACATCACACATTTCTACAAAAATTTAGAACAAAATAACAATAAACATTGTTATAGTAGTTCGGCTATAAACTATATTGCACCATAAATATTTTTACAACACAAGTTCATTTATAACATAACATGTAATTTAATATTTGTATTAATGTTATTATTTTGTTGTCATCTAAATTTAAATTCGTAAATACATGTATTGATAATTGTATAATACATGTTATTGATATAAAAAAACTATAACTAATATATAGAAACGACATATAGAACTACAATAAATAAATATATATATATATATATATATATATATATATTCATAGAATATTTTGTATACTTTATTTTTCATAGAATGTTTCGTATACTTTATACCCCACACACACAATTCAACGATTATATACATAGTAAGTTAGTAACTCCTTAATCTATATATTTTGACTTTAGTCTCTTTTTTATCTCGTTTTCCATTCTTTTTTATCTAATCAAATGGTTTGATATTCCATCGTGCATTGAATTTAAACCAAATTGCGATAGTCGAAGTAAATTAACTACCTTTACTTATTTTTTAATTTCTAACAATCACGGAAATATTAACCAATAAACCAACAAACCTTTTTTAATATACATACTAGATTAGGACCCGTGTATAAACGGTTTATAATTTAATATTATATAAAATAAAAAAAATCAGATATCCGCGAAAATAAATAAAATAAGATTGAAAACACCAACACATAACCACCAATAGAAAAACCTAACATTTATTTGTTTATCTTGATTCTCCTACTTTTTATTGTAGCTATTATTTGATATCCAATTAAATTTTATCACATGTTTTCAAATATTTTAGTTTTTTCCTAATCCTATTTGAATTAAGTTTATTTTTCATTATTTAGCTATTCATATATTATATTTTTTAAACTTTAACGAATTGATTCTCATATTTCTATTTTTGAATTAGATTTACTTTTTAAATTATATTTGACTTGCTTTCTTCTTTTTTGTATACACATATTATTTTTCTTCTTATTAGACAGGAATAATAGCTATTTCATCAATTATTTTCTTATTTTCTATAATATTAATTACAAAGTATACTTATATAATTTTCTATTTTACTATTCATTTATACTTCTTATTTACATATACTAATTTAAATGCTAAAATTTCCTTTTTTAATATTTACTAATTTTATTTTTAATTTTACTTTAAAATTTTACTTTTTACTTTTTATGATCTAATTAATCAACATATGGAAACTTATATATTACTCATATAATTTTCTATTTTACTATTTGTTTACATTTCTTGTTTAGATATACTAATGTAAATGCTAAAATTTCTCTTTTTAATATTTATTAATTTTATTTTCAGTTTTGTTTGAAAATATATAAAATAATAACATACAAATATACTACCGAACTATTAGAAATATAAAACAAAAAAAATTATTAAAAATAATAATAAAGATCATCGTATGATATATACATACATATGTATATATATGCATATATGTTCATAATTTTATCTTTATTGTATGGATCAACTATCATATTAAATTCAAATTTTCTATTTTACTGACATTTACCATTAGCTTTATTTACAAATATATTAATATATGAACAATTAAAAAATATTCGCGATCTCTGATATAAATATTAATGAATACATATATTTTGCAATTAATCATCAAATTTAAATTTAAAATTTTACATATTCATCAAGTTTAGCTTTGTTTTTTAAAATATTTTTTTAACCTTTTATTTCATTTTTAATTATAATGTTTTAAATCATGCGCAGAAAAAAAATTTCTTAATACTTTTAGAAATTGGAAATAATATGTCTTTTTGTACAACATGAAATAATATTTTATTTTCTTTTTTATAGTTTTTTATTTAATATTTTTTTACTTGTCCAATAATATGTCTTATTTTCCTTTTCTTTTATCTTACTATTTCTATTTAGGTACACAATAATTTTATCTAATAAATAATTAATTTACGAAAAAAAAATTTCTATTTTTACATTATTTAGATTTGACACGTGTCAATCTAAATTAAAATTAATACGTGTCATGATCTGATGAGTTATAATTTTGCATATATGTTGCGCTTACATTAAACGCATCATGTTTTATATAATAAAGATATAGCAAAGACGCTAATTGAAACAGAAGTTTTACATCTGTCAGAATGAAAAATAAAACAAGATCAACAACACTTTTGTTATCAGACACAACAACATCACGCAAGTAGGCTAACACATGATTCAACCCAAACAATTATCGCCGCCACCTGAGCCCAAGATACAACGATAATCTTCACAAAACACAAATACAGAGCAAAAGCAGAGCATGATATGATGAAATGCATGACGAGCTGTACAGAAAATCAAATCGTGATCATAACCGATTTGACTCTCTCGGATCCCTAATTGAGATTGTAGCTTGACAAGTGTCATTAGGTTAAGCAATGAGCTTTGTATAAAAAGGGAAACGATGCAGCTATAGAACGATTGAGCAAATGAAATAAGAAAATGTTTTGTCATCTTCCACATTTTCTCCCTTTGTAAGCTCCTTACTTTTATGGTATCAGAGCCATGGATAGATCCACAGAGCTCCACACTTATCCACCTTTAAATATCTCTAATTGCGCCACTATCAAACTCACATAGAGGAGCTACATCCTATGGAAAACTCAATCCGATTCATTTCTCTCGACCAGGGTTTACTTGGCTTTGTTCCTGGTGCATCACCATCGCCTTCTCCCACTATCTCTGTTCCCAACATTGATGGCTTCACTGGAGAAGCTCCAATCCCCATCACCAACCATGGGATGGTCAAGGCGTGGCTTCTTAGTTCTTTCTCAGAAGATATTCTGAGTGTGGTGGTTGGATCCAACACTTCACAAGATGTATGGTTGTCCTTAGCAAAACATTTTAATAGGGTTTCTTCCACTCGGTTGTTTGAGTTACAGAGAAGACTTCAAACTCTCTAAAAAAGTATCTTAAAGATGTTAAAGGGATTTGTGATCAACTATCATCCATTGGTAGTGTTGTTAGTGAGAAGATGAAAATATATGCTGCTCTTTGTGGCTTAAGTAGAACGTATGAACATATCAAGACTAGTATTGAAGAATTAATGGACATGTATCCCAATCCTACCTTTGATGATGTGGTTCCCATATTGACCAGTTATGATGATCGCCTCTGAGATTAATTTAGTAGCAACCAATGTCACCCCACACTTGGCTTTCAATACAACAAAATTTGATGCGTCTTCTGGTTACTACAATAACAGTAATCAGGGCAGAGGAAAATTTTACAGACGGTTTGGAAGTGAAAGAGGCAAATGCTCTTTCTCTATTGGTTGGAGACACTACAAGAAAACAGGCCAATTTGCGAGGAGAATTTGCGACCAATATTGAGGTCGCAAATTTGCGAGGCGTTTGTTAGGAATTTGCGTATGGAGTCGCAAATTAGTCGCAAATTTGCGTGGATAATTTTCGTCGCAATTTCGTCGCAAATATCCTCAAATTTGCGACTAATTTGCGACGAAAAGATAGTTCGTAGCAAACACGTTGCAAATTTGCGAGGCATTTGCGGGACAGTTATTTTCTAAGATTTGCGACTGATTTGCGAGAATATTTAGAAAGTAGTTACCCACGTTTTTAATGATTTCCAACTGCTTTTTGCTACTAATTATTTGGTCGCAAATGGGTAGCAAAATACTAGCAAATGCCTTGCAAATATTTTTTCTTAGCAAATTAGTAACAAAGGTTGGTCGCAAATGAGTAGCAAAAATGGCTGATCCTCTATAAATAGCAAGCTATGGGGGAGACGAAAATATATCACAAACATCCCAAATCTACTCACAAAAATATTTTATTTCGCAAACACACTATAAATCCGATATTTTTTGTGGAGAGGTCGATAATCGGATCATGTCTTGGCATCATAAGATATACACGGTTTGGGCATGGATGTACAACCGTTGAGATCCAGATACCGGTGAAGTGACGAGAGAATTTAGAGATGGTCTTGATCAATTTTTGACCCACGCGACACATCAGTCATTCGCGGTAGAAAACGGTAACAAAATTTTCTGTCCTTGTGTTAAGTGCGAGAACATTGATCATCATGATGCAAACACTGTTTGGAAGCATTTATATATGAGGGGGTTTTTACCTAACTATTATGTGTGGTTTGCGCACGGAGAAGATTTTGTAGTTAATGTTCCGGGTAGTTCAAGTACGAGTTATCATGGCAATCAAGATGGCGCTAGTAGTTTTGATAATAACTATGATCAGCATGCTCATCAGCAAGATTATAATGAATATGGATATGGTAATAGTGATGGGAATAGGTTTCATGACATGGTTACTGATGCATTTCATGAAAGTACTGCCTCGTTTAATGATAATACTTTTGAAGAACCAAACCCGAGTGCTAAAAAGTTTTACGATATGTTAGACACTGCTAATGAACCCATCTACGAAGGATGTAGAGAAGGGCTTTCAAAATTGTCATTAGCATCTAGGATGATGACAATTAAAAGCGAAGATAACATTAGTGAAAATTGCATGGATAAATGGACTGCATTGTTTAACGAGTATTTGCCGGAGGGCAATAACTCGGCAGAGAGTTACTATGAAATACAGAGACTGGTCGCGAGTCTTGGTTTACCGTCTGAGATGATTGACGTCTGCATTGATAACTGTATGATTTTCTGGAAAGATGATGCTAAGTTGCAGGAATGTCGTTTTTGCGGAAAATCGAGATATAAAGAGACAGGTGGCCGCACGAGGGTGCCGTTCCAACGTATATGGTATCTTCCGATAACAGATAGATTGAAGCGATTATACTAATGAGAGCAGACTGCTGGAGCAATGAGGTGGCACGCAGAACACTTTAGTGAGGAAGGGGTGATCTCTCATCCATCAGATGCGAAGGCGTGGAAACACTTTAACACGGTACATTCAGACTTTGCTGAAGAACATAAAAATGTTTATTTGGGTCTTTGCACTGATGGGTTTAGTCCGTTTGGTATGTCTGGTCGGCAATACTCGTTGTGGCTAGTCATAGTAACGCCTTATAATTTACCTCCGGATATGTGCATGCATCGAGAATTTTTGTTCATGAGCATTCTTGTTCCGGGCCCTAAGCATCCAAAAAGATCTATTGACGTGTTTTTGCAGCCTCTGATCCACGAATTACAGGAGTTGTGGCATGTCGGTGTACGAACATTCGATTCAGCAAACCGCCAGAACTTCACCATGAAGGCTGTGCTTATGTGGACCATAAGCGACTTCCCCGCCTATGGGATGTTATCTGGATGGACAACTCATGGGAAATTGTCATGTCCTTACTGTCTGGATCAGACTGATGCGTTTCAATTGACGAATGGACGCAAAACGTGCTGGTTCGATTGTCATCGTCGATTTCTGCCATTGGGTCATCCATATAGAAATAACAAGAAGTTGTTCAAGAAAAACAAAACCGTCAAAGTCCCCCCCCCCCCCCGGTTTATCTTTCAGGGGAACAGTTGGAAGCGCAAATAGATTATTGCGATGCTCAACAAACTGCAGAAGTTGGGGGTAACTGGTACAGTGTCCCCGCTAATATGTCGGGTGGGTATGGGCACTATCATAACTGGCATAAGAAAAGTATATTCTGGGAACTGCCGTACTGGAAGGATCATCTCTTGAGGCACAATTTGGATGTAATGCACGTCGAGAAGAACTTTTTTGAAAATATCATCCACACATTGTTGAATGTTCCGGGTAAAACAAAAGACAATTTGAAATCACGTTTGGATCTCCCTGGTATATGCGCAAGGCCTGAGTTGCACATTACAAGCGATGGTAGGGCACCGATTCCTATTTTTCGGCTGTCATTGGACTCAAAGAATAGTTTGTTTAAGTGGGTTAAGGATGATGTCAAATTCCCAGATGGATATGTGTCAACGTTCTCAAGGTGTGTCGAGCAAGGGCAAAAATTTTCAGGAATGAATTAAGAGCCATGATTGTCATGTATTCATGCAACGACTACTACCATTTGCATTGCAGGAGCTTCTACCAAATCACGTCCACGAGGCACTAGCAGGTATTATTCTTGTATTATATATATTTGTAGTTTATAATTAACTTGTACGTTGTACATAATTTCAGGTATCGGGGCATTTTTCAGAGACTTATGTGCTCGAACATTAAATGCGGATGAAATCTTGACGTTGAAATCAGACATCGCAGTTATTCTTTGCAACTTGGAGAAGATATTTCCTCCTTCATTTTTCGACGTGATGGAACATCTGGTAGTACACTTACCGCATGAGTTGGATCTTGGTGGACCAGTCCAATTTCGATGGATGTACCCATTCGAAAGGTTCTTCAAACATTTGAAGATGAAAGCAAAAAATCTCGCAAGGGTTGAGGGATCTATCGTGGCAGGAAGTTTGACAGAGGAGACATCTAATTTCTCGAGTTACTACTTTAGCCCAACCGTGAAAACAAAGAAAATGGGTCGTAAACGATACGATGATGGTGGGGTTGGGCGAACATATCCTGATGTGGGAGTACCCGATGTCTTCTCGGATTTAGGCCGAATGGGTGGCAAAGTGAAGGCAAGCGAGTGGTGTGATTACAAGCATTCTCACGCAGCTCATACTTATATCTTGCTAAACTGTGACTTCTTTCGACCGTATGAAAGGTATATATATATATATAGTACTAGTTTACTTATATACATATACAATTAATTATAATTAATCATCATCCTTTATTATGTGATGCACAGGATGCTCGAACAGCAAATACGGGAAGCATTTCCGGAACTTGACGACCAAGAAGTGAGATCATACGTTGAACGTGATTTCGCAGGATGGATGAGAGAGAAGGTACGTAACTATAACCATAATCTTATATATATATATATATGATATTAATTAATATTAGTAATCAACTAATTGCATTTGGCCTTGTAGGTGACCAAGAGGAGGTCTCGGCCGGGAACTTGGCCTCTGTGGGTCCACGAGTTCGTGATGGGGCCTATCGCTAATATAAGAACCGCTAAGATGTATTGTACTCGCAGATTTATTTTCCATACATTTGAGCATGGGCAACGAAGGGCCACTGCAAATTATGGTATTTATGTCCCAGGTGATACCAATTTTTACGGTATCCTGAAAGAAATCGTAGAAGTAGAGTATGCTGGGATGATGAATCTTAAATGCGTCCTATTTCGATGTGATTGGTTTGATCCAACTATTGGGGTTGGCGTAAGATCAAGCAAATTCGGAGTCGTGGATGTACAGGGACACCGGAGTTACACTGGCAAGTTCGAACCATTCGTGTTAGCATCTCAAGCGGAGCAAGTAGTTTTCATTCCTTACCCTCGAACTCGGGTCCGATGTGAACAGAATTGGTTGTCTGTTATTAAAGTGAACCCACGGGGTCGAATTATCGGGGGCTTAGCTGATGATGATCTACCGCCCGTGCAACCTGAAAGGACAGAAACAGTTTACATCCCCATCGATTCAAGCAATGATTTGACCAGAATTGACCCGCTTTATAGGGGACTTGAAGTCATATGCGAGGAATCTGATAGTCAAGCGGAGTCAGACGAGTTTGATGGAGGGGACGAAGTTGAGGATGATGACGAAGAAGACGAAAATGGACAAACTTACGTTTCCGATCATGATGAGTAACAATTATGTATCGTGTATTATAATCATCGTTTGTAAGAATTATGTATTATATCGTGTTTTTTTTATAAAATAAATCAACTAAAAATTGCGACTAATTTGCGACTGGTAGTCGCAATTTAGTAGCAAAATTTGCGACTAAATTGCGACTACACGCCGCAAATTAGTCGCAATTTTTGGTTGATTTTACCCTAAACCCTAAAAATCCTATATACCTTAAACCCTAAAAATCATAAAAATCCTATAAACCTTAAACCCTAAAACCCTAGGAACCTAAGTAAACCCTCAAAGCCCTAAACCCTAAACTATGTGTATCGTATTTTTTAAAAAAATAAATCAACTAAAATTGCGACTAATTTGCGACTCGTAGTCACAATTTAGTAGCAAAATTTGCGACTAAATTGCGACTACACGCCGCAAATTAGTCGCAATTTTTGGTTGTTTTACCCTAAACCCTAAAAATCCTATATACCTTAAACCCTAAAAATCATAAAAATCCTATAAACCTTAAACCCTAAAACCCTAGGAACCTAAATAAACCCTCAAAGCCCTAAACCCTAAACTATGTGTATCGTATTTTTTTAAAAAATAAATCAACTAAAATTGCGACTAATTTGTGACTCGTATTCGCAATTTAGTAGCAAAATTTGCGACTAAGTTGCGACTGCACGCCGCAAATTAGTCGCAATTTTTGGTTGATTTACCCTAAACCCTAAAAATCCTATATACCTTAAACCCTAAAATCCCTAGAAACCTAAATAAACCCTCAAAGCCCCAAACCCTAATGCATATAGGCTAGTTGAATAAATCCTATTACTTTCTCGAACAACTTTTAGATTTAAAGAATCTACATAACTTAAGTATGTCACTATATAGATGATTCGATCAATTTTCGTAGGATTGTCGAATTTTTTATATAATTGCCCTAAACCCTAAACACATACCCTAATGTATAATTATAGGCTGTATATATGTATGAACTTTGCGATACACCGAAACCCTAAACCCTAAACCATTTTTTCTTCTTTTTTTATTCGGGTAGTCGCAAATGAGTAGCAAATTTTTGCGACTCATTTGCGACGCCACGTGGCAACCGCGTCGCAAATCTTGGCGGTTTAATTTACCGCGTGTTGAATATTTGACCAGATTTGCGACTAAATTACGACGTGGCGTCGCAAATGGGTCGCAAAAAATGGCGGTAATAAAAAAAATTAACCTTTTTATTTTGGCGGGTGTTGAAAAATTGACCAAATTGCGACCTATTTGCGATGCCACGTCGCAATCTAGTCGCAAATTTGGGCGGCAAATCCGATTGGGTGAAAAAAACGGTGCGTTTTTGCGACTAGATTGCGACCAAATTGCGACTCGATAAATTTTTATATAAGGCAGCCAATTTGCCTTGCTCTTTGCTCATTTTCTCACATCCTCACTCTCTCTACTCGCAATTCTCTCTCTCTAAAAGGTATATTCCGATTTTTTTTTAAAATTTATAATTTTTGCTTTAGAAAGGTTAGGAATAGATTTAGGTATGGAATAAATTTATAGTTTTGGTTTTATAATGGTTAGGAATATAGTTAGATTGAATATAATTTTTATTATATATTTTATTGCAGATGGGTGATAGGCATAATGAGTATACCGGTTTTTTATCCGCTTCCGGTACACCTGTACCGCGACGCGGCGGGTCCCATTCACGACGTGACGGACCTTCTTCATCGACTCCGCCTTCTCGGATTTTGTTCCAGAGACGCAGCCACATGATCTGCCACCTGAGGCTCCACAGTTCGAGCATATGACGCTGGAGCAGCTTCTCGTTAGTCCCGGACGGGATGTTCTAACGAGATTGGATCCGCATCTTTCCCCGGGAACTTTATGGTAACTATATTATTTTTCAATTATTAAATAAATATTTTTTTTTTAATTGTTTATAACATAACTTTTTTTTTCCAGGTTTGGCCATAATAAAGTTGGACAGACTATTAGGAAACTGATCGAGCGGGATTTCAAAGCCCCGCACCCGAGTTGGAGCAAGGTGCCCCAGGAGACGAGGGATAGGTGGTTTCACACTTTCGCGGTAATTCTATTAATTTGGCGTTAGTTTATAATTTTATTTCTATTAATAATTTAATTTATAATTTACAATGTATATACTAATATTAAATTTCTACTAATGTGAATTTTTATTTTTTATAGCAAAAATATAGATGGGATGTCGAGATCACGGGACTGGTCCGGGATGCCTTCGATGACAAGGCGATGCATCGCCTTACTGATCAAGTCGGCCGCTGGAAAAAGAAATGGAAGGTGGACCCTGAGCATGCGATGCCTGAGTGGTTCAACCCGACGGTTTGGGCGGGTCTCATTGCCTACTGGCAGTTGCCGACTTCCGAAGACACAAGCAGCAAGTGCCGGGCCGCGCGGTACACCAAGGTTGACGGAGAAGGCATTTCGAAGCATGTCTCGGGGCAGTTGTCCTTCTTCGAACAAGCGCGCCGTATTGTAAGTTGAATTCAATTTCTATAGTTCAAATTTTAAAAATTCTTTAAGTTAAATTATCTCACGATTTAACATATTTTTACCATTTTTCAGGCACAGACGAAAGGTGCCCCGGCTACGATGCCCGAGATTTGGGAGAAGACCCACAGACGCCAGGACGGTACGTGGGTTGATAGTCGAGTTCAGCAACTTCACGGTGATGTGACTTCCCGGGTCGAGGAAATCACATCGCAGTCCACTCCCGATGGTCAACCCGTCCAAATGACCCCAGTGGACGTAAATCGCATAGCCACTCAGGTAACGAAAACAAACTTTTATTACTAATTCATATATAATAATTTAAGTATTTATTTATTTCTTTATTAAATTTTATTTTACAGCTAGCTCCCTGTACCAGAAAGGGGAAGATTGCTTTCATGGGATCTATTCCGACGGATGCCGAGGGAGTTCCCTTTTGCCCGGTTTCGACATACGTCCCGGACCCGATTAGAGATAAGAAGCTAGAGATCGCGGAAGCAGAGATCAGATCGCTGAAGCAGCAACACGACGCCTATGATATGATGTTCGAGTTACTTGGGGATTCGAACCCGGCGATTCGGGAGATGCTGAGGAAGAAGAAACAAGGAGAAGCTGGTTCTTCTTCAGCTTCTGCTTCGGAATTTCATGAAGCTTCGGATTTTCAGGATATTGATGATTTGTAGTTATTTTGTTCGTTGTACTAAATACTCGTTTTATGTAATATATTAATTAAATTTTATTTTATTTTTATTTTATTTCCGAAACAATTAAAAATTCTGTTTAAAAAAAAAAAAAAAAAAATTTTATTTTTTGCAACTGATTTGCGACCGTCCAAACCCCACAAACTCCTCGCAATATTTCCTCACAAATTTTCCTCGCAAACTAGTAGAAAAATTTGCCTCGCAAATGCCTAGCAAAATTTGCCTCGCAAACTAGTAGCAAAATTTGCCTCGCAAATGCCTTGCAAAAATAATCCTCGCAAACTAGTAGCAAAATTTGCCTCGCAAATGCCTTGCAAAATATCCTCGCAAACGCCTCGCAAAATTTGTCTCGCAAATGCCTCGCAAACTCTGCCTCGCAAACGCCTCGCAAATTTTTGCGAGGCATTTGCGACCAAATTTCTTTCCTCGCATAATTTGCGACTAGATTGCGACGATTTTTCGTTTGCGACTAGCTGGTTGTGACGATTCGTATTTGGTCGCAAATGCCTCGCAAATTTCCATTTGCGAGGCATTTGCGACCACAATCTTAGTCGCAAATTGGCCTGTTTTCTTGTAGTGAGAGGGTTTCACCAACAAATTTCCTCTAGATCAAGTGTTGCAAGTTCCTTTGGTGGTGAAAATCGACCAGTTTATCAAATATGTGGTGAAGTAGGACATTCAGCTCTTCAATGCTGGCATCGCTTTAACCACATTTATCAATATGAAGAGCTCCCTAGTGCTTTGGTAGCTTTGAGAATCACTGATGTGACTGAACACACTGGCCAAAAATGTTATCCAGACACTAGTGAATGATATAGGATCGGAATCACTCCAATTCTAAGATCACTCAATGATCGAGAGATTCCAAGCCTAACTCGCGGAAAGGTGGATTGAATGTAGAGATGGAAGGGAAGTGATTGACTCGCTCAATCAAATGGACGAAGATGCTTGTTGAATCACACAACAAACCGATCTGTGACTTCATTAGAGGTTGGTGTATCGCACACTAAATTCAAATGAAAGAACTCAAAGAACTCGTCTTTGAAAAGAAAACGTAATGCTTTGTATTAAACTATGATCAAGGGTGATTTACAATGAACTAAGAGCCGAGCTTTTATAGGCTCAATATAAAACGGTCATGGACTCTAAAATGACAAAAGAAATCGCAAAAATAAATGTAAAGAGCCGTTGGAATTGATTGGTGAATCTTGGCCGAAAATGGAAAGTTTGAATGCTCCTTGTATCTAGATAACTTGGAAAGGTAGAGATGCGCCTTTGGGAGTCTCTTATGTACGTGGAAGATCTCCAAAATGCAGCAGCATTGATAAAGAAGCCGTTGAGTGTGAACATAGGTGTGAACGCTCCTAAATAAGGCAAGTGTATATTCAACTTGTTATTTTGGGCATTCAGCTCGTGGGGATGAATGTAGACGGCTTCCTGGGTTAAAAGGTAACTCTCTTATGCTCCTAGATGGTCTCCAAGTCGTGGCTTCAGCTGAGCATAAGTTTGGTGGACGAGTTTCCTTAATTACACCCGGTTTTGGACCTCTTTGGTAAGCTCTCAAACCAACTCAAACCAGGCATGATTTCTCTTGATAAATCTCCTTAGAATTGTTGGTTTGTTGGTGCATAACAAATTTGAGGTGATTGGATCGAGCCAATTCTCCTAGGGGCAGCTTCCATGGCTCGGTTAAGGCTCCGGGTGGAGGTTTGTGAACATCTCCAAATCTGATCATTCCAATTGGGTTCTAGATCGATCATTCTCCTTAGAACATATGATTGGCTGATGAATCTTCAATCTAGGTCGGGTAAAGTCTCCTTTGGTTCGGTGAAGTTGATTTTGGTACGGTTCGGGTGAGTCCTCTAGTACCATCTTCGAATCGGATGGCTGGTAAATGATTCCACCTGAACCATTAGTCTTTTTAGGGTTGATTTGCTGATGAATAATCAACCCTAGGCCTTGTGCTTGATCGGAACTCCATTTGGACAAGAATTCTCCAAAATACTCTGTATTGACCGGTTTGGTATGTGTACCAGCTGGTTTGGTATGCTCCTGGTTTGGCATGGTTTGGATGTCCGCATCACTAGTGCTACTACACATGTTACCAACTCTCCACACCATCTGCTGCAGTCTCAACCACCCTACACCGGCTCTAACTCAATCATGGTATATGATGGTAACTTCATCCCAATCACTTACACTGGCTCCACTAGTCTTCCTTCAACCCCGTGTACTTTACCTCTTAAGGATGTTCTGGTGTATCTTGATGTTGCAAAATCTCTTTTATTTGTTTCAAAACTCACTTAAGATTATCCATGTTCCTTTGAGTTTGGATGTAATGGTGTGCGTGTCCCAGATAAGGAAACAAATAGGTTCTAACTATGGGAAACAATCGTGATGGGTTATATGTGCTGGAGGATCCATATTTCCAAGTCTTCTATTTCTCAAGGCAACAATATGCAGCTGCTGAAGTGTGGCATAGACGACTTGCCATCTAAACTCAAATATTCTCCAACTTCTATCTACTTAAAATGATATCATTATCAATAAGAGTGCACAGCTGATGTGTGAAGCTTGTCAATTTCAGAAAGCTCAAGACTTCATTTTTTGCTTTTACTTTTGTTGCTTCTAAAACTTTAGAACGAAGTCACCTTTGGGGACCTTCACCAATAATGTATGTCCAAGGTTTTAGATATTATGTAGTTTTCATTGATAAATACTTCAGATTATGTTGGTTTTGTCCCTTGAAGCTGAAATCTGACTCTTTTCTATCTTCAAAGTGTTTCAAGCTTTGGTTGAAAATAAGCTACTAACTCTAGGAAGCAATCGTGATGGGTTATATGTGTGAAGGATCCCTATTTTGAAGTCTTCTATTTCTCAAGGAAACAATATGCAACTGCTGAAGTGTGGCACATACAGCTTTCCATCCAAACTCAAATATTCTCCAGCTTCTATCTACTCAAAATGCTATCATTATTAATAAGAGTGTCCAGCTGATGTGTATTCACCTTTGGGGACCTTCACCAATAATGTTTGTTACTAAAATTTTCTAAGTAATCTTCTTCCTTCTTCAACTTTGAATCATTTGTGCAGTCCTTTTGAAGTCCTCGATAGAAAAGCACCAGATTACACTGCTCTGCGAGTCTATGCATTTGCATGCTATCATACACTTTGAGATTATACTTCTAACAAGTTTGACCCATAGTCTATGTAGCGTGTGTTTCTAGGATACTATGAAAAATATAAGGGGTACCGCTGTCTTGTTCCTGCAACTGGCAGAGTATATTAGTTGTCATGTTATTTTTGATGAAACGACCTTTCCATTTTCCTCTATTTGTCCAGACTTGCATTGTTCCAAAACAATCACTCTCACATCGGCTTGGCAACAAAGTTTTTCAACTGGAAGACCAACACCAAGCTACCCTTTGCCTAACACTACTTTATCTGCTTACATTACTTCACCCTCAATCTCTTCAAGTGCAGTTTATGATATGGATTATCTTCTATTTACTGAACAAGACTTTCACCTCTACCAAGTAGAGTCTCTCCTTCTGTTGTAACTACAACTAGAGATACAACAGACAAGACTACTGCAAATGACAAGGGTTGTTCTGGGTGTACGATATGCTTAGACCATGAACCTATAGGCAACAACTCCCTTATGTCACTTAGTAGGACATACACATTTATTTCCTCTTCATTTTCTTTATCATCAAGATCCTGCAAATGCAATTGGTTCCTTTCAACTTAGTTCCTCTCCAGCTCCAGCAGTCTCTCTGAATCCCACATATGTTGCTCAATCTCAGCCAACTCAACCAATGATTACTGTATTGATGCGTGAGATCAAATGATTCCTAATCCATATTCAAAAACGCACTAGATAGTCGTCGTAGTGTAGAATTAGGGTCGAACTACTGAGGAAACTTGGAATCAACACACTAAGCCATCTAGGTTCTAATTAAGCTAAGCAAAAGATATTTGTTTGTTTTTTGGTTTTTAAACTACTAATTGCATAAATGAAACTAATAAAAGCATACACAAAGCGAGAGGTAAGCGATTAAAATGAGCAATCAAAAGACTAACAGAAAGGATATATTAACTCTTAATGGGAAAACAATGGATCATGGGTCTAGTAATTGATTAAGGGAAGTATGATGATTAATCAATGATAAAAGACACTAATTAAGATCAATCCTAGAAAATGTATCACAAGAAATGGACCACTCCACTTTTATGGCATTAATCACTTCATTAATCACCTAATTTAGCTAAATTTTTATTTGTGAATTAGTTAATCAATGAGCATTAGCAAACAATTATATTCCACTAAGTTCACTAATCACCCTAACATCAATTTTTATTGGCTAAAGTAGAAAAGCTAATTTGAGTTTGGTTCAAGCATTTCATCGAACACCTTTCAGACATGAAATGCCTATGATCTAGATTTAAGTGATCAAGTCAAATCCTAGCATTAAATGCAACTCAAATCAAGAAAACATAAATACCTAAGTCTAATCATCAATCATCAAACATCTCTAATCTACTAAACCCACAATCCAAAGATGAGACGACTACTCACTCATAATAAAGGAAATGGCAAAAAGGAAATCTAGGTTAAGCATGATGAAAATAAAGATTAAGGAAAAGGATTTAAGATAAAACTTTAAATCATAAAAAGATATCCAAAATTAATACCATAAACTCTCTTAGAATAATGTTTAGATCTAAAAGAGACAAATAAAATTATAGCATAAGATAACTTAGGTTTAATCATGCCTAAAAACATATATATAGGCTCAGAAAAAGTATTCGAATTAATCCGAGACAAACCGTGTCGGACTCAGGTCAAACAGGCAAAGTCAATAGTTGCACAGCCTATCAGTTTGGTCTCTAATGGTTTGGTGACTGATAGGTTGTGCAAAACTCAAAATTTCATACGATATTTCAAGTTTACAGGTACACGCCATATCGAATTCTTTCTATCGGTTGGGACCGATAGGTTGTGATATCGGGTTGCTCCTATCGATTTCAACCGATATCCCATGCTTCTTTGTTTCTCCTTGTTCTGGTACCATGCACTTGTCCCATCGGTTGCCTCTATAGGTTTGGTTACAGATACCAGCAACATCTCTGACTCCTTCTTCATCCTTTGACTTATATTGGCCATTCTTTAAGTCCTAATCCATCTTCAAGGTCTCCTCTTCATCGCATCCACTCTAATAGCTCCAAAATGTTCCTAAAACACCAAGAAACAAAGTGCAAAATGCAAAAGAGACATGTCCTAACTCTAAATGAAACTTAAAATGTACAAAATGAGATACATGTCATGCAAAGATGGATTGAAAACAAAAAAAACTATATTTAAAATCATGCAAAAACCATAAACATCATATATCAAAGGTTGGTGTCAGTAAACCAAGTCCAAGGTATGTCCTCCTTACCCACAAATTTTCTTATCCGGAGCCCAAAATTGTTACTGCGGTTTTGAAACATCTAGACTGGACTGGTACTATGCAAGAGAAAATATATAATTGTGCAGAGACACTTACACACCTTGTGAGTATTGTTCTCTATACCTCAGACATGCATGTTATGGGTAGTAAATGTGTTTTGATGACTAAACTTAATGCATATGGCTCCCTAGATAAGCTCAAAGCCATATTGGTTGCAAAAGGCTTTGGTCAAGAAAAAGAAATTGATTACCTTGAAACTTATAGTACAGTGGCTCGAATTACTATGGCCAGGTTGATCCTTCATGTTGCAAGTGTCATGGAATAGGACGTCAAGCAACTAGTTGTCCATAATGGTTTTTTGCATGGTGATCTCACATAGACTGTCTATATGACTCAGCATGCAGGTTTTATTGACAAATCTAAGCCCAACTATGTATGTCATATTTACAAGTCTCTCTACAGTCTCAAAGAGCTTGGTTTGATAAGTTCAGTACATATATTCTTAAATTCGCTTCATTTGCAGCAAGGTTGATCCTTCTTCGTTTGTCTACTCAAGGAATTCAGATCTCATTTTTCTTCTTCTGTATGTGGATGACATGGTAATCACTTGCAATAATTCCACTACATTGACTTCTCTTCTCGGTTAGCTTAATAAGCACTTTCGAATGAAGGATCTCGGTAAACTTCATTACTTTCTGGGAATCCAAGCACACTTTCATTCAAGGGGTTGTTCCTTCCTCAACAGAAATAGGCAGAAGATCTTTTGGATGTGGCTTCCATGAGTGGTTGTTCTCCCATGCCAACTCCCCTGCCTCTGCAATTAGACAAGATCCCTGATCAGACTGAGTTGTTCTCCAACCAACTTACTTTTGAAACCTTGCGGGTAAACTACAATATCTCCCTTTGACAAGGTCTGACATACAGTTTGCAGTTAATCATGTGTGCCAAAAGATGCATGCTTCCACAGTTTCTGACAGTTGGCCGACATCCCTTCTCATCAACAGTTGGCCGACATTTTCACAAAGTATTTACCCTTAAATGCATTCACTACTCTCCTATTTAAATTGGGTGTTGGTGTTCCATCCACACCAAGTTTGAAGGGGGTTATTAGAGCGAAGAGACTAACTGAAGCAGAAGCTTTACCTGTGTCAGAAAGAAAAACAAAACAAGATCAAAACGAAACATTTTGGTTATCAGATCCAACAACATCACGCAAGTGAGCCAATACATGATTCAACCCAAACAATTACCGCCCTACCTAAGTCCAAGATACAACGATCATCTTCACAAAAGGACAAATACATAGCAGAAGCATAACTAGGGATGTTAAATAGGGCTTAACTATATAGGGTTAGCCCTAGCCTTTGATAAATTTTTAAGCTCTTAGCCTTGAATTTTCATAATATGGCTAAAAAAGACCCAAGTTAATTAACCCTTGGGCTTAGCAAGGTCTAACTTTTTTTTTCTTTGAGACTAAAAACCTAAAACGACAACGCTTTTTTCACCAAGTTTTCTTCTTGTCTCTTCCACACCTTTCGCTTCGATCTTCTCTGGCTTTGGAGATTTCTCCTCCATTTCTTTTGCTTCCTCAAATCGACAAATTTCTTCTTCCTTTCTGAGTTTTTGGAGATTTTGATCTGCTCGTGCTCGTGCTCGTCTCCTCATAGTCACCACCCATCTTCTGCTGTCTTAGACGAGCCAAGAGCAAGGTGATTCGCGTCAAAGGTAAGAAAATGTCTTGTCTTTTAGCAGCTTATGTCCCTTAATCGAATACCTTTTTAGCAGCTTATGTCTTGTTTACCATTAGACTTCGATATGGTTGGATTTTTGTGGAGAAGCAATCCACATTTTTGCTATTTTCTGATTCGATTGTTTTCCTGGGTTTCCAAATTTTGCTTTGAAGGTGTTCTTTTTCGGCAGCAATAGATTTGGTTTGTGTAACTGTTTTTATAAATCTGTAATATGTGTTTGTTCGATTCGTGTGGGTTACTTTCTTCTGCAAATATTTAGTGATCTATTTTCAGCAACAATGGCATTGACTTTGTTACTTTCATTATATGCTTTGATTTTCAACACTTTTATATTTATTCTTAGCTATGAATGTTTGTTTTTACAAGGGGTTTCCACTTTGTAATATATGGCTGAGTTTTTATGATTCTTGTACATTTTTTATGCAGTATGGCTATGCAATCACAAGAAAGGATTGCAATTCTCAATGCTGAAAACGAGTATATAGAGATGGAAAATGACGAAGAAATGGAAACTGAAGAAAAAGCTCAAAATGTCACTCAAACTACACAATCAACACAGCTGTTGCAGCAACACAACGAGCTAGAGCTCAGCATCCTCAACAAGCTCAACAGGTACGTAAGAAACACACCACTTCTAAAAACGCTAAATATTGGAAAGAATTTACATCAGTGGGGCTAGAGGCAGATGGAAAAGAAAGGGCTCGATGCCACCCATTGTGGTATAAAGTTGGTGATAAATAAGACATATGGAACATCACATTTGAATCGGCATTTGATCATTTGCCCAGAAAAGCCTGAAACTGAAGATAGACTTGCATATGATCACAAAATTGATAGGGAGATGACTTCTGAGATCATAATTTACCATGATTTACCTTTTTGTTATGTTGAATATAAAAAGGTGAGGGCTAGAGATAAGTTTCTAAATCCAGATTGTGTGCCTATATGTAGACAAACAGCAGGTGTTGATGTCTATAAAAAATATGAGGTAGAAAAAGTAAAGTTGAAAGAGGTGTTTGCAAAATACCGTGGCCGATTGTGTTTTACTTCTGATTTGTGGTCAGCTCGTAACCAAGTGATGGGTTATATCTGTTTAATTGGCCACTGTATTGATGATGACTAGAAGTTAAATAACCACATCTTAGTATTCCTATCACTACTGTTGCGTCCGCATTTAGTGTTGGTGGCCGAGTATTGAATCCTTTTAGAAACCGTCTCCTCCCAAAGAATGTGCAAGCATTAATTTGTACTCGAAACTGGTTACGTGGCTATGCAGAGTTTGAAAGTAAAAATTTCAAGATTAGTTTATATGTTTCAAAAATAAGTGATTTTATTATTTTAATTTATATGTTTAAATTGCAGGAGACATTGATGATTACTTTGATAATGAAGATGAAGATGCTACTAAAAATGCAAGTATCTCGGGAATTGGAGATTCAAGCAATCTTTGATAAGCTTAGCTAAACCAAGATTTTTCTCTTGTTTCTGCCTTTTGTTCTCATATTTTTGTGACTTATGTTTGATGCTTTGACTTTTTGATTAGGAATGCTTGATTTAGTTTTGGCTTGTTTCAACTTTATAAAACAGAGCATTGTTATTAACTATTATCTAAAAAAATAAAAAATAATATCATATTGGTTCTGTACATTTATAGCTTTAAATAAAAAATTTCGTTTTTGAAAAAAATAGCCAATGCTTTGTTTAAAAAAAATAAGTTTAAATTTTAAATCATTTGCTTAATTCTGAAATGGGTCATCCAGGATCATGACCTAAACCCTTTTGTTTAATATCTGATAGGACTCATCTAGACCAAGACTCATTACAGGATCGGACCGGGCCGAGTCGAATAGCCCTATTTAACATCCGTAAGCACAACATGATATGATGAAACGCATGACGAGCTGCACGGAAAATCAAATCATGACACATAACTGTTTTAACTCTCTCGAATTCCTAGTTGAGACTGTAGCTCAAAAATGTCATTAAGTTAAGCAATAATTTTTGTATAAAGAAGGAAACGATGCAACTGTAAAACGATTGGACAAATGAAATAAGAAAATTTTCTATCATCTTCATCATTTTATCTCTTTCTAAGCTCTTTACTTTCATTATGATCCACTAAATTCGAAATAACCATATATTATACACACATTAATAAATTAGATTCCTACCAACAATAACAATAACATCGATCCTAACTTTTTGTGGCTGCAACATACATTTGTGGTCTGTGTCTCAAACTACGAAACAAATAATTTAGGTCTATATTTTATATGAGCTATTGGACTATACTTATAATAAGCTCGTCAATTTGTTCCACAAGTCCATATATAAACTATTTTTTAATTAGTGAGATTAACTTCGAAGATTTCCAATTTACACATATTTATATATACACACACACGGGTGCCTGAGAATTAGTGGTGGTGGCCATGACTTTGAGCAATGTTGAATGACATCATATCCATCATCATCATTCCATTGTTATGTTACATTCTTACATGTGCCCTATTCACATTACACCAACTTTACATAAACCATATATATATTTTAAGTACAGTATATATATATACGGCGTGAGGAATATTTATATTTGCTGATATATAATTAAGACATTCCAAAATAATATTCATTTGGCAGTACAAATTCACCTAGATATTTTAAACTATCTTCAAAATATACATTATTTTTACATTTTTCATGAAAATAGACTTTTGAACCGTGGTTGATCATTAGAACGCATGCGATATTCATTTGGTTTTTGATTTTTAGATTGAGGGTTTGAAAGGTTTGACGATTTTCAAGTAAGTCGTTTAAGATTCAAGGTTTTATTAAGAGATCGTTGGTTTGATTTATAATAAATACTGATAACTTTTATTAAACGTAGATCCATGAAAACAGTTTTGTAGATTATGTTTGAGAAATATATAATAAAAAAAAATAGATAAATTTTCAAAATCTTAATATAATAATTAAAATAAAAATGTTTTAAGAGACTTTAATATTCCATTTGTATCAAAATAAGTGATGTTTAAAGTTTTTCTACACAAATGAAGAATTACATTATTTTTGTTTTTTTTCTAAACTAAAACATTATTTATTGTCTAAAAAAACTGCAGAATATAAGTTATAAACCATTTAAAAAAAAATTAATTTTGTATTAAAATTTGAAAACATTACTTAGAATAAAATAAATTTTTTTAACTAAAACATCACTTATTATATACATAGAGAGTATAATCGAGTCCATTATCTAGTTTAGTTACGTTCTTTCACCAATACATGACTTTCTGAGCCGTGCGGCCATATATACATAAAATTCATATATTTAGCATTTAAAAAAAAAAGTCATAAGTTGCCAAAAAAAATCATAAACATGTTAAAAAATAAATAAATAAATAAATGGTAAACTACAAAAGAGAATTGACGATTTCACTAATACACACACAAGAAGGTCAGGAGCGTTTTGTATGACATAATCCCCGGGCCGCACATCTCAACGGCTTGTGGTGGGTCCACGTGGCCCATTAAGATCCGTCGAAAGGGAAAGTGATGACGTAAAAGTTGACGTCAAAGATCCCTCATCCAATGATGTGGCTCCTTCGCTTTGCAGTCTCGTCTTCGGGAGCAAAAGTCAACCTTCTTAAGCTACACCCACATACATATTATAATCGCTCATTGGGGTCCACGCGTCGAAATTAATGTAAATAAAACAAAAATTATCAAAGAAATTTACCAGGAAACAGTATATATTAGTATGTTTATATATTTAATCCATTCCATATCTTTCGGTCCACATTATAATATTTTAAAACCATTTAATCTGAATTGTTATTCTTATCCAATTTCCTTAATATATGCTCCACATATGATAACAAAACGCGTTTAAATGAGATAATTACGGGCGAAGAAAATTGAGACAAAAAAACAATTTAAGGGAAAGAAAAATAAAGATTCGGACTCTACTAAAAAAACATATATATACTGTCAACATTAATTTGGACTTTACTAACATTTTGTGATAAATCAGTTTTATAAACCAATTTAAAACTGCAGGTAATTAATCTAGTGATTAAAAAGTTATATTTTTCTTTTTAATTCACGAATTAATTTTTGATATATGACCGCTGTATCAAAACACAATATACGGCAGTGAGACCAAATTGATAATTTTTGTGATTGTCACTTTTTTTTTTTTTTGTCATTGTAAATTCAACCACCAATAAATGTCAATACTGATAAATATAGTGGTACCTGTTTTGTTCGTCAGTCAATAAAACGAACAGATCAAACGAAATTAATTTAGATTACTATAATAATGTGAGATGCAATAGATATGAGTAAATGGGTAATTTTTGTTCCTTCAAATATGCTGGAAACAAGTCGGTGGTTTGTTACAGCGTACTGACTAAAACGACTTTCCAATTTAATCTGAGTCGGCAATGAGTAGATTATTACAAAATTCATATTTTAAAATATTATGGAGTCTTATGTTAATATTCTCCCGACGATGACAGGCTGGAAAATGCGATGGGATTTTAACTTTTAAAATGCGTACAAAAAATTATACAGCAATATTTCAATAATTATTCTTTAAACAAAAATCAAATATTAGTATTTTTTTTGTAATCGTAATTGAGTTTGGATTTCCAAAGCTCAAGTTAACGATGAACGATCATAAAAAAAATAATACAATTCAACTATTTAAAGTATTTGGATATATCATACATGATATAACAATTGTGTCTAGACTAAACTGTGCAATATAATAGCGAGTAAAGACAATTATACAGTTAACTTGGTTGGAGATTTTGGTTTGAGGTACGAAATCTGTTTTTCGAACAAATCAGAAGAAAACGAGATGTGAAATATTTCTTAATTATCCTTATGAAAATAAAAATTCTTAATTATGATGACCAACAAAAAATCGATTTCTTAATTTTAAAATTTATAGATAACTGGAAATTACTAGAATACATAATTTGAGATTAATGGCATTAAACAAAATAAAATGTAAGCGTATTTAGAGTCTAAATGATGACCATAAATTTAGAGAAATGTGGAATAATTTTCCTCTAAAAATTCTTCTAACACCATTTGAAATATGGAGAAATGTTTAGGAATTAGGAGGATTTTTTTTTGTTTTCAAACATATACAAGTATATAGGTCATGTTTGTAATATATATATTTTAAAAAAAATCAGTCATATTCAACCGTTACCATTTAAATTTTAAATTATTTCACTTGATTTTATAAAAAAATTACCAAAAATTCAGCCAAATTTTGCAATTTAATCAGATTTAACCGGTAGCATTTAGACATTTAATTTAATAATATTCAGCTCGTAAATTAATCAACTAATTATTTCGTATTGATTGTTTCGTGCCATTACTGAGGAGTAGTTCTCGGTATATTACAAAAAGTCAAGGGGAAATATTAAATACTTGGAATACACACCCTCACTTTTCTATCTTGATGATATATATACATGACCTAATTTTTGTTTTGTTTTTGACGTCGATATATATGACCTAATTATAATTTCTACAAGAGTAGGGTAGTCTATTATATTGATATATTAATCAATTTTGAAATAATAATAATAATTTTTAACTGAGTTATATATAGTAGGGAGGCAAGTAAATCTTTAAGTTCGTGGTTGGACATTCCTCTATGATTGATTGTTAGTCAACAACTTGGTGACTTGACCGACTTGGAAAATTCTGGTTAGTCCCACCACTTAGGATTTCATTGGTATAAATATTTGTGGGTGTGGTTTCGGAAGTGAAAAATAAACGATAACAGTTTCTAGCGTTATTAAACAATTTATACGACTGGTAAAACGGCTGAAAATGAGTGCGTTTGCGAAACATTTATGACTGATTTATAACAAATACGATAGCGAATTTACATAAAACTACCAAATACACATACTATATAATTTATATAAATCAAAAATATGTTATTATAAAAAATTAAAATTATACATTTTAAATATATCATAGAATAATTAAATATTTTTTTAAAAAAGAAATTTGAAATATTTTTGGATATACAATCTTTTTTTATAATTACAAATTTATTTTAGTTTAATTAAAAATACATCAAATATATATATAATTTTATATGATAATATTTGATATAAGAAAGTAAATTTTTTTTTTAAAATTGATTTTTAAAAATTTTAGTTTAGTATTTAAGATAAAAAAAATTAAAAAAATATATTTTTTCAACCACCGCAACCGTCCGCAACCGCAAACGCTCGTGGAAATGAGCTTTTGATTTAGAGCAATTCCAAGCGGTACAAAACGATATGAAATGATTTTCGTGATTGTTGTCAAACGCTTCTAACCGCAATCTCCCGTAAATATAACGTTTGTGGGTGATAACAGGAGAACCAATCAACTCCTTAATTGATTTTTTTATTTTTCTTTTATGAAAATTAGAACAGTACTTTTGGGTTGTACGAACTGTTTTTTTAAGGGTTTTAATTGTTTCAAACGTGTTAAAATTATCTGTTTGCATATAACTAATAACACAAATTTTAGCTTTTAATCAGACATCTTTTATAAATTATTATACACTTACGTTAACAAACTTTATTTTCTTGTTTGTATGTCGCATTTTCGTTTACCAATTACACAATATATTTGATATTAAGAAACTAGAATATTATATTTTTACCGTAAACACAATATTATGTGTTCTCTAGAGTTAAGCGAATCACGTACCCCAAGGTTCAGATGAATCTTTTAGTTCTAGTGGCGGAGCTTATTTTTGAACTAAACCCTAGAAGTGTTTGAGTCTGATCAGAGACTGATCCCTGCCCCGGATATCGCATCCCGTTATCCAGGATGATCTGGGTCTGGAACCGAGTGTTCAGACGAACAGATAATCCTTATAAACACCCGGAGAAAGAGCACGGAACCTGAGTTCCCGTATCAGGAGGTCGGATTAGGTATGAAATATATTTCTTAAACGTTAAGGTTCAAATTATCTAGAATACTCTAGTTTAAATTTTTGGTCAAAGGGTAAAACACTGTCACCTTATGCGTGCTAGGGTAAAAAGCAGGTGGTCCATACTCGGGAGAATTATTAAAGCATAAATGAGCTAATTTTGAAGGAGTACCCCGGCGCCAGATCTGCGGTATCAGACGCTACCAATGGTACGAAGAAGTCAGGTGCAACATCGCAAAGCCGTATGGTCGGCCAGGTGGCGTAAGAAGACAAAAAAGTAGATGAAAAGCATTCGAGTGCATCGTACATGGTTAAACCCAAAAATCCAGACCCGACCCAACTAAGGACGCGGAATTCGGTATCCAAATCCGAGTAGATAAAAGTCTACAAATACTGCTTTATTTTCTTCATAAAAGGGATCCGAATCTTCTCCAAAAAAGTCATACACAGAGTCCATTTTCTAGAGAGGCTAATGCCCATTTTTTGAGTTTTTGGTATTTCTCTGGCAGCTTAGGGTCATTCTCTCCGGTTTTCTTCCCGGATATTTCTTTTTTTCCGATCACTTCTCGATCGGACCCTCTCAGAATATCCCGCTTTTTCCTGTCTACCTCACTATAAATTTATTACCACAAAATGCTCTGATACTCGGTGTACCATCTCTTGTTCGGTCCGGAGTCACTCCTTTCTCTTTTTTCTCGTTTTTCGATGATCTTTTTCTTGCTCTCCATAATTCTCCGTGGTCTCTTCTCTTCTCTCTCTTTTGTTTTTTTTTATCTTGAATGTCGGAGAACCGTCGAAAAACACCCCAATTATATTTTCTATAGTTTTCACGTGTTTATTGATTGCGTAGGAACGGATTCTCCAATTATTGTTTAAAAGAACTAAAAATTTTCGAAACATTATGAATATGATTATATTGTGTACGTAAACATTAGTTTCAAAATATAGTAACTTCACGGATTTCGAACAAATTATGCTAATGGCAAAAAGTTACAATTTTTGTATGATGTTTATGTTTTAGAGAATAATAAAAATAAATAAAATGAAAATCCAGATTAAATGACACTGCTAACCGATTGATTGATTGATTGATTAATTAAAATATATTAACCGTATTTCTTCGGCTTCACTGAAAAGGCTAAAACAAACACCACAGAAAAAGGCCACAGCCTTTTGAAGTGGACGAAGCGGTGCTAAAATAATTAGATAATATTCAATTAAAATTAATTTCTCTAATAAACATACAAGAAAACATACACTTTAACCCTACGTATAAATATAACCGTATTTCTCGACTTTATGGAAATGATAATTTAATACGAGAACTTGTTAAACAAAAAAGATTATATATAGAACTTTAAGATTAATATGAAACTCAATGTTTCAAAAAGGAGATTTCTTAGGGCTTTCTTTCTATAGGATATTAATCAAATTAAATAAAGAGCAATCTTCAATCATGGGTCCACACACACAAGAAAGTAATAACTTATAACCCTTTTTGGTGAATTTAGTTTCCACACGTTTTTTTGTTTGATATCAATTACTATTTCCAAGCGTTCTTTCCCACAGTTTTTGTTTTTAAAACAAGCTATAGCATGACAATAATAATGAATTTTTTTATAAAAGCAATTATGTCAAGATATTTATAAAAGTAATTAATCGATTTTTTGTTAGCTAAATCAGTTAGAGTGACTCTGTCAACTTCAATTACGAATTTGAGTAATTAAGGAATATATATATTTTTTTTTCTTAAAGACAATTTATAAATCTCAAAAGCTTGTTAAATGTGTCATCAACGACTGATTTATGGCTAAAAATAATATATACCAAAAATTTTATTTTTTAATAACATATATATATATATGTAAAAGAAAAAATAATAATAATCGAATTATTGTTTATGTGAAGCTTGTTCAACAATTCAGGAAGTTGCTTGGAGCCTACGTATCTTTCTAAATCACCAAAAAGAAGGAAAAAAGAAGAAGGAAAAAAAAAACAATAGTAGTTTAATCTTTATTTATTTACAAACAAAGCTCCTCCATTTGCTCTATTTAAGACATTTTTCAACCCCTTCAATACTTTTATTTCTCTTCCTTTAACTGCCCAAAAGATTCTCCAGCTAGCATTCTCAAATCATTTTTCTTTCTTCATCTTCTTCTTGTGTGCCTCTCTCTCTAAATTATAAGCATCCATATCTCTTTTTCATCAAGAAAAATTTCTGGTTTCTTTTTTCTTCTTATTGTATTGTTCTTAAATCTTTAAACTAAAAAAAACAAAGAAAACAAATACACTGTTATATAGTTATGGCGGTTGTGGTCGAAGAAGGCGTGGTGTTGAATCATGGAGGTGAAGAGCTTGTGGATTTGCCACCTGGATTCAGGTTTCATCCAACAGACGAAGAAATCATAACACACTACCTCAAAGAGAAGGTTTTAGACAGCCGATTCACGGCTGTGGCCATGGGAGAAGCCGATCTCAACAAGTGCGAGCCTTGGGATTTGCCAAGTAAGTATAGTTGTTGTCTACAAAATTTTCAAAACACCAAACCAAATTTCAGTTTCTTCTTTGACCATAATCAAGAGTGTTCACACATAAACATACAACGGCTATAGCTTCTTGATTAAGATTACCAATTCTTGAATCATGTTTTAACACGAGGCTAGCTTGTTTTTATCCAAGACCAACCAAATTCAATCTTCTTTGACCATATTTTCAAACACAAATTAAAGGCTTCTTGATCAAGATTCTGATTCTTGATATTTTGTTTTTGGTGGGTATAGAGAGGGCAAAGATGGGGGAGAAAGAGTTTTACTTCTTCTGTCAAAGGGACAGGAAGTATCCGACCGGGATGAGGACCAACCGTGCGACCGAGTCCGGGTATTGGAAAGCGACCGGGAAGGATAAGGAGATCTTCAAAGGCAAAGGTTGTCTCGTTGGGATGAAGAAAACACTTGTGTTTTATAGAGGAAGAGCTCCAAGAGGTGAAAAGACTAATTGGGTCATGCATGAATATCGTCTTGAAGGCAAATACTCTTATCACAATCTCCCCAAATCCGCAAGGGTAAGTCTATATAAAACTCCATATAAATTTCTTTGAAATCCATTCCAAAAGGAGAAAAATCTAAAATTTATTAAATTATTATTAATTATCCTTAGTTTTCTTAAACCAAAAGTGTGTTAAATTTGGTGAAAATTTAAGTCCTTTTCAAAAGGGTTTGATTCATTCTCATATATCCAATTCAAGATTGAATCCCAAACACACAAAAATCTAATTTTTTGTTTGTTTATGATCTTGAGTACAGGACGAATGGGTCGTATGTAGGGTTTTTCACAAGAATAATCCTTCTACTACACCCCAACTAATGACGAGGATACCCATTGAAGATCTACCAAGAATGGATTCTCTTGAGAACATTGATCATCTCCTAGACTTCTCATCTCTTCCTCCTCTCATAGATCCGAGTTTCACGGGTCAACCCGAACAACCCAGCTTCAAACCCTTCAACCCTCCAACCTACAATATCTCATCACCAATCCAACCCCATCACTTCAATTCTTACCAATCAATCTTTAACCAGGGTTTTGGTTCGGGTTCTACATACAACAACAACAACGATGTGATCAAGATGGAGTCATCACTTGTTAGTGTATCTCAAGAAACCTGCCTGAGCTCAGATGTGAACGCGACCACGACCATGGAGGTAACTTCTGGTCCGGTAATGAAACAAGAGATGAAGATGACGGGAATGGTGAATGGGAGCAAATCGTACGACGATCTATGTGACTTGAGGGGGATCTTATGGGACTACTGATTAAATATAATTTGGGAGAATTATTAAGGTTATTTTATTATTTAATTGTGATGAAAGAGTATATTTGGTGGGTTTTAAAATCATGTAGTTAATACTTATACATATAGGATTTACTAGGGATTAATCCTAGTTATTTTCATTTCATTCATCTTATTTAATTAGTTGATTGTTTAATTAGTTTATAGTGTGCGAAAGGAAAGGGGGAAAAAGGGGGTTGTGATCATTTGGGATTTTTAGTGCATAAGTTATATATATCTCAATGTACACTGTCTGTATATACATATAATTAGTCTTCATATATATATGGTTTCTTATAGAGTTTTAATTATTAAGATTTGCGATATATATTCTAGCGTTGTTAATTAGTACAATTAATTCGATATACTCATACAAGTTTGGAGGACAATGATGCTAGGAAAATATGATTTTACATTTTATTACAACTTTACAAGTCGACATACCATGCACCCAAACTCAAGTAGAAACGTTACCATTAAAAAGATGATAATTATGATGTGAATATTAAGTGTTTGTTTTTTAACGACCGTAAATATAAATCGGATTTGAATTCGGTTTCGGATGATAATACAAACTATATCACTAATATTAATAAATTAAATAAATTGTTCTGATTACGAAGCTTGACTTTGCATCATTGATAATCACTCAACAATCAACATAATGCATGTTTTTGAGAAATTAATATAGAAATTTATTTTCCTCTTTTTTGTTTGAGAGAAAAATGAAAATTGCATATAGATGGAATCTGAATAAAACTCAGAGAGAGGAAAAAAAACACAGCTCATGAAGCATGTGAATGTTCCCCGAATCTGGGCAGCATATTAGCCTTTTCATATGCCTAATAATTTAGATTATAATGACACATTATTTATTAGTTTATCATCTACTACATAAACTAAAAAAAAAAATTTCAACTTAGAACAGTGATTAATGATGGGTTTCTTGTAAAAATACAATACCAGATCCCAAAGACTTGTGTCTTAAGGAACTTTTGTTATTACATCAATCACATTACGTTTTCCTACTTAATTTTTTAATAATTGAAAGTTTTTAGTACGTTTCATACAATTATTAAACTTTCCCAGCACTTATTGTTACATCTGTTATAGTACCGTATATATATATATATATAGAGTATCTTAAGGAAAATTTTTTCTTCGGGCCCGAAGCACAAAGCTTGTCTTTACATAGAATAAGATATGGGTGCAGATCTGTGTTTAAGATTTGGCAGCAGATCTGTTTTTTTGGTTGAATGTACTATATAATATTCTTTGAATTGGATTCTTGATATTTTTATATTAAAAACGACAAAGACATATACTTTTAAAGACAATGCACCAATTTGAAAAGCACCAAAGAAATAACTTTTTTTTTGGGGACAAATACCAAAGAAATAACATATTTGTAAGTTTTCTTATTCAAAAGCATGAACATTGTAGCTAAATAAACATTTTTTGTTGGTTTTAGTAGATATAAACACAAGACCATACAAAAATAAATAAAAAATACCGTGCTAATATATATTTTAAGTATTTTGTTTGATTTATAGATTCTTCTTATATTATTTTGTTTTGTGTCCATGATTATTACCATAATTAATGGTCCAAGAAAAGTTTCAAATGTTTCATAAATAAATAGATCATCTAAACGACTATAAATAAATAGAAACTCAATTAATTAACCGTACATAAATAAATGATGTCTCTGATTCAATGTACTATGATGGTTTGAAAATAAGCGTGTGAGTCTCTTCCACCACAAATTCAGGACATAAATCTCATTAATTTTTTTTGTTGAATTTTGGACTTGAATTTATAATTGCTTACAACTAGACTATATACTAAAGACACTTCCGCCACAACAGAGAACAATAATTCCTTCTTTTTTTCTGGGTTATTTATTAGATGATTCTTCATATTTTCCACTATCAAGTTTTCTTTCTTCATTTTCCAAAGGGCTTGGCTTTCTATACCTTAAGTGGGCTATATATGTCTTCTTTATATATTGGTATATTATTGGTTCATTTCCTATATATGCTAGTCTTTATGAATGATTTTATCATATGAGGAGGAATCGATTTGGTAATGAATAAATATTAATTTTGGGAAAAAAAAGAAAATGCATGAATGTGAGGATTAATTTAATGCGCATAATAACGGGACTTTCCATTTAAAGCGAAGCTTTTAGATCGATGCTTGCAGCAAAGCTAACCGTTCTCTTTCTCTTTTTCGGTTTCTAGATGGATTCCTATCGCCCTCCTTTCTACTTTGTCTCTTTCTTCTTCCTTTTACTAAAATTTATTAGTATTATATGTATGTTTATATACATATACATCAAACCATACTATAAATATTCATTTAATTTGTCGTGGAGAAGATATATAAACTAGTAATTTGTATTACTTTCTTTTTTTCATCACCTAAATTTCAAAACGATAGATAACACGTACGTGTGAATTTTGACAAAAATGAACATTTTCCGTTAAATAATTTTCAATTTTTATTACCTATAAAATTAGTTTTATGTACGTATAAAGCTAAATATCATTTTCTTCTAATTGAACAAAAGTTAATAATATATAATGGTGAATAAAGTCATGTTTTTTTTATATAATAAATCACACATGTACTTTTACAAATCTAAATCTGAATGGTTACACGGCTACGTCAATAATGACGATGACATGCTCTAACCTCTGAAAAAACAAAATAACGATCACATGTTGTAACCAATGACTTTCTGCCACCGCCCAACTTTGCTTTTTTTGTGTGATACAAACCTAATACCATTTCAAAACGTTTTTTCTTAACCGTTCCAAAGCGGTTATATAGGGGGAACCGATTTTCTATATATATATATATATTTGTTGCAATTGCTCGCAAAGTTTTTTCTTTTTACATCTGATTTTAAAATACAATTTCATTTATTTGTAACATTTTAGTGTAAAAATAATAATTTTATTTATTGAGAAATTTTTAAAAATACATTTTTTGTGATACACATTTTCAAAAATACATTTTTTATACATTTTTATAAGGTTTTTATACAGTTTTATAAAATCATATATAAAAATGTATAAATTTTAAAACATTCATAATAAATTTTTAAATATTTATAATAAAATAATTATGATAATAAAAAATGTTTATAAACATTTATAAATTATATTTTAAATATTTTTTATTCCCATAATTACCTTATTTATAGACCGCAGATCCGGTTCTACGGTTTATTTTATAAAAAAAACAGCCATTACAAATGATAATTAAGCATCTCATTTTGTCATTTTTGTTTTCACCTTTTTAGTGGGTCAGATTAGACAATAAACAGCTATGCCATGGGCCATGTGTTTGACGGAAGAAGGCCTAAGACTAAATATTGGGCCCATGTGAAGTTTGTGAGCTACGTTAATTAATTTTGCATTTATTCCTTTACTGTATTGCTAGACTGTTAATTTTCTTAATTTCAATTCGTTGCATACATGCATTGAATCTCAAGTGACACTAATTTTTTTAAAAAAAGCTTAAATTCAATCTTCAATAAGAAAAAAGACAATGGTTTTCCTCCACAAGTGGAAAAAAAATTGATTTTTTTGTTGGAAGTAAATATTATAAAAATAAAAGATTAATCAAAGACGTTAATTGGTGTGATCATGTGGGTATCAAAACAAGGTTTAAAATGGATAGTAAAAACTGGAACTTCAATTAAAGTATGGAAAGATAATTGTCTATCAAAACTTCCACCCTAGCCCGGTCCTTGGAGGAAGTTGTAGAAGCATGGACTTCCAGTCCTTAAAATTATAAATTATTTCCAGCCCTATTTTTACTAAAACAATTTTGGCGTAGTGGTATATGTACTATTGTTTAGAATGTCATGTCCCAAATTCAAACTACATAGCAGCCAAAAATTTTACTGATGAAAATAATTTATCAAGAGGTAACATGGATGAAAATAATACTGATCTAATGGTCTTAGATTTTTCTATTCCAGGTACTACAAGCTGGAATATCACCAAGCTAAATCAAGTGATTGGTCAGGAGGATGCAGCTAAGATAAAGCTGATAAAGCCAAGCATAACATGAGTCAAGGATCAAATCTCTTGGGCCTATATTACAGTGTGAGATCATGTTATCATCTAATTAATTCCTCTCATAATTCAGAACAGGGCCAACTCAACTCTGAAACCTTTAAAAAAATATGGAAGTTGCAGATTCTACCAAAAATAAAACACTTTTGGTGGAGAATTCTTCATAATTCAATTCTTGTTGCAGATTTGATGCGTAAAAGGAAAATGAGAGTGGACAACACATGTTTGCTATGTGGAGAGCATATAGAAGACATCAATCACCTGCTTTTCCGATGTAGAGTTTCCATGAAAATATGGAAACTCTAGCCTGTTAGCCAATTATCAGGTGATCATCTTAATAACAAAATATCAAGCAGATGATGAATCTTAACAAGAATTCTAGTGTTACATGTCCGCTTTACCCATTTGTGGGATGGAGAATTTGAAAAATGAGGAATGAATTGCTATACCAAGTGAAAAGATTATCAACTCCAGATGTTGTTAGCAAAACCTTGGTTGACTATCACGAATGGACGAATGCTCTGAACCAAAGCAAGGAATTGGATAGCCATTTTAATAGAAGTCAGAGGCAGAGCCAAGTCCTAGAAAACCAAGCATTGGCAACAATGCTACAAATAATAAAAACAACTAACAATTTGTGTTGTTTTGTAGATGGCTCATGGATCTCGGAGAATACCCGAGCATGAGTTGGATGGTTGTTTCTTGATCGAGAGGGAAAAATGATTATGAGGGTTTAACTTTTGTAGAGCCGTTGACAAATGCATTGGAGACTGAAACCTATGCACTCAGAGAGGCAATCCTACAAATGAGGAGACATGGATATAAGAACATCACCTTCTGTGGAGATTCAAAAGTAATATATGAAGCTTTGAGCAAAACTCAGAAAGGAGAGTGAGTGGTGGAGATGCAGTTTCCTGCATTGAGAACTTCTAATCACTCCATCAAATGGTATTAGCTTTAAATTTATCAGAATGGAAGTCAATAATGTGGTTGATAGCTTAGCTAAGTCTGCAAGAACAATGTTTTCAAGTTATGTAATATCCTGGTATATCTAATATGTAACCAAATTCTGTACTTTAGATAAATAAAATATTTTGCCAACAAAAAAAAAAGAGTAGGAGCCTGAGTTTAACAATACTATAACGGAATATATAAAAAATTGAATTATTTATTCCGTTAATTGAGATTGAAAGTTGATTTTGATAGATCAATATTTGTTAGTTTTTTATTTTACAGATATGGTGTTGTCTACGGGTAACATAAGGGGTTGGTTGCTTTGTGCTTTGGGTTCGATCTCTCGTTAGAACGGATAATTATTCTTTAAATCGGAAAATCTAAAATCTAACTCCAGATACTAGAGAGATTATGGGCCGAAAACCCGGAACTCTCACGGTTTATCAAACAAAAAAAAAAAATGCGTAGACACTAGTGTAATGATAACACATTTATTTGAGGATACCAATAATTGGTATATATGGCAAGTTTTACTGCGCATGAAACGATAATGAAAAAACAAAATTCGCTTCTGTAAGAAATTAAATAGTTGATATTAAAAATGGCTTCATTAAAATAAATCACATTTATAGTTTATTAGTAGAATATGTTTTGCATCTCTAATACTTTTTAGTTTTTGTAGCCTAATGATTTTTTAAAAGTATTTATGCGTAGAAATATGTATTAATTTTAATAAATATTTTTATGTAAAATAATATTAATAAATTAGATCCTAATGAAAAGAAATAATTTTAATTTTAACAATAACTATATGATTATTCCAATGATAGAAAACAAAATAACTGTAGGAATATTTTAGTGGATTTACAAGAATGGCTAGGGTACGATAGAGTATACATGGTGAAACCAAGGGGTAGAAGTGGTGGACTAGCCTTGTTTTGGAAAAAAATAGTGTGTTTAGATCTTTTATATGCGTATAAAAATCTTTTGGATTGTAAGATACAGCTTGGCTCCTATTCCTTTTTTTATCTCTTGTATATATGGGAATCCGGTAATGAAATATAGACCTAAGATTTGGGAGAGAATTATTAGAATAGGGATCCACATAAAGGACAGTTGGGGCTGGTTGGTGACTTTAATGACCTGCTCCATAACGGAGAAAAGGTAGGAGGTCCTTGTCGTAATGAGTTTACTTTTGAACACTTTGTGAATATGATGATTTGCAATATGGTGGAATTCTCAAGCCATGTTAATGCCCTTATGTGGGGAGGTATGAGGCACAAAAAAATGGATTCAATGCAGGCTTGATAGGTGTTTTGTAAATAAGAATGGATGAGCATATTTCCTGCTGCTAATCAAGCTTTTTTGGAGAAGAGATGGTCAGATCATAGACCGGTGTTAGTGAAACTGTTGAACTCTCAGAAGGTGTATAGAGGACAGTTTAAGTTTGATAAAAGGATGCTGCATAAACCGAGGGTAAAGAAAAGCATCCAGAGAGCTTGGCATTCTCCTTATCTGCGGGTGGGAGCTTCAGTGGCTGATAGAATCAGATTGTGTAGAAAAGCCCTCAGTGGCTGGAAGAAGAAGAATAATACCAATTATCTAGACAAAATCCAAGAGCTTCAGATTGAATTAGAGAAAGAACAGTCAACCATGAAGCCAAACTTTTTTTACCTAAATAGGATCAAAAGAGAGATGATTATGCTTATAGAGAAGAAGACAGTTTTTGGAACAGAAAAACAGAGATAAATGGCTAAAAGAAGGAGATGGTAATACGAAATATTTCCATGCATCAGTTAATGCTAACAGAGCTAAGAAAACACTTGATAAGTTGATGGATAAAAATGGAAAAGAGCAAAGGGCAGACGCTTTAAAAGGAGAAGTGGCATCAGCTTATTTCAACAAACTCTTTACTTCTTCGAATCTAGTAAGCTTTCAAAAAAATTTCCATGATTTCCAGCCAAGAGTTTCTGAGCAAATGAATAAAGAACTGATCAGAAGGATAACCCCATCTAAAATCAAGGATGTTATATTTTCTATAAATCCTTCTAGAGCACCAGGGGTTGATGGTATGACTGGATGTTTCTTCCAACAGTATTGGGATGTGATACGTGATCAGGTCACAAAAGATATTCAAGAGTTTTTTTAGAAGGGATCCTTTTCTCTAGAATGGAACTTCACTCACCTATGCCTAATTCCTAAGAAGACAGATGCTTCAAAGATGTCAGACCTGAGACCTATTAGTTTATGCTCAGTTTTATATAAATCCATTGCTAAGATCTTGGTCAAAAGGATGAAACCTCTTTTGCCATATTGGTATCTTCATCCCAATCAGGCTTTGTTGCAGAAAGGCTAATCTCAGACAATATCTTGGTGGCTTATGAAGTTTTCCATACTCTTCGTACTCATCCGAAGATATCCAAAGAGTTTTTGGCAATCAAATCTTACATGTCCAAAGCGTACGATAGGGTTGAATGGAGCTTCATCAACTCTCTTCTCTCAGCTTTGGGTTTTCACCATAAATGGACAGGTTAAATTATGGCATGTATTACTACGGTTACTTTCTCAGTTTTGATAAATGATCAACCACATGGCCTTATAGTTCCACAAAAGAGGGTTGAGACAAGGGGATCCACTATTCCTTTTTCTGTTTGTGTTGTGTACTAAGAGCCTCACCCATCTTTTGAATAGGGCAGGAGAAGGTCGAATAAATGGGATACAGTTCTCAAGAGCAGGACCATCTGTCACCCACTTGTTGTTTGCAGATGATAGCATGTTCATCTGCAAAGCTGAAGGAGAGCAAGTTTTAGAGCTAAAAAATATCCTCACAACTTATGGTGCTGCAACAGGGAAAATAATAAATCCAGATAAGTCTTCCATTTCTTTTGGGTCTAATGTTGAAGATCAGCTTAAGACTCAGATCCAGAATTGCCTAGGGATTTCTAATGAAGGAGGTTCAGGATCTTATTTAGGTATCCTTGAATGATTCAGTGGATCTAAAATGGAGATGCTGGATTATATAAAAGAAAGGTTAAAATATATGATTTCAGGCTAGTTTACAAGGACTTTGTCTTTAGGAAGGAAAGATATTTTGCTAAAAGTTGTGGCTATGGTCATGCCCGTGTACGCAATGTCATGTTTTAAACTACCAAAAATAACATGTGCCTATTTATCTAGTGTTATGGCAGATTTCTGGTGGAATTCAGTTCAAGATAAAAGAAAAGTCCACTGGGTAAGTTGGGAAAAGCTGTGTCTAGCTAAGCAGTATGGTGGTTTGGGCTTTAGGAATATTGAGTGTTTTAACCAAGCCCTCTTAGCCAAACAAGCTTGGAGAATTTTGCAAAATCCTCAGTGCCTTTGTGCAAGATTTTTGAAGAGTAGATACTTTGATCAACAAGAATTTCTGCAGGCAGACCCTGGTCTACGACCCTCCTATGCTTGGAATAACATTATCTTTGGGGGGAGAATTATTGGTGAGAGGTCTGGACAAGATGATTGGGAATGGTCAATCTATCAATGTATGGTATTATCCGTGGATAAGAGATGGGAATCTGAGAATTCCACTCATGAAAAACATTTTCATAAACCTAAATCTAAAGGTCAGTGATCTCTTAGACCAAGTTTAAGGGGATTGGAATAGGCATAAATTGGAAGAAATATTTTATCAGAGGGATGTTGATATCATATTGACAAAGAAACCAATGAAAAACCAAACAGATTTTTGGATTTGGAAACATACAAGAAGTGGTGATTACACTGTCAAATGTGGATATTGGTGTGCCAATCAAGAGAAATTTCAAAACCTTATTCAAGAAGTGTCAGTGTTACCCTCTATAAATGGACTAAAGGATGAGATATGGTTAACACAAGCTCCTGCAAAGATTAAATATTTCTTATGGAGAGAAATTAGTGGAGCTCTTCCTGTCGTTTGACAACATTATCTCAAGAGGAGTGAAGATGGACAATAGAATGCCAAACGTATGGATGCAAAGGTAAATCATCAAACCATGTACTCTTTGAGTGCACTGCAGCCAGGCAAGTTTGGACACCATCTAATATTCCATGGCCAAAAGAGGATGTTGACAAGTGGTCGGTGTATTCTAACATTTCTTATCTTATTACTATGAGGAAGAATTTTAGTATCTTTTTGTGCAAAATTTAACCGGTTCGAATGGAAAATAGTTCTACGGAATGACGAGAAGAGATTAGCTTTATTGATTAATGAATTCGATATGAATTACAAATAATCAATAAAGAAATCGTAAAGAGATGATCTTGTCGATCGTTCGTCGCTCGTCGTGAGCACTGCCAGAATCTTTGTCGCTCGTCGTTGGAAAGCGGCAAGAGTTTTGCTAGTTAGGGTTTCTGTGTTTTTTCTGATTCCCTGTCCTTTTGTTGGGACTCTCTTATTTATAGACTTTGTAAACTCTAATCCTTGTTGGACTGGGCCTCGTCTGCCGCGGGTCCATCCTAATTATTTTAGGAGTAGGACATTATGTCGGTCATTCGTCATATTTCCCTTAGATATAGGAATATGCTAAGTCGGTTGCTGTGCTAAACCGTTGGTCGATGGTTAATGCATAAACCGAACCTCGTCGCTGCTCAAGACCTTTTTTTAGTGCTCATCACTCGTCGTTCTTTCGATTGCAGTGATACGGCCAGTGCCATGAACTGTGACTTCATATTCATTATCAGAGACTGCCAAAAACCTCCTGTAGCAAGGAATTAGCAGCGACTGACTGAGCGAGTTATCAATCAGCTTATCCTCTAATTTATGAATTGGAGTTTTTGAAGTGACGGGCTGATGAAATTATTTCACCCAACAACTTGTCCCTATTCTTCAATTTCTAAATTAGAATTTGTAGAGTAATTTATTCTTATAGTCGTTGGTCGTTGTTGAACGATGCTGCTTAAATCCACAACCTTGTAGGTCTGCGCCTCACCGATATTTTAAATGCTGATCTCGTAAATCATGAATGTCGCAAATTATTACCTCATGTGATGTTGTTGAGCAATGACAGACACTGCTTGTGCTAGGCGTGGGACAAAAGAAAATGTTGTTGCACACGTGATGTCTCTCTCTTTCTTGTGCTCTTCTTTCATTCTTTTAATATGATGTTGCTGCATTTTTTATATGGATGGGCCCATTAAGCAATGACATACGCTGCCTCGTCCTCCCTTTGGTCCTTGGTTTCTCTTTCTCTCATTCTCTCTTTTCTCTTCACTTTTAGGTTTCTCGTGGGGCCCAAAGAACAACATGTTCTGAGCATGAGCATGCAATCCTCTCTCCTTCGTGACATGGTCAAGTTTAAATGTGGTTTGAGAGACAGCAAGTGGTCCCCACTCTCTCTTTTGTTTTGGGCGAATTGGATTACATATAATCTTGAAGCCCACTAGGTTTTAATTATTTTGGCCCAGTTTAACCACGATTAGGTTAAGTTGTGTCTTCATCTTCCTCTCCTAGGCGAGCATACGGCGCTGCAGGTAAAAATTCCTCTATTTTTTTTAAATCAAATTTAGCAAGAAGAGATTCAGTTGCAGAGACAGAGCTTCACGTTATTTCTCTTAATCTGCCTTCTATCTTCTGATTTTTTTTTTGTTAGAACCAAGAAATGTTGATGTGTTCATTTCACTTTGTATTTGTAGATTAATTGCTTTATCAAAGGGTATGAGGCTTGATTCTCCCTTTGGTCTCAGATTCGAGGTACGGTCGTTCGCATTTTCTTATTTCTACTTATTGTGTTTGCTCCACAATTTGCAAGGATTTTTTTTTTAAAACAACTCTGTCTGTCGCTGCATCTTATGCGTTTGTCGCTTGAGACTATTGTCTTGAGTTGGAACTAATTAGCTCTTAGAATGGCGCTTGAACTTTTTATTTTTTATCGTAAAACAAAACTCATTTGCGGTGCTTAGTTTTTTCGTGTGTTTGCCCCATGGACTGCTATGATCTACCGTTCCATCATTCTTGCAAGCTTGAATTTTGACGTGTGCAACTGCTCATAGCTAGTCGATTATCTCTGTAGGTGGATTTTGTCAGTCCGTTCGTTGCGTCCACTGACAATGGTTATTCCTTGCAGTATCACTACTTGGTGAGTTCATGCACCTCTTGCTTTCTTCTTCCTTTGATTAGAGATTATATGGCAAGCGGTTCTGGTGCATTGGGAAATCCAATGTTTGTAGATTCGGATTTAAGTGATCCGGAGAGTGATTATGAAGATGAATTTGAGGGTGATCATGAAAGTGAGAATGAGACAGTTCATGACTCGTCCATTTACATTCATAGGAGTCACCGATCAATGGTAGATTAGAGTTTTGTCGCTACTCTTCTGTCTCTGACAGCGTGACGACGCTAGTGGAGCACGTCGAGCCATATTTTCCTTACGGTTTTCACATGCAGCGACCAACTCTTATGCCAGGAGTTAAGCCTAGGTTTAAGCGTAGACGCACGTCCGCGCCATTGACCCCATTTCGAGACTATCCGATGTATGTGCTACAAAAGTGTGATGTCCATACTATGAGAACAGTGTACAACATTCCAGAGTCGGTGGTTCTTAGAGTTCCATCGAGGACTGAAAGAGCCCATAACTCTGGACCAGACGAGATTATCGTTTATGAGGCTTATTTTGCTTTGGGTATGCGTGGGACAGTACCTCCCTTAATTGCAAGTGTTGCAAGATTCTTCGGTATTTCCCCTGGTCAGTTCACCCCTACTGCATGGAGGATATTAACTGCTATCCAAGTCCTTGGCGAGTTCTCTAAAGTGGATGTTGGAATGAAGGAGATCCTTTATGCGTACTTTTTTAAAGCGCATCCAAATGATTCGAGCAGATGCATGATCAATACTCGGGCTGTAAACTTCCCTCCTCTCGTTTATGATCTCCACAGAGACGTCATAAGACACTTACCTTATGAAAAGGAGTGGAGAAACAAATATTTGTTTATGAATGTGGGCTATAACCCCTGTTTTCCAGTTGACTAGTTCTTTAGAGGTAGAAGCACACTTCCTTTTGAATATTATTCTTATTCTCTTTGCTAACATCATGTGTTTTTGTCGTTGCAGATTTCAGTTATCCACGAAGTGATCAGGGAGAGGACGGCGCTCTTGCACTAATCGAACGCTCCAGGATATCGCGTTCAACGTGTTTCTTAACAAGCACTTTTGCTTTGGAAAGGAGCTCAATTTGGGGTTGGGTTTCCATACTTCTACACCCCCCTTTTTTTTTTTAAAGGGCAAATAATTTGTCGTGATGTAACTGCTATTTCTTTTACTTCGCAGGTTACATGTCGTCATCGATTTTTTATGTACCAGATGGTGAGGGCGCTCTTGACGCCTAAAGACATGCTTTGGATGAGGTACAGGCTGAAAATCAGGTTTTAATGTCCACCGAGGAAGTACCGACTTCTAGAGCTATGTCCAAGCGTCCTGCAACAGCGACTGACGGCTCTCGTCATCTTTCCAGGCCCTCACGGAAAAAGGTCCAGCGTCATCATCTCGTGATGACGTACTCGCTGTCACGGACCACTCAGACGCGCTGACGGAGCATAACCAGAAGTCTTTCCCCCAAGACATTGGTGGCTTCTCTCAGCTTGGTTACAACACTGTCCTTGATGAGTCACAATCTCATATCTTCAAGGTTCTGTCCTTCCTCCATTATATGGTTTGTCAGTCCAAATGGATTTTTATGTAGGAGATATTTTTATTTTGCAACTAATAAGACGATCGCTCCTTTTTATGCCAATTTTTCAGGTGATGTCGGCTTGCCATTATGCAAGGACAGAGTTTAGTACCTCGCAGAAGGAGGTGAAACGCCTTACGGCCGCTCTTAGTAGGATGAAAGTGGATTCTAACTCAGAGAAAGAACGTCACAAGATGGCTATAGCCGCGAAGGACGAAGAGTACCAATCTCTGAAGACTAACTTCAAGGATCAATTGGCTACAGCAAAGAACACTGAGCAGGAGCTGCGACAAGAGGTGCAGCGTCAAGAGAAAAGAGTGCTCCTGGCGGCAATTGGAGGCAGTGTCGTGACTCGTTGGAAAATGGTTCAGAAGTTCAAGAGGGGCAAGGCCGACGACTGGTCACCTATTGAGGCTGAGAGACTCTATCGAGATATTAAGATCAAGGAGACTCAGCTCGAGGGGAAGACACCGCCGGTCTTTCCTGACACGTTTACAAACTTTGATGATGATGCCTATGCCCCCCGGCGATGATCAGTGATCATGGGTCGGTTGTTTCTTTTGAGGAACCCATTCAAGCTTTTGCTTATTGCTATGTTTTGAACAATGCTTATGGAACTCCTTTATTTTTATGCTTTTGAGGGTTGACCGCGTAGGTTCTTTGCAATACTTATGTCTCTCTTTGAGCTATGTATTTAATTGACATTGTCGTGGACGTCGTTTTTTTTTTTGTTTTATTATATTTTATGATATACGCACTGCGCATTTGATGCGTTGCTTGGCGCTAGCTTTATGCGTCATTGCTAATGTTGACATTAGTTGTTCATGTATTTTACTACAGGATTATACCCTGAGTTTGCAGTGATCAGTAACCTTGCTTCCAAGATATTCTTAGCTGTGATTACACTGTTTTTACCTATGGATGAGTAATGACAGTCATCACAGTTATATGTATTGTGGCTGTTGCTTGTCATGCTTTTAGGAGGTGTTGCCTTTTTTTTTTTTTTTTTTTTAGACCGTAGTCGTCAAGTGCAACGGTTTTGCCATTGTATTGCTTAGTATTGGCAGTTGTCGCTGCTATGTATGTGGAGGTCTTGCCCCTAATTATTTTCAAAATGATACTTGTCAATGTTCACATTGAGGATTTTCCTCTTGTCAATGTCGCTGCTCGTCATGCAATGACGATCGATGCGAGGTTTGAGAACTTCGTCAAATTTATATGTTAAAAAGCTCATTCATCGAAACGCTCGTCCGTAGACGTGTAGCGAAACATTACAATCTTGAGAAGTAGAAAAATGTCGACGTCTCTTGGATCGCCATAAAATGTAAAGTAAAAACCAAAACCAAAAATTGAAAACTGAAAACTTGAACAAACCTAAAAGTAGTATGTCTTTAGATGCAGAGCGTTCCAGCTGTTAGGTTGGTTCTTGTCTTCCTTATCTTGCAGCTTGTATGCTTCCGATCCTCGTACCTCTATTATTTTGTAAGGACCTTCCCAGTTTGGTCCTAATTTTCCTGCGTTTCGTTCCATCGTATTTTGGAACACGCATCGAAGGACCCATTCCCCTGGTTGAAATGACCTTGTTCGTACTCTTTTGTTGTAGCTCCTTGCGATGTCTTGTTGGTAACACCAGTTTTGAATTCTAGCAGCCTCTCTTTTCTCATCTAGCAATTCGAGGTCTAGATTTATTAGCTCTTCGTTTTCTTGGTGTTGAAGATGCTCTGTCCGCACCGTTTTTACATCAACTTCAGTAGGTACTACGGCTTCCATTTCATACACTAGTGAGTATGGTGTCTCTCCGGCTGCTGACTTGGTTGTGGTTCGATAAGCCCACAACACTCCCGGGAGTTCGTCGACCCACTTTCCCTTGGCGCTTTCCAGACGCTTCTTCAGCATCTGTATGATCGTCTTATTGGAAGACTCTGCTTGTCCATTAGACTGCGGGTGGCTGGGTGTTGCGAAGCTAAGCTTTATTCCCCAGTCGGCACAAAACTTTTTGAAGTTGTGGCTTGTGAATTGAGGGTCGTTGTCAGTGACAATTTCTTGAGGGACCCCGAATTTGCAGATGACGTTCTTCCATATAAACTTTCGTACCTCCATGTCTGTGACCTGGCTGAATGCTTCTCCTTCTACCCATTTTGAGAAGTAATCAGTCACTACCAACATGAAGACTTTTTGAGCAGGAGCTTTGGTTAGTTTTCCTACTATGTACATGCCCCATTTCATGAATGGACATGGTGAACTTATGGATTTTAGGTTCTCAGGCAACAGTTTTGAAATTTGAGCGTGCCTTTGACACTTGTCACAGTGACGAGCAAATCGTATTGCGTCGTTGGACATCGTCGGCCAATAGTATCCGGCTCTCATCACTCTTAGCACGAGACTTCATCCTCCTGAGTGAGATCCACATTCTCCCTCGTGTAATTCCATTAAAACACGCATTGCTTCTTCTGGAGTCACACATCTCAGGTATGGACCAGAGAACGACCTTCGATATAGTTAATTCTTGATAAGGCAGCACGTTCCATTGGTAGCAGGTCTTCACGCAGATAGTTAATAATATGCGTCATCCAATTTGGTGTCTCTTCCATAGATGTGACTTCCGAGATTGGTAGGCCTTTGTCCGTGGCTGGCCATTGTAGGACTAGCAATGGAATATTGAGATGACCTTCAGTTTTAAGAGCAGACCCAAGATTTGCCAGAGCATCTGCGTGACAATTTTCTTCTCTCGGGATTTGCGAGATCTTGCAATTGTCAAACTTCTCCACCAACTTCTTGATCACATTCAGATATAGGGTCATCTTTGAATCCCGAGCTTGATAATCCCCTTGTGTTTGGTTAACTATGAGTTGCAAATCACTAAAGACATCCAAGTCTTTTGCTCCAAGATCATGTGCTAATGTCAATCCTGCATTAGTGCTTCGTACTCTGCTTCGTTGTTTGTGGCTCGAAAATTGCAGATTGCTCTTGAAGCCATTTTTCCTGTTGGGGATGTGAGAACTATTCCCAAGCCAGCTCCTCGTGTATTACTGGATCCGTCAACGTACAACTTCCACGTTCCCTTGCAGGTTTTTTCCTGGAGAGTTCTAACCTCCTCCTCTGTTTCAGGAACTATAGTTGGAGTAAACTCTACAACGAAATCCGCCGGGACCTGAGACTTAATGACGGTCGTTGGTCTGTATATTATGTCGTATTCTCCAAGTTCAACTGTCCACTTTGCTAATCTTCCTGAAACTTCTGGCTTGTGTAGAACAGCTTTTATGGGGGTTGAACTGACTAGTACGATAGGATGTGCTTGGAAGTAATGACGCAACTTTCTTGCTGCGGTTATCAATGCCAAGGTAAGTTTTTCTAAATGGTTGTACCTTGTCTCTGCGTCTAAGAGGGATTTGCTGACGTAGTAGAAGGATGTTGCTTGTTCTCATCTTCTCGGACCAACACGGCACTGACAGCATGTTCTGACACTGCTAGGTATAGCAACAACACTTCACCGTCCCTCGGCTTCGAAAGAAGGAGAGGCGACGTGAGGTAATCTTTTAGTTCTCTCAGTGCTTCTTCACATTTGTTGTCCCACACAAAGTCCTTTTGTTTCTTTAGGGCGGCGAAAAATGTGTGCGATCTATCAGACAGCCTTGAGATGAATCTGCTTAGTGCAGCCATCCTTCCAGTGAGTTTTTGCACTTCCTTTACGTTTCTAGGCGAAGGTATGACTTGAATTGCTCTAATCTGATCCGGGTTGGCTTCTATCCCCCGATGAGTTACGATGTAGCCCAGGAACTTGCCAGAGCTTACACCAAATGAGCATTTAGTAGGGTTGAGTTTCATGTTATACCTTCGCAGCGTAGCAAATGCCTGTTGCAGATGCACGATATGGTCTTCTGCCCAGAGATTTTACAAGCATGTCGTCAATGTAAACTTCCATGGTGTGACCAATCTGATCAGCGAACATCATATTTACCAATCGTTGGTAGGTGGAGCCAGCGTTCTTCAAGCCAAAAGGCAGTACCTTGTAGCAATATATGCCCCGTGATGTCATAAAGGATGTCTTCTCTTGGTCGCTTGGGTGTATTAGGATTTGGTTGTATCCGCTAAACGCATCCATAAAACTCATCAGTTGGTGTCCAGCTGTTGCGTCCACTAGCTTGTCGATGTGAGGTAGTGGGAAAGGATCTTTTGGACATGCCTTATTGAGATCAGTGAAATCAATACAGACCCTCCACTTCCCATTCTTTTTGCGAACGACCACCATATTTGCAAGCCATTCGGGGTAACGTACTTCACGTATGAATCCAGCGTCGAGTAGGTTTTGAACTTCCTTATTGATGATTAAGTCGCATTCAGGAGCGAACTTTCTTTGTTTTTGCCTTACTGGTTGATGATCTGGATCCACCTGCAACTTATGCATAATGATATCAGGATCAATTCCAGGCATATCGGCATGTGACCAGGCAAAACAATCAGCATTCAATCTGAGGAAGTCGATTAATCTCTTTCGTACATCGTGTGGTAACTTTGACCCGATATTCACATTTTTGTCAGGGTCACTCTCTGCTAGGAGAACCTCGTCAAGTTGCTCCACCTCTGGCTCTTCACTGTGGAGTGCCGTGGGTGGGCTCTGTAATTGCTATAACTGTTGACCTTTTCTTTTTAAGGTTGTTTGATAGCATGAACGAGAATTTTCTAGTTCTCCTTTGATCTCCTGCACTCCCCATGGAGTGGCAAACTTGATGGTTTGATGGAGGGTTGACGATACTGCTTTCATATCATGGATCCAGGGACGATCCATTATTACGTTGTAGGAAGATTCGCAATCCACTACCAAGAATTTCGTTTGTCGGTTGACCCCTGCTGCAAACACAGGTAGTGTCACTTTACCCACAGTCTGCTTTACTTCACCGCTGAATCCTACCAATGTTGTGGATTTTCGTGTTAGCTCAGCTTCGTCAAGGCCTAATCCTTTGAGGGCGCGCATGAAAAGGATGTTTGTTGAGCTACCATTGTCGATTAGTATCTTTCTCATCAAGCAGTTAGCCATTGTCAGGGATATCACCAGTGCGTCATGATGTGGAGCTAAAACGTTTCCACCTTCGTCGGATGTAAAGCTTATGGTGCACATTGGTGTAGCTTCAACTCTGACATCGCTTCTCGTGTGGCAACTTCTGGCACTTCTCGTATTCTTCTTAGCAGCTGAATGCGTTATACCACTGACTTCAGAACCTCCCGAGATAACATTAATTGTCCGATCATACTTCGGGGGTGAAGCAGGGACATGTTTCTTTGGCGCTTTGTCATCGTTCCTATCGTCGAAACGGTTTCTAGCCTTGTCAGACAAAAATTCCCTCAAGTAACCTTTGTTTAATAGTTCGTTCACCTCCATCCACAGGGAGATGCAATCTTCAGTTCGATGACCATGATCGTTGTGAAATTCGCACCACCTTGAAGTATCACGCTTATCATCTGGTGTTCTCATTTTTTGAGGCCATCTTACCTTTCCATCCAGCTGTTTTAACTCCCCTACCAAGTCTGCGTGAGAGACTGAAAGATTGCTAATGTCTGGCCATGTTGAAGATTGTCGCTTCTCACTTTCAATCTTGTTGAATGGTCGGTGACTGCCTCTGCTATCGTTTCTGCTGCTCGTATTTTCACTACGAGGTCTCTGGTAAGGTTTATCCTCTCTAGGGGTCTTCTCATGTCTTGACACGCATGAGTCAGACCGTGGAGAATGACGATAACGGTAAGCTGGATCTTCTTCCCACTTGATTTGTGCCCACGCCCTAGAGAGTACGTCCTCCATGGTTCTGCATTGATACTTTGTTAATTCTTTGTACATGTCACCATCTGGGAGTAGACCTCTCTTGAAGGCAGAGATGGCAGTGGACATGATGCAACTTGGAATAGACACTTTTTCTTTGTTGAAGCGTCCCACATAACTACGCAGTGATTCTCTTTTCTTTTGTATGACCTCGTAGAGATCATCACCTATCTTTTCCAGGTGTCTGCTGCTTGCGAACTGCTCGACAAAGCGATCGGTCAGTGATGCAAAAGAGTCTATCGAAGCGTTTGGTAGGTTCGTAAACCATTGGAGAGCTGGTCCTGTGAGACTTGAACCAAATTCCTTGCACATGCTAGCTTCTCTATACTCTCTTTCAATTGCGGTTGTGAACATCCGATGCTTGTATTGTGCTATATGGTTGTCAGGATCTGTCGTTCCGTTGTACATCTTCATCGAGGGGAACGTAAACTTCTTGGGCATCTCCACAAGCGTAATTTCGTCCGTGAATGGAGTATCCGCATAACAGTTAGGAGCGCTCTTTGATGGTGCCACTCCAGGAAGTCGCTTAATCATCGCTTCCATTGCTTCCAGACGTTTGAAAACCAGGTGTGTGTCATCTGTTGATAGGGTTCTCGCTGCTTCACTAAGGTGAAGCAAGGACCGAGCGACGTTTGTCCTGACTGCAGCTGCGTTAAGTGCAACAGTTTATGGTAGTAGCACCGTTCTGGTATCTGTAGTCGGTGTAATTCCGTCCAGTGGCTGCATCGGATCGACGCGTCTTTGTAATCGATTTCGAGCTTCAACCTCGGTGCTTCTGTCTTCGGCGACCAGAGAGGCGTTCTCAGTTCTCAAGGAAGCGTTCTCCGCCTTGAGTAACGCTAGTCGTTCTTCGTTCTGCTTCATCAGGGCGGTGAGTGCCACCAGTTGAGCAGCGGGATCTTGAGAGTTGTCACCTCCTGAAGGAGCCTCGCGATTATCTCCGTTCGTCATATCTCACCTAGTTAAAACTGCCCCTCCTTCTAGCGCCAAATTGTTTGTGAAAAAATTAACCGGTTCGAATGGAAAATAGTTCTACGAAATGACGAGAAGAGATTAGCTTTATTGATTAATGAATTTTGATATGAATTACAAATAATCAATAAAGAAATCGTAAAGAGATGATCTTGTCGATCGTTCGTCGCTCGTCGTGAGTACTGCCAGAATCTTTGTCGCTCGTCGTTGGAGAGCGGCAAGAGTTTTGCTAGTTAGGGTTTCTGTGTTTTTTCTGATTCCCTGTCATTTTGTTGGGACTCTCTTATTTATAGACTTTGTAAACTCTAATCTTTGTTTGACTGGGCCTCGTCTGTCGCGGGTCCATCCTAATTATTTTAGGAGTAGGACATTATGTCGGTCATTCGTCATATTTCCCTTAGAAATAGGAATATGCTAAGTCGGTTGCTGTGCTAAACCGTTGGTCGATGGTTAATGCATAAACCAAACCTCATCGCTGCTCAAGACCTTTTTTCAGTGCTCATCACTCGTCGTTCTTTCGATTGCAGTGATATGGCCAGTGCCATGAACTGTGACTTCATATTCATTGTCAGAGACTGCCAAACCCTCCTGTAGCAAGGAATTAACAGCGACTGACTGAGCGAGTTATCAATCAGCTTATCCTCCAATTTATGAATTGGAGTTTTTGCAGTGACGGGCTGATGAATTTATTTCACCCAACAGTATCCATATTGAGATTATGAGAAGTAGTCTTTGGATACTGTGGATATTGTGGAAGAATATGAATTTTTTTCTTATTTGAAGGAAGAAGCTTATGGGCCTTATATACTATGAGGAAAATAAGAGATGAAACGGATTGTTGGTTTCTTGCTCAATATGTGGATAGAGTATGTGCATAGAATCAGGGAGATGCAAATGCAATATTGGTGGTTCATGGTCGTCTGTGAAAAAGATAGGAGGGGCTGCTTGGGTTGTGAGAGATGACAAAGGAAAAGTGGTAATGCATAGCAGAAGGGCTTTTAATTCAGACAGCAAAGAGGATTTGAAATTACAAAGTCTTTTATGGGCTATGGAAAGTTTGAAAAGCCATCACTTTGAGAGAATTATTTTTGCTTCAAAAGAATCAGAGTTAGTAGGGGCTATCCTTCGTCTGCGAGCTTGGCCATCTTTCAAATATGTATCAAGCTCTAAAGTTGGCTCAAGTTTTATCCCATTTTACTTAGTGGAGAATAGAAGAGGAGTTTCTTTCAGCAAATATAGGAACAACTCTCATCGCTAAAAGTGTCACGGATGAAAATCGATTGCAGTCTTATGTAGCCTTAAGTTCTCCTTCTTGATTATGTGGATTCTTTGGCTCTGAGAGTGGCATTTCCTCTATTTAGTGATTTTGCTTCTGGTTTATGTTTGTGGGTAAGCTTTTGTAGATGAAAATTGCAGGCTAGATGAAGTTTTTGTGAATCGGGTTTGTTTAGATGAAGTGTTTGTAATTGGTTCCCCTTGTTTTAATATACTAAATTCAGATTGGAAAAAAAATATATATATATAAAAAATATTAAAAGTAACAAAAGATCAATAATTTAATAACAACTAGATTAATAATTGGCCAATCTCAATCAAAAAGTCATAACAGTCGTCTCTCTCTCTCTCTCTCTCTCATTTCAAAAGAGAAGTGCGCTCTTTGCTTACTCTCCTCTCGCCGCTTTTCCTTCATCGATTCTACAAAATCTCTCTCTCCCCAAATTTATAGGGTTTCTTCCTCAAACCCAGATTGATTATCACTTCCCAGTTTCGAAGGTGGGTTGTATTCAATTTTCAATATTTATCCTTTCTGTTCAATCTAATCTGCTTTCACCGACACTTACTTGATTATCTTCCTTATAATTCCCAATGGGCTTGTTTATCTTGCTTTCTCTACCACTGAAATGGATTTACCTTTGATATGCTTAATCTTGTTTGACTAGTGATGCTTATGTTTGTAATCCAAACAATTTTCCGAGCTTTTGCCATATAAGAGCTCAAAACAGCTGTTACGAGTCTGAATCTTTTGTGTTTTTTTTTGTTGTCTTAAACTCGGTTATCTTCCAATATGCCGTTGGTTACAATAATTTGCATTCTCAGTATTGTTGATTCCATTTTTGTTACTGGTGTTCTCATCGTTGCAGAGTCTTTAGCTACGAGTTTTGTTTAGCCTGAATGTGTTCTTTTAGTTCTTACTTCTTAATCACTAAACTCTGGCCTCTGGGATTTAGCTTCATAATCAACAACTTCATTTATAATTCAGCAAGATTACAATCATTAACCCAGCTTTTCAGAGTGTTTACACACGTTACAAAAGGCCCTCTTGTTTTATCTTCACACCCTTCTTGATGTAGGAAGTTTCTCAGACCCTGGAGAACGTGAACTCAAGAATCCGTGAGAAGATTACTTCCTTTTTGGCATTCAGTATCGTTTGGACTTCAAGGCGGTGGGAATAAAACAGAGCTCAAAACGGGTGCACTCTGTTGTGTTGTGGCCTCAAGGCCACTGGTAACAACCAAATCACCACCCCACAACGGAAGCAGGGATGCTCCTTCATTGGGTCAAGATGATGACCTGCAATGGCGGATGAATCTCAGCTACTCACCTGCTGGATACTCTAGAGATGGTTTGGAACAATATATAAGCGATGAGAGTCCCGGTTCTGCATTACCCTCAAGCAGATCAAGAAAGAGTTTGGAATCCTGTTTCCAGCAATCGCCAAGACGGGACTTGTCTGCTACTGGTGGGAATGAACAGAAAACCTTTGTTAATAGTGTACCGAGATCAAATAGCTCAAAGTCTCAATGCTTGAATGAGGTAAGTTTCTTTACATTTCCAGTGTAGACGAGCTTTTCATACATTCATCTTTAGCTGAACCTTGTATAGCTCGTCCATGTAATTGTGTCCCAGGAGAATTTTGACAGATACACTACAGCCACCTCACCAAGTTTTAGGTCTTTGCTGTCTCTTTCTCGGTTGTCTGCCCCATTGGAGACTCCAAGCAAGCAGCCTTTCAGCCTTACTCACCCCTCTTACCCTCGAGTTTTTTGCAATCCGGTTTCAGATTGTGAGAATCCTGAACCAGATCATTCACAAGAAGACCCATCCACAAATCCTGATTCCAGATTTATGATGTCCACAAGAAACCATCAAGGATCACCAGTAGAGGAAGCATCACCAAACCAGAGTAGCAATGACATGTTGCTAGATGTTGAAAGGTCCAATGAAGCAGAAGAAGGAAACCTGAGACTTGAACCAGATTCAATGATGAACCAGAGATGCGGGGTTTGCAAGAAGCTCTTATCTCAGAAATCTCCATGGTGCTCGTATAAGATATTGAGATGTGGAGACATGCCAGCCGCTGGTGTATTCCCCTGTCATCACGTCTACCATGTCGAGTGTTTAGACGAAGTGACCCCAACAGCTCAAACCCGAGACCCGCTTTGTCCTGCTTGCTCAAACACCATTGGAGCAATGGAGCAACAGCTTATAGTGCCTGAAACATTGCAACTGGCATTGAGATCCCTCAGAAGAAGCCGCACAGTTGTGGAATCAGAGCCACTTAGTAGCTCTTGCAATGACGATCAAAGAAGAGACATTAGGAGAAGAAGAAGCCAGAAATGGGAAAAACTCAGCTGCTGTTTGAATATAAGCTTCTCATCTTCTTCCTAGATTCCTACATGACCCAATATTTAGGTTCTTCTATATCTAATCGTAATTTTAACCAATATGTTTCTCTTGAGAGTGTTTAGGAAAGTGTTTAGGAAACTATAAAACACAAGCAATAGACATTTTTGTTTACTTGTAGACCAAAACATATCATACCCTGTATTGCAGGCTACAAAGAAATACCACTAAAGACACGAACAACAAACCATTGCAAACAAATTTTGATTTCTTCTAATTGACAAAATCGTAAAAAAACAACACTTTCTCACTGTATATTTGTCGTGAATTAGATTTCTTAGGAGAAAAACAAATTTGTATATCAAACCAGATTTAAAAAAAAAACAAGAAAGGAATTAGGGAATGAAGATACCAGAATCAACAAATTCGTATCATCGATGACAGAGAACAAAAACAAAAACCCAGAAGAAGAAACCTTAAATCAAATCTAATATTTCAAAAACACATATTTTTGTTAGGGTTAAAGCCCGCAAAAGCCATCACAGCGCCGAGTAAATCGTGCGCTCAGGCAGCAAGCAGTCTTCATCGCAGAAAACAAAGGGGAAAATAAGGATAAGGCATCGAAACCCTTCCCGTCACCGGAGCCGCCGGCCATACCCTCGAAAGGAAGGAGATGGGGTTGCTCGGTGAAGATCGGAAAAGGTCAAAACCCTAACCCTAAAACCTTTTTCTCAGCTCAGATAAGATCAAGTAGTTTTAAAGCTTCGAGTATCTTAGTTGCTCGAGTTTTATAGTGTCTTTGGTCCAAACCCTAACCCTAAAGTTTCTGCACCTCATCTTGAAATTCCAAGACCACCCTCGTGTAAAGAGATATATATTACAAAACAGAGCCACAACTATTCAAATATTATTAAGAAACCCCACAATTCCTGAAAGACAAAAATAATCCCTATATTATATGAGTGATCAGAAGGATTCATGTAGCAAACCATAAAGCCCTTGACACAGCTTAAGCTTTCTTTAGCACCAGAGAGTTGTATAAAATAGAAGCAATTTACACCAAGAAGCTCCCTCTCAAAGAAAAGATTGACATACAAAATGGAGAAGAAAAAAAGAACACAAGGGAGAGCTGTGGTGGGTGTTTTACAGAGGAGAAGTCGTAGACTTGTGCATTTTGTTACTCTCTTGTGCCTGTGGTGGCTGAGACGAATGGACTGCTGCTCGGTATGAAGATGAAGCGAGCTGTGCCAGTGCCGGTACAGTGCCACCTGCAAACATTCCCCCAAAGAAAGATGCAGCATTCAAGATTTAGAGCTTATTGACACAAAACCAAGATACCATCATATGAAAAGACCGGTTTCATTCTTCCCTATTGATCAAAAGATCTAAAGGAACTTATGTTCCACGATTGTAAAAAGCAGTGAAGGAGGCGGAGAGTAAGATCCCAAACCTGCTAGTCCAGCACAGGCCGATGAAAGAACTATAACGGGTGGTGCCTGCATCGATACAGAAATGAAGAAAAAAATCAATAGATTCATCACCATAGAATTGGACTAAACAAATTACATTACTGGTCTTTTTTGCGGGTGGTTTAAGCGTTGGAACAAAATAAAACAAAGAATCAAGAAAAGAAGAGAACATAAGAAGGGAATTCTACATCTTTGTAGACAACTTACCCCAACAAGAAAATGTACCCACATAGGTCCTTTAATCCACTTGCGTACAATTGGCATAACTGCGTCAATCAAAAAGAGCATTTAAAAATCTAGCTGCGATTATCACTATAGTCTATAACCAATACATAACTAGATAACAGACACTGATAAAAGAATGCTGCCGATTGTTACAGAGCTGCACACAATCGGGGATCAAATACACTCAGGCATTTCCTTGAACAAACTAGAAAACTACGATTAATCTTATATTACTAAGTCCTTCTCTTTCTTTCTCCAAGTTAGAAAAGAATCCTAACGTGCGCATATAAGACGAAGGTGGAAGTCAATTACAGGCAGACACAATCAACGAGAGAGAAGAACAAGCTTCGAGAGTTGGAAGAAATATTCAGAAAAATATATTAATTCAGACAACAATCGAATACGAGGTTTTAAGTTAAGAGAAACTCAACTCTACATACCATGGTTAAATCCAATGAATGCACTTGCAGTGCCACCAACCGCTGACCCAATCTAAGATCATATAAAACAAAGCTTTTAAAACATAAACAACTAATCCATATGAAACAGAAACAAAGGAAAGCTCGCATTTCTCCAAAGGACAAACTTTTGTTCTGGAAAAAACAATTGCAGCAAGCTACAATTAGACTAAAAGAGTCGAATTTGGGCAAATCAGATCACAATTTGTTCAACAGAAATCAGAAGCTTACCATAGAAAAGCTATCCCTGATGAACGGAGCAACAGTCCATTCACTGGTTTCCTGAAATCAATCATCTTCCAATTTTTAAAAAAAAAACACTAAAAGAACGAATCTTACTCAATTGAAAGACAAAAAAACAAAGAAACTTCAATCATCATCTGAAATAGAGATCTGTATATACAATTTCATGATGAATGCGGAAAAATACCAAATCTTTCGTAAGAGGGCCTGCGCAATGATGGCATCTGATTCCGATCTCATGCTCTGAATCCGCCATTTTCTTCGCAGGAAGAAGAAGCCCCCAGAAACCCCAACCAGATTTTTTGTTTCGTCTTTTCTTTGCTTTTGGGTCGTAGGGTTTATACTCTGTTAACTGTTTTGCTTCTTCCTCTGTTTCGACGAGAGAGAGAGAGAGAGAGCGTCCATCGATCACCTGCGGAAGAGACTACTATAGTTCCGTACTAATTAGGCACTAACCCATCGACACGTCATCTTAAACAAACCGACTCGATCCAACCATGAACCATGGGACCGACGCATTAATCATAATCTTTGGACCGGTCAGACCGGTTTAATTCAGCTCTATCTATTTTTAGGTGATATTGTTAAAAGGTGAATGTTTTTGCTTATCCAAGTTTTATCTTTGGAATCTTACTTCTCCATGTCCCAAAGGGTTAAAAACAACTTTTTGAAATAAATGTATAAACGAATATAAATGAAAGTAAACGAACAAAAGAATGTATAAACTGAAAAGAAGAAAAAAAACCAAGAATGGATACTACTATCTAGTTGCAACTAGACAATCAATCTTTATAATGATCCGTGCTGTCGAATTTAGCCAGTTTGCAACCAGTCGCACCGTGCCAATCGGTTTTTTTTTAATAGTTTCATAATATTTCAAATCTAAATCACAAAACTACATTTGTTACAATGATTCTTCCAATCTTTAGTTGTGCTTATAAGAATCAGAACTCATTAAAACATCCACAAAAATGACTTAAAAAGGAGACTAAGGTAAATGCGGAAAGAAATAGACCTGAATAGTTTCTCACTTTTTTTTCCTGGGTTCGCGTTGAGATGACAAAAAAAGATTCCCGACTTGAGAATGCGACTCACCAAGCTTTCTTTAGTTTTGGATTCTCATATTAGAATCTGAGGAACCCACTTTTCGTCTCCATTTTCTCTCGAAAAGAATATAATTCCGCGGTCATTTCCCGCTTCCTGTTCTTGTTTTTGTATCCAATCCTCTCTCGTTCACAATCCCATGATGCAGCCCACGTGTTGAATTATGCTCCCAAATGGAAGATCAAAGAGTAAAAGTTAGTAAACAAGAACAAGAATCTGTAAAAGGGAAATGCACGTACAAGGAAGAACATTTAGTCTGTATCACTCTTTTTCTTTTACTTAAAAGATTTGACATTTCAATGAGCAAAGAAAAGGAAAGAAACAGGGGAAAGACTAAAGAATTAAGCACAAAGTAGTAGTACAACACAGGTGATCAAGATTTAACAGTTATGAAAATACGCGATAACATATCGTAAAAATGAGTTAAGCACTAGGCCTACAAAACTACATAGCATTTTATATTAACTGATAGCAGCACTCAGGAACCTGGAGCAACATGTTACGCTAAAACCTTTTCTTCTAATTTCTTTAGCAGGTGAAGAACAGACCCTACTCCAAAAAGCATACTCAAAATTTGGTATTTTCTGAAACTACACATGATATACAACATAGAATTATCTATAAAATATCTGGTAAAAGTGAAATCAATCAAAAGAGTTCTACACAGATTTTGCTTGGTTTTAATTTACTTTTGATGGTATTCATCAAATAGACTTTTGAAACTTGCAGCACACAATATGAAGTCTCTCTTTGTGGAAGCATATTCCCACCCACATGCCAATCAACTATTTAGGCAATATGCTCAAATACTTTTAACTGAAGGCTATGAAAGGTCCTTTACCAAACAGAATAAAGTGTTAATGAGAAATCAGAACCATGAGATATCGCCAAAAAAGGTTGAAAAAAAATGCAAAGATATCATTCAAAGGAACATAAGATTTTTTTTTTTTTTTTGACAATTTCCTTTGGAACAATAGACAATATTTCTACCAAGTTTTTTTCTAAGGCATCTATCAAACTCATCAAGATATGTGAGACTCTATACTGGATAGCGGATATATTCTCAATTGCACATAGAGAAGCCATAATTTCAGCATTTGGCAATCACGACTTCTATATATATATATATATATATATATATCTTTATCTATGAATTTATTCTATATAGCTGTATATCATATAGGATAGTATCTCTGTACTTAATCAGCAGGAGAAATATAACCGTGAAGTCCAAATCAAAATCAGATCCAACACCACAATATGATCGATGATGGAATTTAGAGCCGTAGTCATCACTAAAGTAGATTCAGGGAAGTATACTGTAAGAAAGCAGCCAAACAATAGATGCATAGATGCTTCACCAAGTCACACACACACACATATATGTATATATGCACACATAAACACACATACTAATATGCACTGAAGACATGTTATGTAGCCTTTGGATCAGACAATAAGGTTACATACATACATACATAGACACACGCATGGATGGGCCAAATATGTTGTGCCAATCAAAGAATGTAAGATAATGGGTCCCCCACTAATTTTTATACTGTTAAGAGAGAATAGGTACTAAACTTATTGAAGGAGACAGCATGAAATATTCTTCATTCACTTTCTCACGTCTTAACTATCTTTAAGACAAAACAATGTTGAAACAAAAACTTTCAATCCCCCTTGCTATCACATTCTTGGGCCTTCTTTGTCATCAAAATCACAAGGATAACATCATTATACACTCTTGAAACATAGCCAAATAAGCCATGTTGATATCGGTAAATTCTGACTAGAAGTTTTAATAAAAATGTTAGACTCAAGATGTATCTAGAGACCGAAAAAAATGACACTCAAGTAGGAACAAAAACAATACAGACAAGTGGAAAGCATTGGGAATATTCCTCAAGAGATAGAGAGGTTAGAGCTGTGGACTTTGAAAAAATTGAGGAATAAGGAAAGAGAATGAATTCCCCAGCCCAAGTAGAAAAGTTGTCAATTTTTTTTGGAGAATAAGATACTTTCATATACGCATATGATGCATTAATTGGGGATCAATTCTGGTATCTAATGCAAGGCTTGAATTGCACTGAAAAGTTGTAGTCCAGAGGAATCAAGACAAGAACAAATAATCTAAGCACACAACATACATTTTAAACGATAAGAACACAAACAACAAAGCGACGATTGGACCAGTTATTCCATACCTTAGTTATCATCCTCTAATTTGCCTTTTCTCCATTCAACTTTCTATATAAAGCAAAGCTGCAAAGACCTTTTACTCTTGAGAGACCCCGGCTTGAGAGAAAAAAGAGCATAAATAAGGAAAGCAGCAAAAACATTTTCCCAAGTTGGTGGAGTTGCACACCATAGAGTATCTCTGAACTGAGAGTAGCAGGCTGCATTTAAAAACTAAGATTGTGTCAGGTAAAAGAAAAACATTTGGTCTTTACACTCATTAATAATGCAGTATCGCTAGGTGGAATAAACTGACATTTTTATTTTGAAGACAGACTAATGTATTACCACAACCAGCACCAAGGAAAGAGCATCCTCTCTTCGTCGAGAATGCCCATTCCTTCTGAAAGGCATCCATTCCTCCGAGGAAATGGTACAGCAGATTCTGGACTCATCCTCTCAACCGACGCAAAGCCACGACTAAAATGGACTCCAGATCTTCACGAGAGATTTGTTGAAGCTGTCAACCAGCTTGGAGGAGGAGATAGTAAGTTATATTATTAGCAAAGGAACCATCTTTGACAATCAGGCTTTTAGACATAATGTATTAAACAGTGTATACTTTTGTCTCTACAGAGGCTACTCCTAAGACAATCATGAAACTCATGGGTATTCCAGGCCTTACTTTATACCATCTCAAGAGTCATCTTCAGGTAAGCTATCAACACTTTACATAGACATGTTCCTAAACTGTTCAGGTTTCTGTACATGACTTGTTTATGAATTCGCTTGGTAGAAACTGTTAAAATAGCCCATAAATTACGAGGAGTCAAGAAGTGAAAAATCTGTAATATCTGTTATCGTATTTACAAAGGTTATTAATTTCATGATTCGACTACCAGAAATATAGGCTGAGCAAGAATCTTAATGGACAAGCTAACAGCAGTTTAAACAAGACAAGTAAGCTTAGTTATTCATTACTCGGATGCAAAAAAAATTAATCTAAAGATTCATTTTCCATTTTTCAACATATTTTACTTAGAGGAACTAAAAGTAACCTGGTTTAGGTGTGATGACCATGGTAGAAGAAAACACTCCTGAAGCAGACGAAAGTCACAGTGAGAGTTTAAGCATTGGACCACAGCCGAGCATGTAAGAATACGGCTATTTGCTTACATCTTCTAACTGATTAAATTTTCAAAAAAAAAAAAATGACCTATATTTGTGCACCCAGGAACTTGCCCATAAGTGATGCACTTCAAATGCAAATAGAGGTCCAGAGAAGGCTACATGAGCAACTTGAGGTATCATATATTGTACTCTGTGGATTCACTCTATTTAAAGCAGCTATCCGTGTTGGAAGTGCTGGTCCTATATGTGTTCTGACACGACCAATCAAGACAAGTCTGGTTCACCAACTCTTATGAAAAAGATATCAAAAACTCTCATGAAATGTGTGTTGAATAGGAACAGTTTACAAAAATTTCAGTGAAAATCACAAGTGTAGTGCATCCATAGAGGATAGAACCACTATCTAGAAACAGAGATAACATGGCACCTAGTTACGATTTCATTAAAAATATTTCAAACTGAGCCAGGTACAGCGACATTTGCAGCTCAGGATCGAGGCTCAAGGGAAGTACCTGCAAGCGATTCTGGAGAAAGCACAAGAGACTCTCGGAAGACAGAACCTAGGCGCAGCTGGGATTGAAGCAACTAAAGCTCAACTCTCAGAATTAGTATCTAAAGTGTCAGCAGAATATCCAGACTCTAGTTTCCTAGAACCGAAACAAGTGCAGAATCTACGGCATCAACAGATGCAAACAACCTATCCACCTAACACCTCCCTGGACAGTTGCCTAACCTCGAGTGAAGGAACCCAGAAAGCCCCGAAGATGCTTGACAACAGATTGGGATTAAGAACATATATTGGAGATTCAACTTCAGAGCAGAAAGAGATAATGGAAGAACCATTCTTCCATAGAATGGAGCTAACATGGGCAGAAGAAGAAAGCCTCAGAGAGAATAATAGGCCATATCTTTCCACAATGGTTAACAAGGCAGAACCGAGAACCTCGTCTTCTAGAAGAAGCCCTGGAAGATTGTCAATAGGAGTGGGATTACAAGAACACAGAGGAGGGAATAGCAACAGTGAGTACAGAGAGGAAAGATTCAACCAGAATGGTGAAGATAGCAAGCTTGAAACACGCACCCGAACAGCACTAGATCTTAACACACACGGCGAAAACTACGGCACAACGCGTCCGAAACAGTTTGATTTAAATGGTTTCAGCTGGAATTGAGAAGAACTTAAGCTACAAAAGAGTGCACCAACCTTTGATTTCAATTGTCAGCCTGAGGAATTCGTATAAAATCGAGTTATTACTCGAATCAAAGAGATATCTTGTGCAAAAATGGACAACACTATTTGGCTAGTTATTATTTCACATTATACAGACAATTTACAAACTTCATGGAAGATATTCAAGTGCGAAAGCCCCGTCCGTGATAACCAATCAAATTCGGAAATCAACATACTTTAAACCAGAAAATTGTAAGCTCGCAAATCAAATTCGGATTTCGTTTTTCTTACCTAGCTTTGATTTCAAGACGGGTGGTTCACAAATGTGTGCGTAGAGAAAGAGATCATCAATGATTTGCATAAAACGCGTCTCAGAATCACCTCAACTCTCAGATTTCGTCCTCCGAAGAGAGACATAGACATACAACTTTTCCCTTGTCCAATTTGAAAAAATCTCCTCACTTGAGACTTTAGAAGCATGTCGATCGTTATTCGGATCTTAAAGAGTATTTCGAAAATAGACAATCCTCAGAAGCCTATCTCGAAAAGCAACAATGAATTAATGTATTATCCGACAACAAATGACGACGTTCGATCTTAAAGACCACATGACATGGAAGAGCTCATATGTTCCTGTTCTTCTGTACTTTGCTTCCTGTCTTAACTTAGTTTTGCTTCTTTTTTGTTGTTTGTGTGTGTATTTACATTGCATCTTTCTATAAATCTTCCATGTTTCTCAATCTTACTGTTGACGGTAATGCGACAACAACAATCTTGTTGAAAACGTCAACATATGAGACAAATAAATGGTGAGATATGAGCTGTAGAGTACGATAACTAGGAGGTATGAATCACATCTTTTGGTGCCATCAATCAATTTGTGTCGATTTGTGGTTGGTCTTCTGACTTTTTTTCAATACCCAGTACTATTTTCGAGGAACTTAGGAATGCCTTAAATAGAAAAGTTTTGACTCGCATTAGGTTTGAAATTTTCACCTTTGTTATATTTTTTATTCTATGTGTGTCATCTCAGCAACTCGGTTGCTTCATTAGGACCCACACTTCATCATATAAGCATAACTAACCAGTTTGAGTATTTTGCATTAATGCAAAATCAATTATCCATGAGTATGATTTACTAGGCAGTAATTGTCAACCTAAGAACCAATGAAAGTGGTTAAGTAAGTGTAGTGCATCCAGCTTTACATCATTTCAGCTTTGGATTTTTTTCCCCTTACTTTATTTTTCTTTTTAGACTATATCAAATTTGGTGAAATTCATGAGTTCTCTATATGAAAATTTTGAAATGTGATGTTATACGTTGGAGGGCATAGAAGAGCCCAAAAGAGAAAGTTAGATGAAGGTTTAGTCATTCACCATTTTTGTTTTTGATAGAAGTTTAAAGATTTACAAGTATAGAGATTGAACAAGGCAGACACGCCAACAATCTAAATTTCACAACCAATTATAAGAGAGTGATGACGTAGAAGAAAAGCTATAGGAAAGTAACGAATAAGTTTTGAGTAAGTGAGACAGCGGGCAATTACAAATTGAAATGATTCAAAGAGATATGTGTGACCGTGAGAGAAAGAAGTGGGGATGTGTGATTTGGTAACACGCAACTATTAAGAAAATATTACGTACTTGATCATTTTGTGAAGCCACACACATGTTTTTTTCATTCCAACGCTTTAAACATCCAATTGTACACAAACCTTTTCAAACAGTACTTACCTTTTCAACATCGTAAAAACTAATTAAATCATTTTAGTAACCAATAATTTTAAAGATCCAATTAACTACAAAAAGGTATGGATAAAAAATCCACCACGTAACCTAATCAAGGTACTCTATTACATGTAAATATTAACATTTGAAAAACCTACGAATACCTACATGATCATATATCATATAATGATAATGAAAGGGAAATACGATCATAACTCAACATTAATCACATTCTTAAAATATTAATGTTTATTAAAAATATACGACACATATATTAATACGTTAACATTATATTTTATTGAAAAAATCTGCTTGTATATGCGGGTATTGATCCTGTATATATAACAAGATCCTTACAGTCCGGCATCCATGGTTAGATTCCAACAATGTCGTCCACGCCGGATAATTTACTCCGGTCTCTCTAATTAGTGATTTCGGGTTACAACATCTGCACCGGATAATTTATTCTATATATTTAATTGATTATGCCAATTATCTTGCAAAAATAAATAAAGAAGACTATAAAGTATAAAACGAACGAGAAAACACTGTTGTGATATAATATTGACGTTTCAAACAAAAGAAATTGATTTCAAAATATATGTTACAAATTAATTAAACCTTAGATAGGTTTCCTAAAAATGTAAATACAATTATACCCAAAGAAAAAGTTTTGGTCAACCAATGATATCATTTTTACAAATAGTGTTAATATTAGAGTCAGAGAAATTAGAGTAACCTCTACTACTTCATTTTATAAAAAGAAGAACCAAGAAGAGAAAGATGGCGAAATGACCAGCTTCGTTACTTTATAAAAAAAAACGAACAGCTTCCTCTTGCCTTCTCTCATTTCTCCTTGTCTTGTTGTTCTTGAGTTTAGTCTCAGCAGTCACAGATGATCCTAAACAAGTATGTTATTATAAATATATTTTGTTTCTCCCTTTTTGTAAAATCCATCATGCATGGTGATCGATATTTAATGATGATTATAATCCATGACCATGAAGGTGCATGTTGTCTACATGGGTTGTGAATCGGTTTTGTCTCTTGGTCAGTTTCAGGTCATCCCTTATTGGAACTCAAATTACTATAATATGGGCAAACTGATATTTTTAAAGGAATTGCATAAAATAAATCGATAATACAACAAAAATACCGATACAAGAATTAGGAAGAATATGAATTTGCAGAGGCAAGCTATGATCTTTATCCTTAATATTCTGAAAACCCCCCGTAGTGTGACGGTTGTGTGACATTCCGAATCCCAGGATACAACTGCAATCAATTCTGTTTTGCACAACTCAAGAACAAAATCTAACGAACGCTTTTCTGTGTTGTACTCTCAGACAAAAATAAAATAAAAATAGAATAAATTGTGAGAGACTTGTGTTGTTTTTCTTATATGAAAATGAGATGAGGATGACTTGCTTTTATAGCCAATATGCCCAATGTATTTTAACATATGAGCATTAAAGGGAGATTGGAGAATTCAATCTCATCATCATGACTCTTTCAAAGTAATTAGTATTTTATAAGTTACAAAATCAAATACAATTGAATTTGCACTTAAATACTAATATCAATTGATGTTTAAAATTCATCATTAGAAGATATATGTGTTTCAATTGATCAACACTTAATTCAAAAGGGATCTAGGCCAAAAGAATTAAAAAAAATTAACCGTATGCCCATTTGACAAATCCCGAAGCCCAAAAAACCGAAGTCCGGCCCAAGTATCTCCTTTCTCTAATACACCAAAATGTATCCAAGATTTTGAACCTTGTTATGAGTCTCCACTTTATATATTTGAGGATTTTATATCCAAATTTTCAATGTGGGATATTTGCTAGTTTTTACACTTAGCCAAATTTTGAAACTTTACAAGCTTTCAAAGTCATCCACTTTGGACTTTTATTTCTCATTCAAATCAACTTCAATTTTGACAAGTGAATACACTACGTTATAGTGTTCATGGCGACGATTCTATCGTGCCTAAAATCCGGTCATCGTGATGAACGTCTCCACCGGAAAACGCATCAGAAAATGGTCTTAAACCATTTTGTCAAAAATGAGTTCCAACAGTCTCCCACATGAATAGAAATAACTCTAAGCACATTACTCGATGGACTTGACAGATGCGACAAGACTCGAGAAAACGGACTTTTGAGAGTACAAGCGAAAAATCCACTGTATATGAGTTGGTAGCTTTTTTCAGCTTTGAACCAATCATTTTTCAGCTTTTTCAGCTTTGAACCACCCGGACTTTGATGTAAACCGAGACAACAGCTATAACACAGCTTCATTCTCTCACAGAACTAGGTTTTCTATTGTGTTCATTGTGGCTTTGAACATACCTGGTTTTCATGAGTGAATTTAGAAAATATAGCCTTTCATTCATTCTCCTAGAAACGGCCTCATTTCACACTCACTAGGTGATATTTCAATAGACTTTGTTTTATGAAGTATCCTGCAATACTCCACGAACATATCAAAGTTATGGTGAATATCATTAAAAGCAACGCTTGTCCTTTTTATACAGAAAACACGGTATATCATCTCAAAAACTGGGTAGAGACTAGAGTCTCATAGTGCTTTTAGCAGAATCAGTTTGACTTAGTTTTCCCCTTGAACCTATTTCAGGGGATCTCCAGTCATGTAGGTAGAGTTTCCATCAAACATTCGCGTAAGTCATAGGCTTTAAACGAAATCCTTTTGATGATTTTACAATTTGATCTCGTGACACACCTCTAATAAATGGATCATAGGTTGTCCGATGAGATATAATCTGTTGAGATTACTCCATTTGAGAATAATTTTCTAATGGTTTGACATCATCTTTTTTTAAAGACATGACTACCCATTATAGATAAAACTTAGTGTTGGGGTATATTTGTAATGCTCACACTAGTTTTTTTCCACATCATGATATATTTTACCAACTTTTGAAACTATTAAGCTTTCTTAGCTTTATCTCAAGTTATGAACTTAGGTTCCATGATTAATCTGTTCCGCATAGTTAATTTGGAAAATTTCCATGATGTTGTTGCACCACAATGCGTAAATACATATCCACTTGTGGACTATTAGTTTCTGGAAGTCGATAACCAATTAGCATATAATTGTATCTTTCCAAAACTATTGGTTCTTTACCATAATGCAACCCATAACTTTTAGTATATTGCATGTAGCTCAATACTTTAGTTATTACTTTACAGTGTTTACAACCTGGATTACGTGTATAGCAACTTAGTACATAGACTACGTCCGCCGAGCACACTTGAGTAGATCTTGGACAATATTAGTTTGTTCGACCATGTCGTTATGTCTTCAAATAATGTGATTTACATACAAACTTAGCAAAATATATCCGTGAGGAGTACTTTTGATGTATATAAACTTATCACATTTATTGATGTGAAAACTATTTGACAATGTCAAATATTTCAGGCTTCAGAGCTTTTGTATGCCCAAACAGAGACTTCACAAGTCTATAGACTTTGTGTATTTTCGACTAAGACATAGTTTTTTGACTAAAAACCATTTACACCTTAGGACTATATGCCCTTGTGATAAATCGATTATCTCCCATATATGGTTTTTTCATAATGGAGTCGATATCACTACTGAGGTTTTCCTTCCACGAAGGATTGTCTAATTTAGACTTGGCTTTAGTGAAAGTTACGGTGCATTCTTTCGGAGAAAAACCAATAAAAATCTATACCAAAAGATTAACAGATTCTTCTGCATCATCTTAAGTGTGCCAAAAGAACTCGCCTCAATTACAGAGGTGATAAAGTATTTTTCCTCACGAGTTCGTTTTGGATTTTTTAATCCTTGCATCGAAACACGTGTTCGAAGAAAGATGCATTTCTTGATTCGATGATTGTATTTATATGGATATACAGTATGTCTGATTTATAAACCAGAAACCCATAAGCACTATTTTATGTGTATATCCAATAAAATACAATCTGCCATTTTTGGTCTGAATGCAACCTTCTTAGGGGGTGGCACTGAGACTTTTGCCAGACACCCCCCCACACTTTCAGGTATTTGTACGAATGTACTTTACCTTTTCAAAAGTTCATATATCGTTTTGCCAATGACTTTATGTGGTAAGCAACGCTTCCCCCACATTTTTTGAGATAACTCAAAATCATGAATATATGCATTCATCATCTCTTTAAGAGTTCAGAATTTTTGTTCCACACACTCCAATAGTTTCAAGTGAATAAAGAGCAGTTTTTTCGATGAATATTGCCATTTCTCTCTAAGAAACGCATTTCATTCTCATCAAACTCGTCTCATTTATCATGTATAACTATTTTCATAGTTTTCTCAAGTTGGTTTTAAATTTCCATCTTGTATGCTTTAAACTTTTTCTAAAGCATATTCTTGCTTCTTAGCAAGTATACATATCTATTACAATAGATATTGATGGTGGTAGCAGCGTAATGCCACCATTCCATTCGATTGTTTCCAACCTGGTTGACTTCTGAAACTACACTACATGTGTTTGTTTTAGTCAGATTGGTCTGGAATTTTTCCATTGTCTCTGCATGGTCAATCATGGTACGACATTCATCATGCTATGACATGCGTAAGCCTTTTGACCATCCATAATACCACAATTGGGATATTTTTTCCATTGAACTTCCTTTAAGCATTATGTTTTATGAAACTAGTGGAGGTTTTAATAGAAACCTTAGGTTTCTATTTGTTCTTGTGTTCACATATGTAAACACCATATGCTTTGTGGTTTGTAGACACAATCCGCTACCTGACCATCAAGTCTTCAAGGCTCTCAGCCTTTCACTTATGCCAGCGATATTTCTTGAAATATTTCCAAGCTACTGGAAAATTTTCAATTAAACAACAAACCTAGTATATCAAAGTAATTGACATCCATGCGGTCATTATCTCATGCATCAACGATCACAATTTTTTGACGGTTATATGATGAACTTAGAGCCCACCAATTTAAAAGTCCAGAAATTTCGTCATTCCGAATTTCTTAGAACGTGTGTTCTTAGACTTGTACTTCATCTCAAGAAAACAAGAGTTCCTTAGAAGTATTAAACTCACTGTAGATTTATACAGCAGTTTCAGGCGGCGTTTATCCAACTTTGCATAGAACATTCTCAATAAGACAAGATTCAACACTGACTAGAGTTCTTACATTAGTATTCTCAAGAGGAAGCAGGAAAATAAACATCTTATCCTGCCACATAATGAATCAAGTTCCATCGAATTTGTCTAGTATTAGTCTTATATTTACAACATTAGGCACTAACAAGACAATCTCATTAAAAATAAGAATTTGGCATAGTCATATGTGGCAGACCACTACCAAACTGAATTTGGTGCGTTGACTCACTAGACTTGTAACCATAATACCTCCACCGCTATCGGTGTAAATAGGATCTAACATTCCGATAGACATCAGAGATGTAGTCCGTATAACACATAAGGTCACAAGTGGTAGACCATTTTCAAATTGAGTTGTCCACTCACCATACCCATTGTCATCTTTGTTAGATCGCCTTTGAAAGCAATTCGGAAATACAAATGTATACTCATATATACATATCCGACTCATACTACCAACTTGGTGATAATCGTACTTAAAATCGAATCTATTCAAAGAAGCAATATCGAATTAGTACACTAACAAAAAAAATTGAGAAGTTCAATCGTGTGTGTCTATATATATATAAAAAAAGTAAATTTTAAAAAATGTGAATAAATTGCTATAAATAATCAAATTGAAATTTTTGAAATTAACAATTTAATTAAATGCAGAGACCAAAATTATACAATTAAAATAAATTGCATATGTCAGGATTTAATGTATTCAAATTAAATAACCAAGACAAAAAATGTTTGCAGTTATTTTACCGATTAAAATTGCCAATGAGCAAACGTATGCAATCTAGATTAAAATATTGCTGGAATGATAAAAAATTAAAGACCAACTTGTTCTGATTGTTGGTAATCAATTAACCCAACCAAAATCAAACCGGAGCCTAAAACGGCTAAACCAAGCGTGACTATTATTCATAATGACAAGGTTGAAAACCACATCAAGAACAAAAATCAATCACCAGTTATAATCGATGAATACATGTTCTTATAAAAACAAGTGAATCTGAAAGTCAGAACATAATCAGATTAAGTGCTGAAATGCATTTAAAAAATTTAAAGAATTTGAAAAAATTGTCTAAGCACTTAAAAAAAAAAAAAATTCCACTTATTAACAAAGCTGGAAAAAATAAATAAATTGAGAGATGTTTTTTCCTGAATTTCTGTTGAATAAACAACAGATTTCAAAACTAAAATAACCTGAAATTAATCGAAAATAGATTGATTTAGATTCCTGTTTTATAACAAAAACACTTCACAAATTTATCAGTTTTCGTTAGTGCAAAAAACATAAACGAAAATCTTCAGAATTAAGATTGTAGAAACTCAAATTACTACAATATGGGCAAACTGATATTTAAATAAATAGATAATACAACAAAAATACCGATACAAGAATTATGAAGAAGATGGATTTGCAGAGGCAAGATATGATCTTTATCCTTAATTATGAAAACGCCATGTAGTGTGATGATTGTGTGGCATTCCGAATCCCAGGATACAACTGCAATCAATTCTATTTTGCACAACTCAAGAACATAATCTAACGAACGTTTTTCTGTGTTGTACTCTCAGACAAAAATAAAATAAAAATAGAATAAATTGTGAGGGACTTGTGTTGTTTTTCTTATATGAAAATGAGATGAGGATGACTTGCTTTTATAGCCAATATGTCCAATGTATTTTAGCATATGAGCATTAAAGGGAGATTGGAGAATTCAATCTCATCATCATGACTCTTTCAAAGTAATTAGTATTTTATAAGTTACAAAATCAAATACAATTGAATTTACACTTAAATACTAATATCAATTGATGTTTAAAATTCATCATTAGAAGATATATGTGTTTGACTTGATCAACACTTAATTCAAAAGGGATCTAGGCCAAAAGAATAAAAAAAATTTAACCGTAGGCCCATTTGACAAATCCCAAAGCCCAAAAAATCGAAGTCCGGCCCAAGTATCTCCTTTCTCTAATACACCAAAGTGTATCCAAGATTTTGAACCTTGTTATAAGTCTCCACTTTATATATTTAAGAATTTTATATCCAAATTTCCAATGTGGGATATTTGCTAATTTTTACAATTCTAAGATGGGCCAAACATTGGGCTTACGAATTAAGCTCACAGTATAAGGCAGAAGAAGTTCGGCCAGAAAATGTGTCGAAGCTCATAAGATTTAGAATTGCGTATGTTTCAACAGACCAACAGAAACAGAGTACACGAAAGAGAAGGAAAAAAATCAGAGTTGATTAAGTCTTCTTCGTGTGGAAGCAGCTATCTCCGGCGAAATTATCACCGTCTCTACGGTACCGCCGTCTCTCCGTCGTCTGAGCCTCAAGTCGAGTGTTCTTCAAGAAGTTCTTGTAATACCTACAAATAAGAATCAATCAGTGCTAGGGAAGAGAGTATTACAAACATCACAAGTGTTCGATTGTGTTCTTTCTGCCGTTAGTGAAAACTTGAGAGTTTTGAACTCTCCCCTGAGACAAAGCCCATGCGGTGAACTCGTGACCAATTGTATTAAGTATTCTTTCTATTTTCAATTCTGCAACGCAACCATACAAGCACATAATCAATCCTAAAACAACTCAAGATCAAGCAAAATATCCTAGGTTGAATCCTTACATGGGTTCACTTCCATCTCAACCGGACTACACACCAATGTTTAATCACATGAGTATTCTTCACAACTTATAATGTGGGATTTCTAACGCGTCCTCTCGAGATGAAGGCTCTTCCGTTCAATCTCGAACCGAATCCTACTCTAGGCTCGACAATAAATTCTTTTTTTTTGTTGCGACACTTATTTTTTCTTTTTTATCAATGATGTATTTTTTTTTTTAATTTCATGCCATGATAATTTATTTTCCTTTTCTTCAATGGTTGATTGACTTTTTTCACAAATTAATAACTTTTTTATTGGTGTAACAACGATTAATTAATTTTGAGGTAAGAATGAAATATTATCTAAATTAAAATTAACTTTATAGATTAGTATATTGACACGTGTCACAATCTCAATTAAAGTTAACACTTGTCACGATTTGGTGAGTTACAATTTTGCCTACGTGTCACGCTCATGTTGAGCGTATCATACTCTATATAATAAGATAACTCCAAATTTCAACTCTCGATCATTAAAGATTTTAGATCTCTAAACTTGATAGAAGATAGTGAAGAACAAAAGTAGGTGTACAATTATTGGAAGGACCAACATTGATGAAAAGGAAGATTCCATCTAGAGTCTAGATTTTGGAGAGTCAAAGATTTGTTTTTCAAAATGGAATGATCTTCCAAGTGATGAGAGAAGAGGTTGTGGTTGTACCATAGGTGATAGGTGAAACTCAGTTTCTTTTATTCCAAATTTTAAACACACACGTTTGCTATCTTTGTGAAGTGCCAACTTCTTTGCTTTGCCATGAGAAGCTGTAAGAAGACAAATTAGAGTTTGGTTCTAAATAGAAGAGTCACTTGAATGCTTAATTTATCATTGATGCTTTGGTTATCGGTTTTGATAAAGACCATTCGAAAAACATGTGGTCTCTCAATTCAGGAGCAAATTCATAGAGGCTCAATGAAGACATCATGTTTATAATTGGAATACGATTCAGCGAAAAAAATTAATTGTTTAAACTGTAATTTTGTTGTACCTTTATTTTTTTATTTCTCTCCGACTATGTATACTGATTTTCGTTGTAGTCTAAAATATATTTTGTTACTCATTTCGACTTTGATCACCAATGAGATGCATAGACACTATTATAGACTTCACATTTGCGGAAAGTTAAGTTTTCTATTACCTAATTTGAGAAAAGAATATGACTCGTAGCATATAATATCAAAGTTGAGTTGCAATAAATGTTATAATTTGATGTAACTTGCAGTAAATAAATTAGGCAAGTTGTTTCAACATCGAAACTCTACGAAAACATCATGTTTATAATTGGATTACGATTCAGCGAAAAAATAAATTGTTTAAGCTGTTATTTGGTCGTACCGTTATTTTTTTATTTATCTCCGACTATGTTACTGATTTTCATTGTAGTCTAAAATATAGTTTGTTACTCATTTCAACTTTGATCACCAATGAGATGCATAGACACTATTATAGACTTCACATTTGCGGAAAGTTAAGTTCTCTATTACCTAATTTGAGAAAAGGATCCGACTGGTAGCATATGATATCAAAGTTGAGTTGCAATAGATGTTATAATTTGATGTAACTTGCAGTAAAAAACATGCGGTGAAACTGCAGATTTATGTGGTGAGTTTGTTGTAGAAATATGAGTTAGCATTCTTATCAATACAATTGACTGGTAGAATTTATGATGTATAAATTACAGTATGAGTTATAAAAAAATAAATTGAACTTAAAATTATTAATAATAATAAAATTTATTACAAATTTTAATAATAAAAATATATTAAATAAGATAATACTAAGTACTAACTTAAACATAAACCAAAAATATATTCTAAATGATAAAAAACTAATGACGCATAGTTTTAAGAGGATTTTTGAAAAATGTCACTTTTGAAATACTCATTTTCAAAAATGCCACCCTTCTAAAATATTTTCAAAAATACCACTAAAATTATATCATTTACCCAAAATAATTTTTAAATTTGGGTTAACTATTTTAGGTATAGGGTTTAATTTTTAGGATTTAGGGTTTGTTAGGGATCAAACCCTTTTTAAGGTTTAGGGTTTTAGGATTTAGGGTTTTAAACCCCTAAATTCTAAACCTTAAATCCTAATACCTATAAAACCCTAATTTCAATAAATGAAGATAATTTAGTCAATTTACACTTAATGAGTGATATTTTTGAAAATGGACAACTCATGGTGGCATTTTTGAAAATTTGTGGCATTTTTGATATTGTCCCTACTTTTAAAGTTAACAAAACCAGACACATATTTTTTAAGTTAAAAAACAAAATATAAAATAAAATAAAATAAATAATTAAGATAATAGAAAAAAATTGTTTGAATAAAAAATATTTAACTAAGTTGATACAACCTTGATTTTATTTTGTGCAATATTGGAATGATTAAAAATGGAATTAGCAAAATAAAATAAAATAAACAAGAAAGTGTCGTTGGAAAAAAGAATAAAACGAAAAACACTATCTCAATTAGGGCTGGACACAGATATCCGTTACCTGTTTCTTACTCGTTACCCGATTCGTATCCGTTCGAAAAAAGGTATCCGTGATTTTCAAATCGGGTAAAGGGTATTATAATTTTATTACCCGCAGATAAAGATCGGGTATCGGGTATCATTTTTTTTAAGTACCCGTCTCATTACCCGTCCTGTTACTCGATTTGTTACCCGACTCGTAAATACTCGCATTTTATATCACTAGTATTTGATAAACTAATTTATAAAGTAAATTGTATGGTATATAGTATAGCATTTGAGTTGAAATTTTTCTTTTTTGATAATGTGTTTTCAAAAAATAAAACATGAGCATAAAAATAGTTGAATGATCCTCGCATCATAAAACTTTTGTGTCACTGAATTGTCATTGATAATTTCAGAGATGATAGATTACAAGTTTTAAACTTTGAAGTTTGTAATTTTATATTTTTTTGAACTATATGCATATAAGAGAAATTCTTTTTATTTTTGTAATGAATTTTTCATCTTTTGTTATATGAACTTCTTAATCCTATATTTTATAGATAAATTACATTGCCATCATGCGGGTAAGGGTAACGGGTCGGATATCCGACGGGTCGACAATTTTTTACTGGATATCCGTTTAATAGGGTATTCTTTTTCTGCGGATCAGATACGTGTATTTTTTTCGAATACTCGTTAGGGTCGGGTCGAGTAATAGATACTCCAAAATTTCAGGGTATTCGTCTCATGTCCAGCCCTAATCTCAACCTCTAATTCATCACATTTTTCATGATTTTGTGTTAACTTTTGAACTAGCAATTTTACAAAAGGATATAACTCAAAATAATAAATCAACCATAAATCATTAAATCATTCTAACTCAAACTTAAATTCTTAAACTTTGATTTGATTCATGATTGATAAACATTTTTGAGTTATCAATAAATTAAACTCTTAACCAAAACTAAATAAATAATGGTAATGAAAATAAAGGGTGGAAATCGGAGAATAAAAAGCCCGGTAGAGTTTAATTTGGGCCGTCAATGTCAAACTCGTTTTCAACTCAACTCCTTCTGATTTTGTTATCATCCTCAACGATCCAATCAATTCATCGGTAGTTACACATCATCTTCTTCTTCCTCTCGCTCCGAAAGCGAAAACCCTAATTTCTAAATTTTTTTTTTTAAAACTAAATCAGAGGGAGAGAAAACCCTAATTCTGTCACCAAAATCTGACGAATATTTTTTGGTTTTACCTTTTTTGGGATAAAACTTTCGAAAGTCTGGAATGGGTGCGAGCCGCAAATTACAAGGCGAGATAGATCGGGTGCTGAAGAAGGTTCACGAAGGTGTCGATGTTTTCGACAGCATCTGGAACAAGGTAACGTTTCCTGACCGCGAGCAGTTATTCCTAATTTTTTGTTTGTTTTTCTTGTCAATTGTTCTCGATGATATGGAGAATGCAGGAAGATCTATAGGATAACACTTTACATTCGCTTGTTAGGAAGTGTGTACCATTCCACCATTAATATAGACTTGAGTTTACTGAAGCAGTATGTGAGATAAAAGCTATTTGCTTCTTAATCAATTGGATACTTATATTGCTCCTGTCTTGATTTGTTAGTATGACTGTTAGTTTTTGTCTGAATGTGATTTCATTAGTATACAGACTGGAACTGGGAATGTCTCGATTTTGAGCACCCCTTTGGAACCGGTGGATGGATTTTTTTTTTGTCTGCTCTGCTAATTTTGGTTCCTTTTAACCTTTTTTTTTTGTTTGTTTTGTGAGTAAATTTTCCAGTGGAATTCTTCCTCAAAACCGAGCTCCGTTTGTTGTTTATGCAGTGGAATGTGAGCAGAATGTTTGTTTTCGAAGCAGTAAAGTTTTTTACTGGACAGAGGAAAAAACCCGGTTTCCGACTTTTTTGGTGTTTCAGGTATATGATACAGATAATGTAAACCAAAAGGAAAAATTTGAGGCGGACTTGAAGAAGGAAATCAAGAAGTTGCAGCGGTATAGAGACCAGATCAAGACATGGATTCAGTCCAGTGAGATCAAAGATAAGAAAGTCAGTGGTCTTCATCTTCTACGCTTTTTTTTAATTGACTAATAAGGAGCCGTGGCTCCCTCACATTCTCTTAGATTGCACCTGCGGACCATAATCTATGGCTGTGTTTGGTTTTCTCTCTGGTCTAAAGCTACATGGTGATGATTTCAATCAGTTCATCATCTTATCATGTTAGAACTAAAGTTTTACTAACATGTCAAAGAAAAACTCTGATTTTTGCTCGTTTGAGTAAGGTGATTTGCGGCGGTGGTTCTGCCTGTCATACTTTTGGTTACCCTCTAGCTAGTTTTTTTTTGGTTGGTTTCGTGTAGCTGAAAGGAGTAGCTTTATCTCTATCATCACTTTTATGTTTCTTATATCATCTTCTATTTTGAAGGAATCTTATTACCTATTTGGTTTAGACTGAACTGAGCAGATTTTCCGTCATTTAACATAGGTCAGTGCATCATATGAGCAATCCCTGATTGAAGCTCGGAAACTTATCGAGCGAGAGATGGAGAGGTTTAAGATCTGTGAGAAAGAGACCAAGACAAAAGCCTTCTCCAAGGAAGGGCTGGGTCAGCAACCTAAAACTGTAAGTAGTTGTCTACTTTTCGATTGACTTATTTATTCCCCCCCCCCCCCCCCCCAAAAATAATGTGATATTGAAGTGTTTGAACTGCCAATAATATCTCGGGAAGATCTGGTTAGTCGCTGCTTCTGTTGTTCATATCAATCTGATTTAGGAAATTTCTCATGCATTGTTCAGATCACCATTTATATAGCAAAATACTTGGGTTCAATTTCGTAGGATCTTGCAGCAACATTTTCTCAGAGCAGTAGAGTGCAAGCTATCTTTTTCTCATGTTTAAAGGAGATGTTGGACAAATAAGTATCAATGAGTTGTTTTCTACTGCTCAATTTGTAGATATGAACAATTTTTCCTTCCAACACGTCATTGGGTTACTATCGAAACATTTCTGGTTGTGTGAAATCTGTGGGAAAACTTTGGGTGGATTTATATATTACTTAAAACTCTTTTTGGTAGTCAGCCTACTGATTATGTCAGCTTCATGTCTAATAGGACCCAAAAGAGAAAGCAAAGTCAGAGACAAGGGATTGGTTGAACAATGTGGTGAGTTGTTTGGCGTGTTGATGCTTAATTATTGATCGTTGATCCCTCTCTTCAACAGAAATGTCAAAGCGAATTAATGTTAGTGGTGTTTGTGAAACCTTTAGGCTAATTATGGTTAAAATTCAAGGGAAACTAGGTAGTTAGGCCCTTATGGATCATATTAAATCAGTGCTGCAGCTGATTTTCATTTTCTTGCTTATGATAGGTGAGTGAACTTGAGTCGCAGATTGATAGCTTTGAAGCTGAGTTGGAAGGACTGTCTGTCAAAAAAGGAAAGACAAGGCCGCCCAGATTGGTAAGTTCTGTAAAATATGCATCGGTATGCAAATGCTTTTATTCCTTATCTCGTGGTGAATCATGTCATTTGTTCTGTCTTCCCCTTTCAGACACATCTTGAGACATCTATCACGAGGCACAAGGATCATATAATAAAGTTGGAATTGATCTTGAGGCTTCTGGACAATGATGAATTGAGTCCAGAACAAGTGAATGACGTCAAAGATTTTCTGGACGATTATGTTGAACGAAATCAGGTCTGTTTCATCTATAACCTGGAATATTTTCATATTCAATTTAGTTTATTTTGACATTTATAAAGAAAAGGAAAGATATAGGTGGATTCCTTTATATTAAGATATTTCACTCGGATCTATATTCATTACTATAACCATAGTGGCTAGTGTAGTCCCTATGGTCGGTTTTTGGAATAACCGAACTTCCCATCGATGAAGAATGTTGCTTTTGCTTATATGTATTTTCATATAATTTACACGGGGTTTCCAACATTATAAGTAGGCTGATATTCTCCTCGATTATGTGCAACTTTTCCCTATGTAGGATGATTTTGACGAATTTAGTGATGTCGATGAGCTCTATAGCACGTTGCCACTAGATGAGGTGGAGGGTCTTGAAGATCTAGTTACTGCTGGCCCCCTTGTCAAGGTAACTTTTTGTTGCAATTTCTCTATTTGCTCGATTTTCCCTCTGTGGAAACAGGAAACAGGTTTTCACTGTAATCACCAGTCATTTAGCTTTAGATTTAGCAATAACATGACTTAAACTTGTCAGGGTACTCCTTTGAGCATGAAGACTTCTTTGGCAGCGTCAGCATCTCAAGTTCGGGTAAGTATTTCTATATCCCTTTGTTTGAAGATTTGTTTGTTTATGTTTCTTTATTCTGGCTTTGTTTCAGAGCATAAGTTTGCCAACAAATCATCAGAGTACTTCTCAAGAGAAAACAGAGGATACAACTTTACCGGATAGCAATTCCGAGACAGTTCCAAAAACCCCTCCCCCCAAAAATGGCGCAAGCCTTCACTCAGCACCATCAACACCTTCCGGGGGACGTCCAAGTTTGAATGTTCCCGCCAGCAATGTTTCAAATGCACCAGTTGCCTTATCAACTTCTATTCCTGTTCAAACTTCCACAGAGAGCATGGGAAGTTTGTCTCCAGTGGCTGCCAAGGAAGAAGATGGAACAACCTTGCCTTCCCGTAAACCACCCTCATCTGTTGCTGAGGCTCCATTGAGGGGCATTGGTAGAGTCGGTATCTCCAACCAGCCCCAACCAAGCCAGCCTCCGTCTCCAAGTCCAGCTAATGGAGCTCGCATTAGTGCTACTTCAGCAGCGGAAGTTACAAAGAGAAATATAATGGGAGTTGAGAACAACGTCCAACCTCTAACTTCTCCGCTGAGCAAAATGGTATTGCCACCAACTGCGAAGGGTAATGATGGAACTGTCTCTGATGGTAACCCTAGTGATGTTGCGGCTAGTATCAGTAGAGCATTTTCACCATCTATTGTATCTGGTTCGCAGTGGAGGCCTGGGAGTCCCTTTCAGAGTCAGAATGAAACGGTGCGTGTTTTGAAAATTATAATCCCAAGGATCCGTGGGACATTTGCACTATATTTAAGTTGGTAGTCTGAGCAAATATCATGGGTTTAATTGTTAGTTTTTCTCCTATTCTAGAACATACTTCAGAAAAAACTTCTGGGTCTTTTAATGTGTAACTCTGTGTAGAATTGGGTTTACACTCTTACATAATCCTAATTAGGCTCTCTTTTGAGGTGTATTCCTAGGGCTATACATCCCGTGGGCTTGGTTAAGGTTTGTCCCTTGGTTTGTTAGGTTCTACTGTCTTGTTTTTCTGTATGAAATACGTACTTGTTTTTGGCTTTTAGGTCCGTGGGAGAACTGAAATAGCACCAGATCAAAGAGAGAAATTTTTACAGCGGTTACAGCAAGTACAGCAAGGCCACGGTAACCTCTTAGGCATACCTTCTCTATCTGGAGGAAACGAGAAGCAGTTTTCTTCACAGCAGCAAAATCCTCTTTTACAGCAGGTGGCATATTTTTTATTTTGTTTGTATGTTGTGTACTTACCAGGTCTTGGGCATGTTCGTTTTGAATTTTATGGAATAATCACATAATTAATGGTACTCAAAACATTCCATCATAATAAGAGATTATCTTTTTTAATCTGTTTCTCAGAGCTCCGCCATCTCTCCTCATGGTAGCTTGGGCATCGGAGTTCAGGCACCAGGTTTTAGTGTCATGAGTTCTGCCTCCTTACAGCAGCAGTCAAATGCCATGACTCAACAATTAGGTCAGCAGCCTTCTGTTGCAGGTAAAATCTAAAATCACCGTTTAGTTTATCTCAGTGGTTTACGGTATGATTGTGGATAGACTCTATTTCGGGGTTTAGCAACTAACGTTTTTGGTTATATTTTTGAATATTATTATCACGTTGCGAAGGAGTTCTACACATTGTAGCAGTTACTTAAATCCTAGCAAAATAAGAGACCTGTTCTTGATGTCTGTGCAGATGTAGATCATGCCAGAAATGATGACCAGCCGCAGCAAAACTTACCTGATGATTCAACTTCCGTAACAACTTCAAAAACTCTTCCAAATGAGGACGATTCTAAAGTTCTGTTTGATACTCCGGTAAGCATGATCTGTGCCCACATTTAAGTATCTCTTTGATATACGCTTTCCACCAGATTTTAACAAAAAAATTAAAATGAATAAAATTATTCCGTCTTTGTTGGTGTTGGTGAGTACTTTGATTTGTCATTCCTTCGCTTAAACTTCACATATGCAACTCAATAGTGAATGTGGTCTATGGATACACAGAATAATAATAATAATAGCTGTATTCTACTTAACCAAGAAACTAACTAAGGCTGGCTTCTTACCTTACCTACTTTGTGTTTTTTTTTTATCTACAGTCGGGAATGCCCAGCTACATGTTGGATCCAGCACAGGTAACTAGGGACGGTCCTGATTTCTCTCCTGGACAACCCATACAACCTGGTCAACCTTCAAGCAGCCTCGGGGTCATTGGGCGTAGAAGTAACTCTGAATTAGGAGCCGTTGCTGACCCTTCAGCTTTAGGCGGGCCAATGCATGATCAGATGCACAATCTCCAGATGCTTGAAGCTGCTTACTTTAGACTTCCGCAGCCCAAAGATTCAGAACGTCCTAGACCCTATTCCCCGGTAAACCATTCTTCTGAATTCTCTTTGGCCTCTTCACTTAATAAAATTCGCTTAAATTTCATATTGCCTATGATTTTGAACAGAGGAATCCAGCAATCACGCCTCAAACATTTCCTCAAACACAAGCACCAATCATAAACAACCCTTTGCTCTGGGAACGTTTAGGCAGCGACGCATATGGAACCGATACTTTGTTCTTTGCATTTTATTACCAGCAGGTACGAAAAACTCAACGCTCTGATTTTCACTAAGCTCATCATTTTTTTTTTACGTCAGCCTTATCTGCCAAGTGTTTTTTTTTCTTGGGTTGGTTTGTTTAGAACTCGTATCAGCAATATCTGGCTGCAAAAGAGCTGAAGAAACAGTCATGGAGATACCACAGAAAGTACAACACTTGGTTTCAGAGACATAAGGAGCCAAAGATTGCTACCGATGAGTATGAACAAGGAGCCTATGTTTATTTCGATTTCCAAACCCCCAAAGACGAGAATCAAGAAGGAGGATGGTATGATTTGCATTCTTGTTTTTCCGATTGTTGTCGATTTTGCATCCGAGCTTGGAGATGATGATCGTAATGCTGTTTATATAACGTATGTGTAGGTGTCAGAGGATCAAAAACGAGTTCATGTTTGAATACAGTTATCTTGAAGACGAACTCGCCGTATAGAAAAAAGAGAGAGATATATGTTTTATATGTATATGCTCTTGAGCTAAGTGTTATCTTATCTCCTCTGCTTCTATTTGTACTCTTTGTTTTTTCAACAAACTAATTACTTTTAGTTTCAAAGTTTGAGTTCTTCGTTTGAGGACTCTATAGACTAAAACCAGAGTCTCATCACGGAATCTCTATTGCATAAATTATTCCAAAAAGCTGAATATTCCCCCAAAAAAAAAATACTTGATCTGGTAATGAAATTTAAAATTAAAATATGTTGATGCTTAACAATTTCGAATAACCGGTTAGATTAACATCTTCGATATATTATTAAAATCATCCACCTATATTCTTTTCGTGTATAAGTTATTTCAAGCGAATCCGATGTGCATTTTGTCATTTGTATTGTTGAAATGATTTTTCCGGATATTAATGAAAATAGTCCATATATTATTTTATTATTTGTGGTTTAATGCTGAATATTAACTATGTTCCTTTCGATCTATACAAGAATGTGCATGCACCGAAGATTATGCAGCGTCGGTTTGAAAAGAGTTATGACTTGTGAGTTTGGGCTTGTTTAGTGGATCGGTGAAATTTCGCCATCATCACAACCACGTGGAGAGTGTCGCTTTCTTGGGTTTGACCTGAAGAACGGCGTCGTTTTGCGTGCCAATCAGGCAATCTCCCTTAGAGTCTTAGACCCCAAGCAATTCACTTTGCGTTTTGCTTAATGTAACAACACTTCTCAAAGACCGACCAAAGAAAATTATATATATAGATTAAGAACCTCAACAGATCTACATTTTAATTATGTCTAAGTCATTACAATCATTTAAATCATAATTCACCGGATATACACTGATCTTCTTTTTGTTTTGATTTGATGTCTACTGATCCAATGGTTTGGAATAACTATATTTTAAAATTTTTAATACGATTTATTCATGACATAAATAAAAATAAATAAATAATAATTTATATGGTTAGAGTTGTAATCTTAAGTTATTGTGTCATCATCGGTTCAATTCTAGTATTTACATGGTTAGGAAAAAATCATATGTATGTCAGTTTTTGTTTTTGGTAAAAGTTAAAAATAAACGTCATTGAAAAATCTTTAAACGATGAACGTGTTCTACTCTTCTTCTTCTCTGTTTCTTACTTGCCACTAAATCAATTCCTTCACTTGTCTTATTATTAATTTCTCCTAATTTTTTTTCATACCACACCTTAACGAAGCCACCACTTTTTTCCGGAAAATCACCAAAATCCCAAAATTTTCATACTTGTTTTCCACAAGTGGCCAAAAACAGAGTAAACCCAAAATGAGTAACCGACGGAAACAGAGAACCACCGCCGTCATCTTCCTCTGCATCACCTTCTCAGCCGTGTCTTTCTTCTCCGGCGACGTCTCCGCCCTGGGAGTAAACTGGGGAACGATGGCAACTCACCAGCTACCTCCAAAGACAGTCGTACAGATGTTGAAAGACAACAACGTACAAAAAGTGAAGCTTTTCGACGCCGACACAAACACCATGGGAGCTCTTGCCGGCTCTGGCATCGAAGTTATGGTTGCAATCCCTAACGACCAGCTTAAAGCCATGGGAAGCTATAACAGAGCTAAAGATTGGGTCAGAAGAAACATCACTCGTTTCAACGACGCCGTTAAAGTCAAGTAAACAAGTTTCGATCTTTCACCCAAAAAAAGAAATTTTTGGAGCTAATAAATTAGTTTCTTTGCAGATACGTCGCCGTCGGGAATGAGCCGTTCTTGACATCTTACAATGGATCATTCATAAACCTAACTTATTCAGCACTCGTCAACATCCAAAACGCATTAAACGAAGCTGGAGTTGGAGATTTCATCAAAGCCACCGTTCCTTTAAACGCCGACGTCTACAATTCTCCGCCGGAGAACCCAGTTCCTTCCGCCGGAAGATTCCGTCAAGACATTTTTGAAGAGATGAAACTCATAGTCAACTTCTTAGCTCATAACAAAGCTCCTTTCACAGTCAACATTTACCCTTTCTTGAGTCTTTACCTCAGCAGCGACTTCCCTTTCGATTACGCCTTCTTCAACGGCCAAAACACCGTTAACGATAACGGCGTTATCTACACAAACGTCTTCGACGCCAATTTCGATACACTCTTGGCTTCGCTCAGAGCATTGGGTCACGGAGACTTGAAGGTTATAGTCGGAGAAGTTGGTTGGCCAACGGATGGTGACAAGAACGCTAATATCCCAAACGCAGAACGGTTCTACACAGGTCTGCTTCCGAAGCTAGCAGCAAACAGAGGAACACCTGCGCGTCCCGGTTACATGGAGGTTTATCTTTTCGGATTCATTGATGAAGATGCAAAGAGTATAGCTCCAGGAAACTTTGAACGTCATTGGGGGATATTCAAATACGATGGCCAACCGAAATTTCCTGCGGATTTGTCAGGGGAAGGTCAGAAGAAGATCCTGACCGGAGCTCAGAATGTTCACTACTTGCAAAACCAGTGGTGTATGTTAAACCCAAATGGCCACAGTTTCAGCAACAACATTAACCAGCTCGGTGATAACGTAAACTACGCGTGTACCTTCTCTGACTGCACCGCTTTGGGGTATGGTTCCTCTTGTGGAAACCTTGATGAGGTCGGGAACGCGTCGTATGCGTTCAACATGTATTTTCAGGTGCAGAATCAGAAGGCAGAGGCGTGTGACTTTGAGGGGCTTGCGATGATCACTACCCGGAATATTTCTCGAGAACTGTGTAATTTCCCGATTCAGATTGGAGATCCAACATCGGGGCGTTGTGATGATAACCATAGGTATGGTTCGATTGGCGGGTTGGGTCTGGTAAGTATGTTGGTGCTCGTTATGGCACTATGAGCTTTCTGGTTTTGCTTCTTGGTTGGTTTTGGGTTTTGGTTATGTTCTGTAGTATATTGCTGATTCTTGAGTCACCATCAACTATAAGATTGATTTCGATCCACAGCTCAAACTTCTTCAGGAAATTGTAATTATATCTAGCGATTTGAATCCTACAGTTTCAAACTTCTTTATTGGATGATTAGAACCAAATTTATATACTTCAATTCCAGAAGCTTAAACATTGAATAGAGTTTCTCATAAGCTATTCCAATAATTGAAGAAATGAAGGTAGATAACTAAAAGTGTGTAGAACACTAAAATTTATAAACCGTATTCATTTGAGGAATGCGCCATTCGCAACAATAACTTGCCCATTGATCCATTCACCAGCATCAGTAGCTAAGAAGCCAACAACAGTAGCAATGTCTCTGGTCTCACCAAGCCTACCAAAGGGGCTGCCTTCGATGATGTTCCTCACCGTCTCCTCGCTCTTCCCGTCGAAGAACATCTCAGTCGCGACAGGCCCTGGAGAAACACAGTTTGCAGTGATTCCTGAACCTTTAAGTTCCTTGGCAAGAATCTTCGCCATTGCTTCAACGGCTGCCTTTGATGCTGTGTAAGCTCCTTGCCCGGGGATTAGCGCCTCGGTTAATGATGACGTTAAGAGTATGATACGACCACCGCCTCCACGTTTTAGCCTTTTTGCAGCTTCTTTACAGCACAGGAATGATCCTCTTGTGTTCACCCTGAACAAAGAGCATGTCAAGAATCACACACTCTCTCTATAGTCTCACTCAATTGGTGATCATTTGCCAAACGCAATATCTGTTTATTGAATGATCAAACATGTGTACCAGAATTACAAACGAATTCGAAAAATTGCAATTAATTTCATGTTGAAATTACAAACGAAATCGAAAAATTGCAATTAATTTCATGAATCAGCATAAGCAATGTGAGATAGAGCAAGACCATTGATATTCACAGACTCTTAATCACTACACAACATTCCATGGAAATGGAAAAAAAACTTTACCTGAAGATGCGATCGAAATCTTCAATGGGAGTGTTGGCGATTGAAGGGTACTTGGGATCGACGATCCCAGCTGAGTTAACCAGGATGTGAACCGGCGAGTTAAAGGCTCTCTCCGCCGCGTCGAAGAGAGACTCAACCTGGCTCGGCTCTGAGATATCGGCACGGAACACGACGGCTATAGGTTCCGGACCACCACCAGCGCCGGCGGATGAGTTGATTTCCGCGGCGACCTGATCGGCGTCAGTGGATCTGGTGGTGTAGTTGACGACTATCTTCGCGCCGAGCTCGGCTAGGTGAATGGCTACGGCTCGGCCAATTCCACGAGATGAACCAGTGACTATAGCGACTCGGCCGGCGAGGGAGAACGGCGGAGAAGCCATAAAAATTGACTCACCTGACTTTTAGTTTCATCCAAGCACACATATACGTTAGAGCTCTATGTGTTTTTGAATTCGAGTTTGGTTATTGAAGATCCTTTAGTCTATGTTATCTTCAAGTCTTAATAGGAAGCATAGGAAGTTGAAGATTGATAGATAGTGATGATGATGTCGTCTACGTAGACCAGGAGATACATGGTCACTTATTTGTTTTTGAAGAAGAACTGAGATGCATCAGCTAGAGAATTTCGAAAACCAGCTTGTAGGAGAAACTGTTTCAATTCAGTGTACCAAGCACGAGGGACTTGCTTGAAGCCGTATATTGGTTTCTTGAGTTTGCACACATAGTCTGGTCGATCTTTGTCAACGAAACCAGAAGATTGTTGCATATAGACATCTTCATCAAGAGAGCCTTGAAGAAATGCATTATTGATGTCGAGTTGTCGGAGTGGCCAGTCACATGTTGTTGCTACACTGAGAACGATGCGAATCATTGGAGCCTTGACAACGGGATTGAATGTCTCATGGAAGTCATACATGGGAGTTGGTGAAATTCTTTTGCAACCAACTTCGCTTTGTGCTTGTCAATGGAGCCATCAGAGAGAAATTTTTTGTCCGGAAAACCCATTTGCACCTGATTAGGTTTTGTGCCATCGAGGGTGGGACTAGCTCGAATGTGTCATTCCCCACTATGGCATTGAATTCGGCATTGGAAGCATTTCTCCATCTCGAATCAGCCATTGCTTGTGAAATGGTATGTGGGTCGAGACCAAGGAGCACCAGATTAGCGGCATAGTTGTATTTGAGATTTGGCTTCTGAATTTGGTTTTTACCACGTGTGATCATCTGATGTTGATTGACTGGTGGAGGTTGAGTGGAAGGCATAGCCGAAGCTGTGGACACAAATGGTGGTGTCGGAGCTGCTGTGATTTCTGGTGACGGAGCTGCATCCGTCGGTGAGACTGATGTTTCCGGTGAAGAGACTGTGCTCAGGGGCATGGCTGGTTGGAAGAGTTCGCTGGTCGGAGTTCCAAAAACACTAGCAAGCGTGCTCTCAGGCCCGGCCTTTTTACAAACAAATTGTCAATTTTATCCCTGTCAAAAAAGCCATGAATCAAAATTTTTTTTTTCTCTCTCTCTCTCAACTCTCTCTCTCTCTCCCTCTCCCTCCCTCCCTCTCTCTCTCTCTCTCTCTCTCAACTCTCTCTCTCTCTCTCTCTCTCTCTCTCTCTCTCTCTCTCTCTCTCTCTCTCTCTCTCTCTCTCTCTCTCTAGATCTACATCGGATTTTGTCTTTTTTTTTTTGGTTACAGATTTGATTTTTTATTCTCGCAAATATGGTTTTATTTGATTTGTGTTACAGATATGAGTTTTTGATTCGATTTGGGTTACAGATTTAGGATTTTTTATTCGATTTTGTTGAATGTAGTAATAAATATGGGTTGTATTTGGGGTAAATTTCAATTTGTCAATTTGAGGTTGATTTCAATTTGGGTTAATTTTGTTGTTGAATGTTCTTCTTCTTCTACTTTTTTATTTTAATTTTATCAAACGATGTTCTTTTTTTTATCCTTATTTTTATCTTACAGTTTTGTAAGTTTTAAAACATAATTAAAATGTTTTATAACCTAATTTTGATGTTTGAATCTCTGTTAGATAGATATCTTCTAAAGTTGGCGACGATTGATCTCTGTAACTGCGTACAAAAGTGCTTTCTGAGTTTTTTAATAGTTTTATAATGTTTTTAAACAGTTTTATAAGGTATTTAAAAGGTTTTATAAGGTACTTAAAATGTATTTAAAATAATCCTCCTGCAAACACTCCAAGTGCTCTCAGAAGTTTATGCATCAAGAGAGACAAAACAAAAACAAAAGTATTCGTGTAAGAATTGATCAGACTATGTAAACAACAAAGTCAATCATCACAAGAAACAATAAGGTATTATAATATTTTATAATATTTTAAACAGTTTTATAATGTTTTTAAACAGTTTTATAAGGTATTTAAAATAATCTTTCTGCAAACACTCCAAGTGGTATACTTTCAAAACTAAACTCTATTTAAAAAGTTTTATAAGGTATTTAAAAGGTTTTATAAGCTATTCAAAAACGTTTCCGATTTTTCTTCTTCCGCGATTGCGTTTTCTCTTCCTCCTTCTTCTTTTTCTACCTTCCCTGGATATTACCGGGAAGTTGACTTTTCACCGTTCTTAACCTAACACAGGTCGGATCTTCAACAAATCGGATCATTAATCGGGCTAAACAACTTTTTTTCTTTCCAAATCCACCATATCCAATCTCAGATCCATGTTCTTCGTCAAACGCACCACCAGATCAACAACAAATCTTTCTCGAATTTTCTCAGAGGAGATCGCGTCGGAGTTCGGAGACGGCGAAATCGGAGACAGAGAGATCTGACATCGGAGACGGAGAGATTTGAGATCGGAGACAGTAATTTTAGAGGAATTCTCGAGTTGGGAGGTAAGATCTGGAAAAATCAATACAAAAAGTTACGTTAAAATGAGTCAAATGGTAATATGGGGATATGGAAAAAATGGAGTGGTACGCTTGTAAAGATTTTTAAACAGTGGCATTTTTGCAAAGTGGCAGTTGAAAAATGGCATATCTAAAAATTTCTCTAATTTTTTGAATATATAAAATTGAACGATTTGGAATAAGATATAAGGACGACATACACCAAAAAGAATTTTACGATAATTGTGTCTTCATATTCAAAAAATTATAATTCTCAAAGCTCATATTTGAAGTATTAAAGTACATCCTTATATAATTTTATCAATTCATGTAAAATTGAATACTAAAAATTTAGAGAAATTTTGAGAAATAACATTTTTGAAATGTCGCTTTTCAAAAATGCCATATTTTCAAAAAATTTTCAAAAATGCCACTAATATTATATTATTTATTCAAAATATCATTTATATTTGGGTTAACTATGTTATGTTAGAGTTTAATTTTGATGGTTTAGGGTTTGTTAGGGTCAAACTCTTTTTAAAGTTTAAAATTTTAAAATTTAAGTGTTAAAAATCATTAATTTGTGGCATTTTTGAAAATGAACAACTTTTGGTGCCATTTTTGCAAAATGATATTTCAAAAATGGCATTTTTGAAATTCTCCCAAAAACTTAATACCACTATACAAAAAAATTACTCAATTTGAGGCATTTTATGTACATTCTTATATAATTACTCCAATTTACCTAAAAATTAAAAAAACAATATTCAAAAATTCATTCGTAAATTAAAAATTGGTGTCATTTTTCAAAATTTGTTTTTTCTTTTAGTTTTTATAACAAAAAAAAATTGGTATCAAAATATATAGTTTGATGAATATCATTTATAAATTTTAATTTTATCCTAAACGCTTCAATCTTATATCAAAAATTAAAATATATTTATAATTTTTTTATTTATTAATCTAAAACAAAAAAATTATGATATATTTTTTAAAATAGATATTTGGATTTTTTTTTTTTTTTGAATTACTGGATTTTTAACTATTTTAAATATTAATATTTTACTTGAAAATCATTATATTCTGTTAAGTGGAGGATGTTAAATAGGTAAAAAAATTTAAAAAATGTGTATTTATTTAGGTAGCGGAAAAGTTCGTATATGTCAAAATGTCTGTTTATGAGACCATGAGAACTGCCACTAGATTAAAAGGAGAGACAGATTCGGCGTTTGATGATATTTCAGAGTCAAATCACTTGTTCAAATTTACATTTGTGGATGGTTCACCAAGTCTAAGTTGTCATGCTTTGCATCATTCAGGAATTGATCTTTGGAACATTAACCATAAGCCTTGGGGTTGTGCAAACGAGCAAGAAGACGATGGAAGGATTGGCGCGGAATCACTTATGAGAAAGGTAAAATCTCTAAAACGCAATGTGCATATGACGCGGAGAGTCAAGAGTCGGGTTGCAGGTTCTGAGGTCTTGTGTTGAAGCTGAGAACCTCAACATCTGGAGCCATCAAAGGAACTTAAAGTCACAACGTAATCAACATGAACTTGAAGGAAAGAACACAACACGAGTATAGGATGTTCTTGAAGGGATAAATACACAATGACAATGAGTGTGCCTCTTGTTATAGATAAATGGCAATCATCATAACACGAGTATGTTTGGGACCATACTTTAAAGTAACTCAGCTTCTACAAAAGAACTAACACGTGTTGTTTACATCAATGTTATTTGAATCAAAGCTGAAACATCTTCCTCTTCAACAGAGAAAACAAAGACCATGAACCGCGTTTTCTGAAGACGCTAACTCCACACCAATGATTTCCCTCAGGTTTAGAAGAACGAAACCGGGTTCAAGTGAGGCTAACTTCCCGCAAAACCTTTGCTACATCCTCTGGAAAAACTGGGTTTATGTAACACCCTGTGCCAATCTCAAACCCACCTACCCCAGAAAGCTGAGGTACAATCTGTAAGAACCAGTGCGTATAAGGTAACTGTGATTCTGTGACCTTGAGGGGAGAAGTGTGGATCATGTAATTATACGGAGGGTCGTTTAGTTGCTTTGCTATCTTCTGAAGCATGAGTTTCAGAAGTCCTCCAAGGTCAACAGCCTGTAAATGATCAAAACTAAGCGAGTAAAGTGATAATCCATGAACTTGCATTGTATCTAACCAAAAAGCATAAATGGAACTTAGTAGCAGTAAAAGGTTACCTTGACGTCATCGAGATGATGGAAGTGGGAAGCATGATCCTTGGGAATAATCCAAACCTCAAAAGGAAACGTAGCAGCGAAAGGAGCAACCGAAACAAAATGGGACGACTCATCGATCACAAAATGTTTTGATTTAGCTTCACAAAGACAGCATTTCCCAGTCTCGTCGAAATAATCTCTTGTACCATCAAGTCGTGAAGAAACAGTTGGAGGAACAACTGGGAGAGCCATGATCTGGCTGTGGGAGTGACTCATTGATGCTCCAGCCGACGCACCACGATTCTTGAAAACCTTTTAGAATACGAAACCAAACATACGAAAAGAGAGCCGATTTTAATGAATATAACTATGGAAGCAACACAAAGATCCACACAAAACACAAACATTGATAGCTAAACAATGGATGGTGCATTTCATGCCGGATTCACCCAAAATATAGCTTCTTTTTGGTATAATGGTGACTATTTGGTTACAAGATACAGTCTATGGAAAACAAGTTACCTGAATGTAATTGATCGAATCATGTTGCGTAATCTGCTCGATCCTCTTCTTATACGCGACCAAGACATTGCCGACACCCACCGGATCCATGTCTGAGAGCTGAATCGAGTGAACAGGGGATTCGATCACCACGTCGTGGAATCCGAACCCGACTACAGTCCAACCCGTACCCGCCTCGCTTTGCTTCGATTGGGTCTCGAGATTTCTGCTTAGAGCCGGGTAGAGATTCTCGATGACCCGGAGTTTCCAATTCGGGTTATCTGGCACACGAAATATCTCCGGAGCACACTCGTGCTCACGACCGATGCAAAAGGGACACGAGGAAGGTTTAGGATTAGGGCTCTTGGGAGATTTGGATTTGAAATCAGTGGGTCTCTTGGCCCGGGCGGGAGAGAATATGACCCACCGGTTAGTCACCGGATCCTTCCTGAGCTCAGGAGACCTGGTCTCGACCGAGTCGCCGCCGTGATCAGGGGCATGGCTCGGTGACGCCATCGTTCTCTCAGTAGCTACGAAACTTGTGCGATTTCGTTTCGAAGAATTTTAAACCAATCGGTTTCGAAGAATTGTAAATCGGAGTTATCTGTTTTATCAAAACCGAACTTATGAATTCGGTTAATTGCCTTCCGGATGAAATTGCGTAGGGAAATGTTTGGTCGAAAGCGAAATGGCCAACTTTTTATTCTTTCTTTAATTGCAAAGGGTGGTGAGAAGAAAATTTTCTAGAAAAAAAACCAATTGTGTTATAAATTATTTTAGAATATATGTATATATAATTGTGTGTATATTATATATATCTATATTGGATAGTGTGTGTGACAGAGCGTGAATGGGCGAGGGAGAGAGAGTGAGTGGGCGAGAGAGGATGGAATTTTTTGTTCTTTTTATTTTCTGTTATCACATTTTACTCTGGTTACATGTTTTTATATAGGCAAATAAAATTAATAAATAATGATTATAAACCTACATTACTAAGTCGGTTACTATTTTGGATAATCATCAAAGATTATAATAGTTTCCTTTGATTATCCACAATAATATATTGAAATATCAATCTCCTTATTTTTTTCGAGTTCTTAAGTGTAGGAGAAATTTTTTGGAGTAATATGCTTTGTCCTATCGCTTTTGATATAGCCTTCTTTAATTTGGGTAACGCATGCGACATTATCTTCAAATAATATTGCTGGCTCTTTGATGGTGGTTATTCCGCTTGCCTCTTGTATATGTTGAATCATTGATCTGAGCCATACACATTCTCTGAATGCTTCATGAAACGCAATAATTTCTGCATGATTTGGAGAAGTGGCGACCAAAGTCTGTTTCTGGGATCGCCAAGATATCGCAGTTCCACCAATTGTAAAAACGTATCCGGTTTGCGATCGAGCTTTATGTGGGTCTGATAAATAGCCTGCATCTGCAAAACTAACTAGACCAACCTAGGGGTTTCTTGAGTAAAATAATTCAAAATCGATTGTACCTTGAAGTGTTTTATTCCGTTCCAATGTCTACGGGTAGGAAATGAACTTTACCTTGCAAGTAGGTTAGTAGCAAAAGCTATATCTGGTCGAGTACAATTTGCAAGATACATTAGTCCACCAATAGCACTCATATAAGGTATTTGAGGACCTAATATTTTCTCATTACTTTCACAAAGTCGAAATGGATCCTTGTCAATATCAAGTGATCTATTGACCATCGGAGTACTCAAAGGAGCCGCTTTATCCATATAAAAGTGTTTTAACACCTTTTTGGTGTAATTTGATTGATGCACAAAAATCCCATTTTTGAGATGTTCTATTTGAAGCCCGAGCAAAATTTGTCTTTCCAAGATCTTTCATTTCGAACTCTTTTTTCATGAGTTCTTGCATCATCAATCTCTTTTTGAGTTCCAATTATGTTCAGGTCATCTACATATACAACAATGATCACAAATCCTGACAAGGCTTTCTTAATAAACACACAAGGGCATATCGCATTGTTGATGTATCCTTTACTCAACAAATATTCACTTAAGCGATTATACCACATGCGTCCGGATTGCTTTAATCCGTAAAGTGATCTTTGTAATTTGACCGAACATATTCCCTTAGATGATACTTCATGCATTTTTTATCCTTCTGGGATCTTTAATCTTTATGGGATTTTCATGTATATATCATTATCAAGTGATCCATATAGATATGCAGTCACAACATCCATTAGGTACATTTCCAAATTTTTAGATGTCGTTAAGCTCATTAAGTACCTGAATGTGATTGCATCCATGACCGGAGAATAAGTCTCTTCATAATCAATTCCCGGTCTTTGAGAAAAATCTTGTGCCACAAGTCGAGCTTTATATCTTGTGACTTCATTTTTTCTCATTTCTTTTTCGCACAAAGACCCACTTGTACCCAACCGGTATTACATCTTTAGGTGTAATAACTATAGGTCCAAAGACATTTCTTTTATTGAGGGAGACTAATTCATTTCTCATGGCCATTTGCCATTTCTCCCAATCAGGCCTTTCCTGGCATTCTGATACGGACCTTGGGTCTGGATCATCATGATCAATTTCTTTGGATACAGAGAAAGAGAATATTCCATCAGTATCATCTATCTCATTTCTCACCCATAATTTTCCATTTTAGGCGTAATTAATGGAAATCTCATATTTTTCTGTATCATGTTCATCTTTTGAACATTTTTCTTTATCTGGTTCTTCTGGAACCTTTTCATATATGTCTTCTGGATATTTTCCTTTATATGGTTCCTCTAGAACCTTCTCATTTTGTTCTCCCAATTTCTTTTTCTTCCGAAGATTTTTATCCTTAGAGCCCATCGGCCTCTCCCTCTTTAATTGAACCCTAGGTTCATTTGCTCTGCTTCCATCAATTTTTTCTTCAGGAACATCGATTCTTGACGGAGCATTTGCAGTGGGTATATATGATTTAGTCACCCTTTTTGTATTTCTAAATGCATCTGGTAACTGATTTGCCATCTTTTGTAGGTGTACAGTTTTTTGAACTTCCCATTCGTGTTGTTTTGTAGGGGGATCAAGATGTACCAAAGATGGTGTACACCAAGTAATATCTTTTGGTATTCCCTTAACTCCTCCCCCTAACGCTTGAAATTCATCTTCATTAAAATGGCAATCGGCAAAACGTGCCGTAAACATATCACCAGTTTTCGGTTCAAGATACCGAATTATATTTGGTGACGTATGCCCGATATATATCCCCCAATCTTCTTTGTGGCCCCATTTTTGTTTTTTGCGGTGGGGCTATAGGAACATAAACCGCACACCCAAAAACACGAAGATGGGATATATTTGGTTCTTGACCAGATGTTAATTGTAATGGAGAATATTTATTATATGCACTTGGTCTTATCTGGACCAATGCCGCAGCATGCAATATAGCATGTCCCCATACATGAATTGGGAGATTTGTTCTCAATATTAACGGTCTTGCAATGAGTTACAGCCGTTTAATCAAACTCGCAGCCATGCCATTTTGTGTATGAATATGGGGAACCAGATGCTCAACATCTATCCCCATTGATATACAATAATCATTAAAGACTTGTGAAGTGAATTCACCAGCGTTATCAAGCCTAACTTTCTTTATAGTATAATCAGGAAATTGTACTCTCAAACTGATTATTTGGGCAATAAATTTTGCGGAAGCCGTATTCCGTGTTGTCAATAGACACACGTGTGACCATCTACTGGATGCGTTAATTAATACCATAAAATATCGAAATGGCCTGCACGGTGGATGAATAGGTCCACATATCGCCATGTATTCTCTCTAAGAATACTGGAGATTTATTTCCAACCTTAGCTGGTGATGGTCGAGTTAAAAGTTTTCCTTGAGAACATGCTTTACATGAAAACTTGCCTGATTGAAAAATCTTCTGGTTTTTCAACGGGTGGCCACTAGAATTTTGCGCAATTTTTCTCATCATGACTGATTCCGGATATCCTAACCTTTCATGTCAGATTTTAAATGTACTAGTAAACTTTTAGTTTACTGTAACATATGATTCAATTTTATTTATTTTTGTGCAATATAATCCGGAGGACATCATTGGTAATTCTTCCAATGTATGCTTCCTCTCCGATGTAATGCAAATATATTCAATGCCATTCTTATTCATGGTCTCTATATGATATCCATTTCTTCGGATATCCTTGAAACTTAATAAGTTTCTGTATGAATTGGGAGAATATAATGCATCATTTATCTCAAACTTTGTCCCCATTGGCATTGAAAATCTGACTCTTCCATATCCCATAATAATCTTTGCATCACCAGATACAGTACTCACGCTTCCGGCAGAGTCTTTCATTTTAAGAACGGAGAAATACTTTTTATCTTTAATTATTGTGTGCGTTGTCGCACTGTCTACCAGACATATATCTCCGTCCTTGATCTCAAATTTTGACATCTTCTGATGTCACAATATTAATAAAAGATGTATTAATAAAACTTTATATAACAGAAAGTTATATTATAACAAAAACATTTTTTAAAATGTTACAAAAACACAAACATATTATACAAAGTGCTTAATGACTAATTATCATGTCATATCGATTTTAGTTTTCATTTATACCCATTGATACTTCAGGATCAACGAGGTAATCTGCGACATCAAAATGATTATCATCATTCAGGCCATTAAAGGAAGGTCCAGATTCATCATAGATGAAGTTTGTTTCAACATCCTTCTTTTTTTTCTTTTGTGATTCTTGATATAGATCGGCTAAATGTTTTAGCGTACGACATGTACGTACTCAATGACCTTTCATGTCGCATCTGTAACAGGCATTCTCTGTTTTTCTTTTATTCGTGCGACCAACTTCATTTTCATGAAATATTTTGTTGGTTTTTCCGCGTTGAAATTATTTGCCTGGAATCCTCTTCCTTGTCCTCGTCCACCACCTCTTCCATAACCGCGACCACGGCCTCTATCGCGACCACATCCTCGTCCTCGAAAATTAGATGCTACCACATTCGCTTCTGGGAATGGAGCCGATCCAGTTGGACGAGTTTCATGATTCATTATCACGAGCTCATTATTTTGTTCAGCAACAAAGAGGACTTGCATCAAATCCGAATAACGGGTGAATTCTCTCCCCTGGTATTGTTACTGCAGGATTATATTTCTAGGATGAAATGTTTGGAGAGTTTTTTCAATCATATCATAATCACTTACAGTCTCTCCACATAACATTATCTTGGAAGTTATTCCGAACAAAGCGGAATTATATTCACTAACACTTTTGTAATCCTCAAACCGCAGATTCAACCACTCATGTTTTGCCTTTGGTAAGATCACATATTTCTGGTGATCAAACCTATCTTTGAGTGATTGTCAAAGATCTGCAGGATCTTCTTTCGTTATATATTCATCCTTTAAACCATCATGGATATGGTGTGAGTAGGAATATTATGGCCTTTGTCTTTTTCTCATCGGATATCGCTTCTGATTTGGCACTGGTATCACCAGATGTCTTTTCCACTTTAGCGATGGCATTAAGAAACCCATTCGCTTTTAGGTGCATCTTTGCACTTGCTGCCCATGTCATATAATTTTTCCCAAAAATATCAAGGGTAGCAATCTCAAACTTTGCCAAGTTTGACATGATAATTATATCACAAAATTTTAAACAAAAATTAGTGAACAACCTTTTTAATTTTTAATTTTCAATTTTAAAGAATCGTGATAAAATATTTAAAATGATTAAATATAATAACGGTACAAATTAAAATAATTTCAGAAGGCAGAACCTTCCATATAATAAGTAATAATAATTAATAGAAAAAAAAAATCAGGAGGCAGAGCCTGCCACATGATTATGGAGACATAATTTTAATTTGATCGAGAAAGCAGCGTCTACCATAAATAACGATCAAATCAGAAAAGATATAGCCTACTATATGGCTTTTCCACTGATAATCAGGAGGCGGAGCCTACCATAAAATCAAGGAAGAGGCAAACCTACCACTCCGTAAATAAGACATAAAATTAAATTTAAATTGTATAAACATAAATTAAACCTCACCCTTTCGGTATGGAACAGTATGGAATTGATCGGAACGGATATAGAGATGTTCGTGCCGATAACGTGTTATAAATTATTTTATAATATTTTTTTTCAACAAAAAAAATTTCATTGATATCAAAACAAATTCACAAAGTTATTACAGAAATTTCGAAAGCAAATTATTATATAAACAGAAATATATGTATATATAAGCAAATTATTATATAAACAGAAATATATGTAAATATAATTGTGTATATATTATATATATATATATATATATTTATTGGATAGCGTGTGAGAGAGAGAGTGAATGGGTGAGAGAGAGAGAGTGAGTGGGCGAGAGAGGATGAAATTTTTTGTTCTTCTTATTTTCTGTTACCACATTTTACTCTATTACATGCCTTTATATAGGTAAATGAAATTAATAAAATAATGATTATAAACCGACATTACTAAGTCGGTTACTATTTTAGATAATCATCAAAGTTATAATAAATTGTACTTTCTATTTAAATTGCATGAAAATTTGTTTTTACATGGCATAAAACCCAGTAAACTAAGCAGTCAATAAGAAACATAGATAATTTGGCTCATATTTATAAGAACCCAAATTTGAATCAAATATTTTTGCAGTCCATAGGTCCAGTAGGTTGTCTTGTAGTCACTGAATCGACACTTTTTTGTTGTTTCCTCATCTGAGTAGTGGACATGCACCATCAGAGAAGAGATGTTGCTCACAGTTTGATCGAAGAGAAAAATCAGTTTGATAGCCATAGCTGCATCAAGTTTGAGGCCATCTGGGGTTGTAATTCTCGAAGGCTTGAGATTCTATTTTTGATGAGTAGTGAAGCCTCTTTGATGATCGAATCTGTAGATCGGAAGACCATTCGGTGGATTCTTGTATTTCGCTCCCTCCATATTAGATAAAGGGTTGTTTGCCACGAGATTCGCATCAATTTTTGTGGAGCACAGTCCCGAGATCCTGTCTAAGAGAGATTAGAAGATCATCCCATCGACGAGGAGATTGAAACCCTCTCTTTGTGGCGAAGTAGTTCCAGATTAGCCAACTGAAGCGGCATTCCATGAAAAGATGGTTTCGATTTTCCGGATGGGAATTGCAGAGAACACATGAGGGATCAACAGGTAAACCCCAACTAATCAACCTATCTTTAGTCGGGCATCGGTTTAGCACTATTAACAAAGTGAGAAACTTGTGTCGAGGAATACCACTTGAGAACCATACTTCTCCATGCCATGTAACTTCTGGACCTTTATCTCTTAACAATTGGTAAATCTCTCCTGTGTTGTATCGTTTCCTTAGTATATTGTTTGGTCTCCATTCAGGGTAGTCATCATGGTGAGAGAGACTGATAGTAAAGAGGAAAGATTGAATTAGTACTTGCCTATCTGAACAAGCTGGTGGAAGATCCCAGGAACCATCCGACCATAATTCAACAATAGTTGAATCCCATCTGATGCCTGATCTGCAGTGACTTTCACTGTAAAGGTAATTGTCAATTTTCCTGTAAGGGGACCAGTTGGAAGTCCAGTAATATCATCTCTCACTATTCCCTATTTTCATAGTGATCCATGGGTAAACTGTTTCTCTAAGTAATAGTAGCTGGTTTGCCATCCATAATGTTTGTATTTTGTGTTTATTACCCAGAATCTATCAATATCTCATTGATATACCAATTTGACCAGATAGACGCTTGATTGAAAAACAGAATCCAGAACTTTAGGATACAAGCAGTGTTCCAAACTGAATCCCTTATCCCCAAACCTCCTTCTTGTTTGCTCTTAGTGACACTATCCCATGAAACTCTTGAATTAGATCTTTCTTCAATGTTACCTCTCCATAAGAATTTTCCACAAAGCTTGTTTATTTCATTAGTGCATGCTTTTGGTAGAATAAAAGAGCTTGACCAGAAGCTTGTTATTCCGTTTATGACCGTGTTTAGAAGTTGTAACCTGCCAACAAAGGAGAGTGCCCCATGAATTGAATCTTGCTTTTATTGCTTCCAGAAGCGAAGCACATGCTAAAACGGTGATTTTTTTGGTGCATAAGGGCACACCAAGATATCTGACTGGTAGGTTTCCCTCTATCAAACTCGTTTCCTCCTTTATTTTTATTATTTCCTCTGATGATAAGCCTGCTGGGAAAAAACTTGTCTTTTGAATGTTGAGGGCCAAACCAGATTGTTGCTCAAACTCATTCAGGATAAGCAAAATATTTTTAACCGCTTCCAGCTTCCCTTCTTTCAATATCAGAAGATCATCCGCAAAGCACAGGTGAGTCAACTTTGCCTCCTCACATTTAAAATGGTAGCCAAACTTTCCCTCCATAGCTGCCTTATTTAAAACTCAAGATAGACAGTTCATAGCTAAGACAAAGATGATAGGTGATAAGGGATCACCTTGTCTTAGTCCTCTTCTACTTTTAAAATACCCATGACCACTGCCATTGAACCCCATAGAGTAGGAAGGAGTACATACACATGCTTCAAGCCACCTTAAATACAGTCCTGGCACAGATAACCCCCTTAGACATTTGAAAATGAACTCCCATCGTATTGTACCAAATGCCTTGGCTATGTCAACCTTGATTGTAATCCTCTTGGGTCCTCCTTTCTTGTGATAATCCTGAACTATTTCTGAAGCTAGTAGTGCGTTCTCAATCAACAATCTTCCTTGAACAAAAGATGTCTGATTAGGAAGAATACACAATGGCATGATAGGCTTTAGTTGATGTACCAATAGCTTAGATATTAGCTTGTATAAGGTGTTGCAACAAGCTATTGGCCTGTAGTCCTTTACATAAAATGAACCTGGTTTCTTTGGTACCAAAGCAAGAATTATAGCATTTGTTGATCTTGGCAGAAAACCAGTAGCAAAAAAACCTTTTAACAGCTGCTAACACTTCATTTCCCAGAATTGTCCATGTTGATTTGAAAAAAGCTGATGTTAACCCATAAGGACCAGCGGCTTTGTTTGGGTTTAATTTATGCAGGACCCTTGTGATCTCAGCATCAGATGGTATAGATACCATAAGCATCTTTTGAGTAGAGGTACATCTAAAAGGCCGGAGATCCATAAACCACTGGAAGCAGTTAGCTGTGGTATAATATCTGGTGCCAATAGAGATTTGAAATGAGAGACAACCTCGAAGCTCATTTCATCAATGTCTGTTGTCACAACACCACTTGCCAAGGTAAGAGCACGAATGGAGTTGTAAGCATTTCTTATTGCAACTGTTCTGTAGAAAAAACTTGTATTCTAATCCCCAAGTCTTAACCAGTTTATTCTTGATATCTGGGACAAGTAGGACTCTTCAATGCCTCTTAAGAAAAGCCACTTATCATGAATAACTTTCTCAACCTGAAAAATCTGAGTAGAAGGCCGCCGAAGAGAACAAGGCCGAAGCCGCCAAAGAGAACAAGGCCGAAGCCGCCAAAGAGAACAAGGTCGAAGAGAACAAGGCCGAAGCTGCCGAAGACTATAAGGCCAAAGCCGATGAAGCAGCTAAGGCCTAAGCCGACGAAGACTATAAGGCCGAAGCCGACGAAGCAGCTGAGGCCTAAGCCGACAAAGCAGTTAAGGCCTAAGCCGACGAAGCAGCTAAGGCCTAAACCTATGATAAGAGCAAAGACGATCCCAATCCTGGCATAGGCAATGGGCCGAGCAGAATACGCAAACTTACGGGCCGAAGCAACAAGTCCATCTTCGGCCGATGTCAAGACGAAGGTCCATGAAGCTGAACCGACTTAGCTAAACGGAATTGGCCTGGCCGACTCAAACTAGTATATATATCTATGTACATTTCTTGAAAAGGAGATCACAAATTTACTTAGCAAAACCCTAGACTTTTTGCTCTCAAATTCTTGTATGAAAAACCTTTCGAAACAGCTTAATATAACTATCTTCGGATCTTTGCTTTGTGGTTTATACGCAGAAGTTTCAGTTCCCTTAAAAGTTACGTTACAAATCTAATTGTGTTGATTTCAACTCCCACAATTTGGCGACGTCTGACGGGACATGAAATTTTCTTACAACCAAAACCACCACGAAACCGATTCAAAGAATGATGACCACCAATGGAGAAAGGCGAACTGACGACCCGCAGAAAATCGGAGCCAATAAATCCAGAGCGAAAGATGCACCAGTACTTGCAGCTTTGGAGACGAGCCCGAAGGTCCTGGCTCAGATGAAGATGATGCTAGAGACGCTGCTCAAAAAGGCGGAGGAGCAGGATAAGCTGAACACGACTGTATCCAACAAGCTAGAAGTCCTTATGACGGCGAGCCGAGCCCGAGGCAGGGGCTCAGGTATTGACCTAACAAGGCACCCCCTTCGACGTCTCAATCCAACATCTCTTGATTTCTCAACACCTTTTGATGCACCGAGAACACGAGGCGGATTACCTCCACTGAACCAATCAGCCGCAACTGCCGAACTAAACGCGGGAGCGCAAGGACGAACACTCAAACTGTGGACAGAACGAATCCGGTGATCGATATGGAGGAAAATTCGGAAGCAGAGCAGACCTCGGCCGTGATCAAGATTTCACCAAAGAAGAAGAGAATGTTCTCTGGGTGCAGCAGTTGAAAGCAGCGGAGGCCCGAAAAGCGGCAGCACAAACCCAAAAAAGAGAGATGGACGAGATCCGAACTTCTTGAGCCAGGCAGCCGCCGACCTAAAAGCTGTCCGATCCCAGATGCACAAAGCCACCAGCAAAGCTCCAAATATCGATCGAGTGCTCGAGGAAGCGGAAAACACGCCATTCACCACCCGGATCACCAGGACAAAAGTTTCCGATCTAGGAAAAATTAGGGTGCCAATATACGAAGGGAAAAATGACCCAAAGGAGCACATCACCGCATTCATCATAGCAATGGCCGTGCCAATTGCAAAGAGGATGAGAAGAGGCCGGCCAGTGTCTCCTGTTCGTGGAACATCTCAAAGACCAACCCTCCAGTGGTTTTCCCGACTTGAAAGACATTTTATCGATAGTTTTAAACAATTATATGCGGCTTTCTTCAAAAATTACGCCATATTCATGGAGCGCCAGACATCGGACGCCGATCTATGGACCATGGGCCAAGGACAGAACGAAACTTTACAAATTTTAAACGAACGATTCAAAACGGTGCTATCAAAAGTAAATGGCATAAGCGAAGAAGCCGCTCTTCAAGTGTTGAAAAAAGCATTATGGTTTGATTCAGACTTCCGAAAAGAAATTGCCTTGAACTCCCCTTCAACAATCCAAGATGCTCTACACCGCGCCACAGATTTTGCAACTAACGAGGAGGAGATGAAAGTCTTGCCCCAGAAGCATGGGAAGACTAAAATAACGAACAACACGTTCCAGCCTCAGAACCCGCCGATACAAAGAGGAATAATCCAGCGGCTGGATTCGTCCAGCACGAAGGAGGCTTCAGAGGAGCTCATAATTATCAAGTCGATATGCCCGTTTATGGCCGAGGTCGAGGCCAAGGAAGAGGCTCCGGGAGCGTTTGGATGAGAAATAAATTTTACGATGAGAAAGCTTACTGCAAACTCCATCACATCTATGGGCACTCTACAGCCAACTGTCGGGTGCTAGGCTCTAGACTCACGGCGAAGCTAGCAGCCGGCAAACTCGGAGGCAATGTAAGCATCAAGGACTTCGAGTTGGAGCAGAGCGATGCCCAAACAGAACCTACAAATGACGAGTCCCCTAAGCGTGGAAAGAGGGATGATGAACACAAGCTAGAACAAGAAGAAGAATAAACATGATAATGGGCGGATCTCATTACTGCTCAGATACTATCTCATCGATTAAGGCTTTTCAACGACGAGCCGATGTTAGTGTCAATTGGTCCGAGCCTTCTAAGTTTCCAAATGACGTAATTTCATTTAAAGAAAGAGAAACTATCGAAATCGACAGACCTCATGATGATCCTCTCATGATCGAGCTAATCATCAACGACTGCGATGTGGCCAGAGTGTTGGTAGACACGGGAAGCACGGTGGACATAATCTTCAAAGAGACTCTCAAAAGAATGAACATCGACCTATCCGAAGTAATAGAGACTCCAAAACCATTGTCTGGGTTCTCCGGAGAAACGACAATGACGATCGGAACAATCAAGCTACCTGTTCGGGCCGAAGAAATAACCAGAATCGTGGAATTTTCAGTAGCCGATCACCCGGCAATCTACAACATCATTATGGGAACCCCGTGGTTAAACACGATGCGCACCGTGGCCTCGACCTATTATCTCTGTGTATAATTCCCAACCCCAAATGAAGTAAAGACAATTTGGAGGAATCAAAAGGAGTCCCACGTTTGCTTCTTAGCTGCACACAAGCTCAGGAATCCCGTTACTGATCCGGCTGCTAAGATAGAGCGTAAGAAGATGAAGACAGACAGAGAGCCGGTAAAGGAACTCTTCAAACTCTTATAGCAATTGCAGATTGCGGAAGGCCGCGAAGAAGAAGATGTTGAGCCAACCTGCGATCCAGTAATATTAGTTTGTATAGACGATAACCACCCTGAGCGATGCATTGAAATCAGAGCCAAGCTTTATGAGAAGATCAAGGGGGAGCTTATTTCGTTCTTGAAACTAAACATAAGTAAGTTCACAATGGCGATAGAAGATATGCCTGGAATCGATATTAAGGTAACAAGTCATGAGTTGAATATCGATCCAACCTTCAAACCAGTGAAGCAGAAATGGAGGAAGTTGGGGCCCGAAAGAGCGAACGCAGTAAACTTTTACGAGTCGGTTCGATAATAGAAGTCAAGTACCCGGATTGGCTGACGAATCCTGTAGTAGTCAAAAGGAAGAACGGAAAATGGCGGGTATGTGTGGATTTCACCAACTTAAACAAGGCATGTCTAAAAGACAGCTTTCCGCTCATTGATCGACTGGTCGAAGCAACAACGAGCAACAAGCTCCTGTCATTCATGGATACATTTTATGGATACAACCAAATTTTGGTGAATCCTGACGATCGAGAGAAGACAACTTTCATAACAGATCGCAGAATATACTACTACAGGGTAATGCCATTCGGCCTGAAGAATGCTGGAGTAACATATCAACGTCTGGTGAATAAGAAGTTCGCTAATCAATTCAGAAGGACGATAGAGGTTTACATAGATGATATGCTGATCGAGTCTTTAGAAGAAAAGGATCATGTAGTACACCTCAAAGAATGCTTCGAGCAGCTGAACCGGCATAACATGAAGCTGAACCCAACAAATTGCAGATTCGCAGTCACGTTGGATGAATTTCTTGGATACTTGGTTACTCATCGAGGAATCGAAGCAAAAGTGCGATGGTCTATGGACATCGTTGGACCACTCCACCTGTCAAAGCAAAAGTGCTTCTTATTAGTCTTAACAGACTAATTTCTCCAAGTGGGTCGAAGCGAACTCTTATGCCAGTATAAAGGACGCTCAAGTCGAAAGTTTCGTATGGAGGAATATCATATGCTGGCATGGGGTCCCGTATGAAATCGTTACTGACAATGGCTCGCAATTCATTTCTACAAGGTTTGAAGCATTCTGCAAAAAGTGGAAGATACGACTTAGCAAATCTACCCCGAGGTACCCGCAAGAAAATGGCCAGGCGGAAGCAGTGAACAAAATGATTCTCGACGGTCTTAAAAAACTTTTTGACGAAAAGAAAGGAAGATGGGCTGACAAACTCGAAGGGGTCTTGTGGTCTCATCAGAAAACACCGCGATGAGCTACTAGAGAAACTCCATTCGTCCTCGTCTACGGGACAGAATGCGTCATTTCACCGGATATACATTTTTCCGGAGTCCGCCGAAGACTTCTCCCAGAACAAGAAGGGCTCAATCATTTGCAAATGCTTGATGATTTGGATTTAATCAACGAAAGGCGGGATCAAGCCTTGATCTGAATCCAAAATTATCAAAACACAACAGCGAAGTACTACAACTCTCATGTACGAGATCGAATATTCTACGAAGGAGACTTAGTGCTACGGAAGGTCTTTCAAAATACCGCAGAAAAGAACGCTGGCAAACTTGGAGCAAATTGAGAAGAACCTTATAAAATAACCAAAGTAATCTTCCCTAGGGTTTACGAACTCGCCAACATGTCTGATGCTCCAATACCACGATCGTGGAATGCAATGCACCTAAAGAGGTACTATCACTGAGTCACTTAACATGAACTACGGGGCAGCTTGATCCCTGCAAAGGGTACGTAGGCAGCTCGTCTTCGGATGGGTTCAGTTGCCCCCTCTTCAAAAAGGGGGGGAGTGGATACGTATACTCGTATACTCCCATCTTTATAATAGAATATACGTCTACTTAATGCAAGTTTTTCGAAGCTAAGATCTTTAAATCACAGATTACTAAAGCCTTAACAAAACATGCATCTCATTCACATCCTTTACGGATTACTAAAGCCTTAACAAAACAGGCATCTCATTCACAGCCTTTACGAATTACTCAAAGTTTTAACTAAACAGACATTTTATTCTCACTATTGTTGTTGCTGGCCACAACAACAGACTACTACATCCTTTACTGATCTAATTATTACATCCTAGCGGATTCAAAGCGCGCTATATAAATTTCTATTTCCATTGTCGGAGCGGATATGCTTACGGTAGCGTATCCATAAACAGAAATGTTCATCTTAAATCCAACAAACAAATCGTTGGTCGAAACACCTATGTTCATTATCAGAGCGGATATGTTTACGGTAACGTATCCGTAAATCGAATGTTCATCTTAAATCCAACAAAAAAAAATTTGGTATTAACATCAAAGCAAAATACAGCGAGGTTTATCGGCGGTTAAGCATATTATGATACTTGGCAGCCGAAAAAATCGGTCCACCTCGGATATAAAGCATTCCGCAACGAGATTTAGAAACAAAAAACAACACTACAATAACAAAAGCCGCAAGGCAAAAATAACAAGTTAATATGGATAAAGCCATCCAGGCACCATATTCAAACAAAGTCAAACACAACGTCATAAAACAGGATAAGCCAAGCTATAGTCTTCGGCAGATCCTCGGTAATGGGTTCGGCGATCTCCATCATCGGCAACCTTACCCTTGGAAGACACATCGTCAGCAGACCTCGAAGCGGGCTCGTCGGAGGATTTGGTCGTCGTCCTTGATTCGGAAGCCTTCTTCAAACTAAGCGAAGACAAACCAGGAGTACTCCTGTTGGATCCATAGAAAACACGAACCCCGATATTCGCCGCTAACGCTTCGATGGGCTCGTTATCCAGCATAACATTAGCCGAATCCTCAGAAATCGGTGAAACCACCAAGTCACTCTCCAACTCGGTAGCCAACTTGTCAAACTCATCGTCAACACCATCATACTTAGCTTTCCATTGGTGGAGCTTCTCAACTTCGGCCTCCAACGTGGGGGTTCGTCACCACGAAGCAATGCAATGATTTCGAGGTTACCAGCGACTTGGGCGAGATCGACCATGTTATTTTTCGATGACCCGCATAAGCTCTAAATATTCTCCTTGGCTCGATCAACCTTTGCCTGAAATTTCTTTGCCATTTTGCATATCGCCGTTTTCTCAGCTCGCTCAACCTTCTTATCAGTCATAGCCTTCTCCGAGCTTAGCAACCGTTGAAGCTCGGCAACCTGAGCATCCTTTAGAGTCCAAGAAGACTCTAAGTGAAGAACCCTATCGTCGGCTCGGCCGCACCTCTCCTTATGAAGTTTCACCTCAGCTTCCAAGTGTTCTTTATGCTTCAACCCTCTTTCCATCGCAACATCACGCTCACGCGCAGCTTCGTCAAGTTTGGTTTGAAGTTCTTCTGCCGTTTTCCTTGCACTCTCGACTCTTCTCGCATTTTTTCGAGCATCTGACTCATAGCCAAACTCCATTTTGTTGATGGAAGCAAAAAATTGAACAGAAAGAGAAAGTTAGATATCGCAGTTTCAACAAAGTGATGAGAAAAAAAAAAGGTCGGCATAAAGTGCCTTAGAACCACGAAGAGACATATAGGCATAAGGTTTGCTTCGAACCAAAGTATCAGGAGGAGGGAAGCGATCCCCTGTAGAAAGGATTTTTGAAAAAAGAGTAGCCGATGCCGATGCATGGTCGCAAACCATTTCATAAACAAACGGCAAAGTCACGGGCTCCGAAGGTGATTTTTGCTCGGCATTATCACGGATTGAAGCATTACGCCTTTTACGTTTAGGAACATCGTCCTTAGAACGACCTTTCCCTTTATCGGCCTTCGTCACCGCACGCTTCCAGGCTGGCTTCACCTGGTCTGCTTCCTCACTCTTGTCAATGGCTTTGCCGCTTCTGCACTGAGCCAGAGACGAATTTGGTTGCCTAAGACCCAACATGAGCTCTCTTACTTTGGAAACGGATGGAGCCAACATGGACGCCTTTTCGGCCGGATCAGCCACGGGAAGAGCAAGGGCAACACTTGGAGTTGGGTGCTCAGCGAAAACTTCAGTTTGGCTAATCTTTGCTTGCTCAGTCTTTGCGCGGACTTCGGCTTCCATCCTTTCATGAACCGTTGATCACTTTCCCATAGCGTTCCTTGTACCACTAGAAGAAGAGAAGAAGTCAAGCTTGAAGAATAATAATCGAAATGTCGACCTCATGCTTTCTCTACTCTCTGAAAAGTAAAATCTCTTTGCCAATCACACTCACCGGAAGCAAGAGTCTCGCAAAGTGTAATTATGTCTGGAAGACACGTTGGGATCGGATTAGAAGCTGCAAAACCAACAAACAAAGCAGAGGATCACAATATATTCAACAAAGCAAAAACATTCATCAAGCTACGGATCGGCTACTGATTTCTCTCCATCTGGTTCTAATCTTCTTAGTCCAATCGGCACCAACCGAAGCTTCGGAGATAGGCACAAAGAAAAAGTAGTCTTTCCAATATCTATCTTTACTTGGAAAACCTCCGATAATCTTACGGTAGATCTTGTTCGAGATGGAGTAGAGAAACTTATCCTTAGAACGAGATTTCTGAATGGATAGCAACTTCAACAAGTGATTCACGGTAACCTCCTCGCCACACTCAAAACTACGAACCAAAATTCCAACCAAATGCCGAATACACCGAGGAGCTATTTGCGCCAAAGCCAACCTATGCTTCCATAGATACTCAATAATGATCCTTGGTATTGGAAACCAGAGAAAGTACATGTAGACGTAACTTTCATACAAGATGAAACACCCCTTTGGAGGCTCATCGGCTCGATCTAATGGTGACGGAAGTATGAGCTCAATCTCTTCAGAGGTATTGAACCGATGCCTCAGACTCTCCAAAGATTGTGCAGTAGAAAGGGTAGACCCTGGAGGATCGAGTACCTCACGCTTAGCTCCATTCTTAGAAACTCGTCGCTTTGAAGAACACGCTTGGAGACCCGTGTCACGCTTCATCTTAGCAAAATCGAAACTCCAATTCTCTAGTTTGATTTTCACTTCCAAAGGATTCTCCGTTCGTCGAAAACTTCATCAATCAGAGAAGGAGCGATGAAATCAATCGAGCTTGTCATGAGATTATCGACTTCGTCAGAATCACAAGAATCTACAATCCTTCTTCCAAACTTAGAAGGATCGATTGATGAATCCATACTATCATTTAGATCTTCGGCGAAAACACAAGAAGAGTCTTTGGAAGAGAAGTCTTCGGTGAAGAAGAATTTTTTTCGGCAAGACACTTCGGCAAAGGGGTCTTCGGCAGAGAATTTTTCGGCAGAAGAATTTTCGGCAAAAAAATCACTTCGGCGAGAATTTTTCGGCAAAAAAATCACTTCGGCGGAAGAGTCTTAGGCAAAGATCACTTAGGCAAAGAAGTTTTCGGCGAGAATTTTTTCGGCAAAAAATCACTTCGGCGGAATAGTCTTAGGCAAAGAGGTTTTCGGTGAAAATTCTTTGGCAAAAAAGGACTTTTTTGACAAAACACGAAGCTTCGGATCGGCAACATTTGCTAGGCTACGATGCGCCGAAAAGTCCTCGACAAAAACCCAAAAACAAAAATACTTTGGCCAAGACGCGAGCACTTCGTCAAAGAGGCTCGGCGGCCGGCGTTGAGAGACAGCAAAAAGCAACCTAAAAAAAAGTCTTTAAATAAAGGAGAGAGAAGGGAGGAAGGGAGTTACCTTTTCTCTTTGAGGATTTTTGAGAAGTGAAGATTGAGAGAGAAATGAAGATATATATAGACATTTGAAGCAATTGGGTGATGTCCTCATGCCTCGGAAATCAGCTAAGACACAGTTGCATGGAGAAATTTTTACTGAGTATAAAATTACCGATCTGAAGACAGAGAACTTGACTCAGCAATTTCGACGTAATCAAATTTGGCAAAATATCAAACGCAACGAATTCGGCATCACGTTGGTCCAACTCGTATTGATTGACATGACGCATTGATCCCAGCTTAGACTTCCTTTACCTCGGCACTAACATAACTGAAACTCTCGAGCTGGGGGCTAACTGTTGGGATCAAATTCCATCCAGTTGAGATCAATTGAAAATGACTAAGTATAGAAATACGATGAACCGCATAAGGCATAAGCTAACAAAGCAGCTAAGGCCTAAGCCAACAAAGCCGATAAGGCCAAAGCCGCGGAAGGGAACAAGGCTGAAGCCGCCGAAGAGAACAAGGCCGAAGCCGCCGAAGAGAACAAGGCCGAAGCCGACGAAGCAGCTAAGGCCTAAGCCGACCAAACTATAAGGCCGAAGCCAATGAAGTAGCTGAGGTCTAAGCCGATGAAGCAGTTAAGGCCTAAGCCGACGAAGCAGCTGAGGCCTAAGCCGATGAAGCAATTGTGGGAGTCGAAACTCGCACAACCAAAAACTTGTAAAGAGATTTTAGGGATTCGACAAACTTCTATGTAAAGAAACCAAGAACAGAGATCCAAAGATGGAGATCTTATTCAAGCTGCTTTGAAAGCTGTTTGTAAAGTAATAAGTGTTTTTTTAGGTCAATTTTCGGATCCTTTTTCTCAAAGGGGTACATGTCTATTTATACAAAAATAAGTCGGCTAGGCCTTCCTAAAAGAAGAAGGAAAACTTCCTTCTTCTTCGGGATTTTCTTTCTTCTCCGATTCGGATGTGGGCTTTTTTCTTCGACTCGCTATCTTGGCCCACCAAACTCTTATGGCTTGTTGCTTGCTGCCGAGCCAAGTGTTGGCTTGTTGCCTAGCCAAACGTTGGCTCGTCACTCATTTCTTCGTGCCTAGCTGTGGGTTTTGGTTCGCCAAGGTGTTGGCTTATCACCGTTTTGCTGGTTTGCCAACAGATTGGCTTGTCACCAAGTGTTTGGCTCGTCATTACCTCTTCTTGACGCCGAGCCAGAGGAGTGCTGCCTAGCCAAGATATTGGCTCGTTTCTTGCTTCTTCTACTGCCTAGCCAAGATGTTGGCTCGTCACCACTTCTCCCTGCTGCCGAGCCAAGATGCTGGCTCGTCGCCACTTCTCCCTGCTGCCAAGCCAACAGGGGTGTTGGCTCATCGCCACTTCTCCCTGTTGCCGAGTCAGAGGAGTGTTGATCTCGATGGGGTGAAAACCGACCCCAACAGTTAGCCCCCCAGCTCGGTAGTATTATTGATAATAGTGACGAGGTGAAAAATCGAGATCGAGATCAACTGTCTTTGGGTTACCGAGCCAAATTTGCGGTGAAGTCGTCATCCGGGCATTGATACATGCCGGACCAAACTGATAGTGTTACCGAGGTGTTTTAATTCTGAGCCAACACTGGAGTATCATGTCGCCGAGCCAATTTCCTTGACGTGCTGCCGCTCAACTTATCACTTGCGTTGCCGAGCCGCTTTGGCTCGTTATATTAATTTAAGTTGTCATTTTGCCGAACCGGCACCTTTGTCGTGTTGCCGAGCCAACTTATCACTCGTATGACCGAGCTGTTTTGGCTCGTCATCTTGCCATATTGGTTAGATTGCCATTCCGCCGAGCTATCCTTTTTTGACATGCTGCCGAACCATCCCAATAAGTGATTCGTCTTTGGCTCGGCTGTAATGTTGGCTTGGAGTATCTTTTATCATGATTACAACTTTATTGGGAACTGCAAACGTTTTCGCGTGTTTCCGAGGCCGCGTGGCGTCACGCACTTTACTTTTATGCGCCTTTATATTCAGATCCTTGTTTCACTCCTCATAACTCACTTCTCTTCATTTCCGAAAAATCAGGTAGCTCTCTTCTCTCTCTTCTTTTCTCTATTTGTTTAAGTTGTTGGCTAGGTTTTTTTTTGTCGATTCCTTTCTTCCGCCGTCAAAACTTGAGTTTTCCGATCCATCTTCATACGTGGCTCGGCGGTTCTATGCACTTTCCGATCCATCTTCATCCATCTACGGCGAGTGTTTGAATTTTTCGGTCTATCATCATCCAGATCGCGTCATTACCTTGATCTCTTATTGCCGACCCGGGACTCTTCACATCGAGGGTGTTTTTCGAGTCGAGATTGCTCCAATTTCTGCTAAGTATCAATTTGACTCCGAGCCAGAAACATCAATGTCTAATATTGCCGAGCTGGAGGACTTTGTGGGCTCGGAAAGTTTTGCCTCGTTGCTTGGATGCAAGATGGTGTTGTCTCCGCAAATTACCGAGCCGGATGAACCCAATTCCCCGTCAGGTCAGCTGCAAATCGTCGCCCCACCTTTATTTGACGAGGCTTTTGATGCCGAGGTGATGCTAATACAGAAAGCTCTCGAAGAATTCAAAGCCGAGCCGACAGAGTATGTTATCGACGAGGCGGAAAGGTACGGTTGGAGAGATTATTTGCGAGCCACCAAGCCAGTACGTCGACGAGGCGAAAGCCTAAGAGGAAAGCACCCAAAAGATTACCTGACCCACCCGGTTCGTCTTTGTGCACTGCTGAGTCCTTGGAGGCACTGAGGCATCGATTTCATATTTCAGAGGGTGTCGAATTGGTTGTCCCAGCTCCAACTGACCGAGCCGAATCTCCACCGCCCGGGTATTTCACTCTCTATGAGAGTTTCTTCTACGGTTGTCTACTCTGGTTTCCGATTCCCAGCTTGATCATCCATTTCCTATACAAACATGGGTTAGCGCCGAGCCAAATTACACCTCGTGGGATGCGTCACTTAGTTGGGATTCTGGTTCGGAGCTACGAGTGTGATTTGACTGTTCGCATCTCCCATCTTCGGCAGTTCCTTGAGTTTTAAAAGATCAAGATCTCCCGAGCCTTCTGTATCTCCAATAAAAAGTAAAAGAAAATAATCGAAGGCTTCCGAAGCAAGAACGGCGATTGGGGGCACTATTTCTTCTTTGTTCCTATTAATGATGCTACGGTAGAGGCCGAGAGCATCCATTACGTCAAGTCGGAGTGGGGAAATATTGGTGGGCGAGCCGTAGACCCTTCAGGAGATTTGCTAAGTTTTGCTTTGTAGCGAGCTGACCACTTTTCTCTCCTGTGTTTTTTTTACAGTCTGGCAGATTCTCCCACGCTATCTAGAAGACACGCTTACGCTTCGGGACACACTTGCCGCTAGAAGGTATCATTGGGAAAAATATTTTTCCATACGAAGAGTTGAAAAAGCCCGAGCTACCTTCGCCGGTGTTGAAGTATCCGATAGCTCGGAATCCGAATCATCGTTGCCCAGTTCAAGAGGAAATATGGGAAAAAGACTAACGATCAGTGATAAACAGGCTCTGAAGGAGAGAGAAGAAAGAGAAGCAGCTATCCGAGCCAATGAGGCGACTGTTATGATGGAACAAAATGCCGAGCCAGTTGTTCAGACCGTCACCGAGGTAGAGTAACAGCTTCTTCCCGAGCCTCCCGCAGCTGATGCAGAAAACAGGGAAACGGTTTCTGCCATTGTTCCCACTACCAGACCTTCTAGCTCGGCGCTCGCTCAGCACAAAGATGTCAGGAAGAAACGCGCTGCTACCAAGCCCGATAATGACAAAGCCAGCGAAAAACAAAAAAGAAAACGTCAAAAGCCTTCCGATCCAACTCTAGCCGAACCAAAGCTAGCGTCATTCAGACACGAAGGGTCTGAGCCGATCTGTAATGACGGAGAAGCTTCTGCGACTCTCTTCTCGCAGGTTCGTTGCTCAGGAGATAGGTTGCCTCCCATTGACGTTCTTTCTCATGGCGACTTGTACACTGATATGTCGCTCCGAGGCACCAAGGTATGTTTGTAGACTATCCATTTCAATGTAAAAAATGACTTAAGTATTGACTTTTTCCTTCTTATGACCAGTTCGTCGCGTCTATCAACAAAATTGTCGCTGCTTTCGAGCAAGATGTAAGGAAGGATAGACGCCGGATCGAAGACGCCCAAAAGGATTCAACATTTCTAAAGAACAGAATTGCCGAGCTAGAGAGTACTCATGCAACCGAGCTAGCAACAGCTTCAGCTCGAATTGAAGCTCTTGAGAAGGAGAGAGCATACCTCAAGGATGAATGGGGGCAAGACCGGCGACTTAGCTATGAGGTTGGATCGCTCTAAGCAGAAGAAAGCTGCCGAAATTGAATCTCTCAAGAGGCAGCTCAATGTTGTTAAGGCTTTGCACGAGGCCAACATTAAAAAGGCTCAGAAGTCTGCGAGGCGAGAGGTATCAGAGAAATTTCAAGAGCGGCTCACCAAGATCGAGAAAAGCATCAACGAGCTGAAGGCAGCGAAAGAGAAGGAGCTCAATCTAGCTCAGGTCGACAGCAACCTATAGCTGCTCGAGATCTTGCAAAAAGAGGATGCACCTACTTTCGACTCCGAGGTGGCGAAGCTGACAGGATGGAGGGCTGATCTGGCCGACGCGGCTGATGAATTTGAGAAGATCGAGGCCGAGCTGAAGAAAGATCTGATGCTCTCACCCGTTTCCTCTGATTCTACAGGTACTCTCTTGGGAACTAAACCAACAGAGAATGTGGCGGCAACAGCCGGAGTTGTAGATTTTGACGGCTCGAATATTGGCACACCGGGGATTGCTGAGCTTGCCGCTGGGAAGCCTTCCTAGCCGGATCTCCCTGAATGATCCTTCTACTTATCTTTTTTTTTTTAACTCGAGAACTTTCTCTCTTTTGTTTCGGTAGTGTTGAGAACAAGTGCCTGGATGGCTTTATCCACCCCTTCTGGTAACGACTACCGTTTGTAGGCATAACTCTCTTTTTGTTTTTTTGTAAGCAAAACCTTTTACTTGTGCTATGATGTGATATTGCGACCCATCTCTGTTCAGTCAAAGTATGGTTGTCTTTTGTAGCGTCAGTTTAGGGTTTGCGGTGTTCCGACTTACATTCCTGTTCTTTTGACAATGAAACATGTTTAAAATCTCATACTAACTTTTTAGGTTTAGCATTATGTTTCTGAGATGTTTATGACCAGTGTACCAAGGGGTGTTTACTGGGTTATAGAGTTTAATTTGAGTGTTAAGACTTGTGAGTTTTCGACTTACGGGTCCCTCTCAAAGATAAACTTGTAAGAATATCGTCCAGGATATACCTTTCGGATATTAGACCAGGATATACCCGGTTAGAATTTATATGTCACGCTTTGTTACCCGTAAGAGGGTGTTGAGAACCCTATCCCATATAGAGATAATGGTTAAAATTCGCAAAGGATGTGGTTGTCCGTCTGTTGTGGCCAGCAACAGACGAGGTGATGAATATCCTTGAAGGATGTAAAGATGTGACTTATGTAGGCTAAGTGACACGAGTTGTGTTAGAAAGAGTTTGAAGTTATTCTCTTTGAAGAGTGATCCGAGATATGAGAGTATACATGTATACGTACCCACTCCTCCCCTTTTCTAAGGAGGGGGACAACTGAACCCATCCGAAGACGAGCTGCCTACGTACCCTTTTCAGGGACCAAGTCGTCCCGTAGTTCATGTGAAGTGATTTAGTGGTAATACCTCTTTAGGTGCATTGCGTTCCAAGATCTTGGTATCGGAACATTAGACATGTTTGAGAGCTCATATACTCCTGGTCGAACTGCCTTGGTGATTTTGTAGGGTCCTTCCCAGTTCACTCCTAGTTTGCCAGCGTTTGTTTCGGCTGTAATCTGAAAAACTTTGCGGAGAACCAGATCACCTTCTTTGAACTTGCGACTTCTGACGTTAGTGTTGTAATACTTAGCTGCTGCCTGTTGGTAATTTTGAATCCAAACCAGCGCTTGATCCCTTCGTTCGTTAACCAAGTCTAACTCGTCGAGTAACATAAGGTGATTCAGTCCTTCCTTGCCTGAAAGAAGTCTACGGCGGACTCCAAGAAATTGAACCTCGGCTGGGATGACATTCTGTACCGTAGACAAGAGCAAAAGGTGTTTCGCCGCGGAGTGGTTCGGTGTGACCATAACACTCCTTCGAGTTCATCTGCCCAGCGTCCCTTTTTTGTATCAAGGCGTTTTTTCAGGCCATCCAGGATAGTCTTGTTCACTGCTTCTACTTGTCCATTCCCTTGTGGATAGCGTGGCGTAGACATGCTGAGTCGTATCTTCCATTTTTCACAGAAAGCTTCAAACCTTGTAGAGATAAATTGTGAACCGTTGTCTGTGACGATTTCGTAGGGAACTCCATGTCGGCATAAGATATTTTTCCAGACGAAATTTTCGACTTGGGTATCCTTTATGTTGGCGTAAGAATCTGCTTCTACCCATTTGGAGAAGTAATCTGTCAGAACCAACTGGAACCTCTTCTGTTTGGACCTATGGAGAGGCCCGACGATATCCATGGACCAGCGCATGAAAGGGTAGGGCGCTGAGATTGATGACAGCAACTCTGTGGATTAATGAATCATTGGGGCATGTCGTTGGTATTTTTTGCATCTGGCAGAGAACTTCTCGCAGTCCTTCACCATTGTTGGCCAATAGTAACCATGACGCTTGATCTTGACTGCCAAAGCTCTTCCGCCAAAGTGATTGCCACACGAGCCACTATGGACCTCTTCCATGATGTTTCTTGCTTCGGCGCCTTCCACGCAAGCCATCAGTGGTCCTGAGAATCTCCACTTGAAGACGTTTCCATCTAAGAGAACATATCGAGCAGCTTGAGCTCTGAGTTTTCTGGCAGCCCACTTATCTGATGGTGCCTCGCCGTCCATGATATATACTCGGATTGCTCCTAACCATTCTTTGTCGCATCCATAGTCCATTTCTGTTTGTTGTGGGTCTTCCTCCATCTCCACTGCTTCACCTTCCGTCGGAGGCTCTCTTTCAGGTTCCTCCTCTATCTCAATTGCCTTGTCCTCCACCGATGGTGTCATGTTCCGGTCATCTAGAGCGGTGGTGTCGGTGCTGCCCTTTTCTGCAAGATTTGGTCTAGATATACCTTCGGTTTGAGTGGCTGTTTGGGAGCGAGTGACCGCATTCACGGTGTCAGAGAGGTTGATGCTTGGGTTCTTGATGAATTCAACTGGGATTATCCTTTTCAAATCCGGATCAGAAGTGGATGCGAGTGCTGCTAGTGCGTCTGCCGAAGTGTTTTCTCCGCATGGTATCCGCATTAATGCGAACTCTTTGAACTGTGCAGCCAGTTCTTTGACAATCTTTAGATAAGCTTCCATTCGGTCGTCTCTGGCAGTGTACTCACCGCTGACCTGGTTGACCACCAGCTGTAAATCGCGGTAGGCTTGGATGTGCGAAACCTTGAGTCCAAGAGCAAGTCTCATTCTAGCAATCAAAGCTTCGTATTCTGCTTCGTTATTGGATGCGCGAAAACCCAGGCGAAAATGACTATTCGAGGATTTCGCCTGTTGGAGAGGTTAACCATATTCCCACTCCGGATCCTTGTTTTGATGATGATCCATCCGCGTGAAGCCTCCATATTGTGCTCGGAGCCGGCTCTTCTATCACTTCTTCTAGGAGTTCTATCAAAAAGTCGGCTAGGACTTGAGACTTTGCGCAGGTTCTGCTTCGATACTCGATGTCATATTCGCTCAGCTCTATTGCCCACTTTGCCAATCTCCCAGACTGGCTAGGGCTATGCAAGACAGATCGCAGTGGGAAGGTAGTCAAAACCACAATCGAATGTAAATGGAAGTATGGTCTCAACTTTCGAGCGGACATTATCACAGACAATGCCAGCTTTTCCATCTGTGGGTACCGGGTTTCTGCGTCAGTGAGAGTTTGGCTGACATAGAAAATAGGCTTCTGCTCACCGCGCTCTTCCCTGATGAGCACACCACTCTCTGCCGTGGCCGAAACGGCCATGTATAGAAAAAGTGGCTCGCCTTCCACCGGTTTCGTAAGCACTGGAGGGCTGGCTAGGTATTCTTTCAGCTGTTGAAATGCCTGCTCGCATTTTTCTGTCCATTCGAACTTCTTGTTCCCACATAGTGTATCGTAGCAAGGTAGACACTTATCAGTTGATCGAGAGATGAAGAGATTTAATGCGGCTACCCGTCCTGTTAGCTTCTGAACTTCACGCTTTGTCTTTGGTGACACCATCTGTGTGAGCGCATCAATCTGCTTCGGGTTGGCTTTAATTCCACGGTGGGTGACCAGATATCCAAGGAATTCTCCAGACGTGACCGCAAATCTGCACTTGGTTGGATTCAGCTTCATGTTATGTAGATTCAGTTGCTTGAAACATTCTTCTAGGTGAGCTACGTGATCCTTCTCCTCTAAAGACTTCACCAGCATGTCATCTATGTATACTTCCATCGTCTTCCCCAGTTGGCCCTCGAACATTCGGTTCACTAATCGCTGGTAAGTTGCTCCGGCGTTTTTGAGACCGAATGGCATTACTTTGTAGCAATATTCCCGCGGTCCGTGATGAACGCCGTCTTCTCTTGATCGTCTGGGTTCACTAGGATTTGGTTGTATCCGGAGAAAGCATCCATAAACGAAAGGAGTTTGTTGCCTGCTGTTGCTTCCACCAGTCGATCAATATGTGGTAGTGGAAAGCTATCTTTTGGGCAGGCTTTATTCAGATCGGTGAAGTCCACGCATACACGCCATTTCCCATTTTTCTTCTTAACCACCACAGGGTTAGCGAGCCAGTCTGGGTACTTTGCTTCGACTATTGATCCAACGCGTAGTAATCTTTCCACCTCGTTATTTACTGCTTGCGCCCTGTCCGGACCAAGTTTTCGCCTTTTCTGTTTGACTGGCTTAAAGGTTGGATCCACGTGTAGCTCGTGGCAAGTCACGTCGATGCTGATGCCGGGCATGTCTTCTGCTTCCCAAGCGAAGGTGTTTACGTTCTTTCGAAGGAAAGAAATCAGCTCTTCCCTTATCGGATCTTTCAGCTCGACTCCTATTTCGACACAACATTCCGGATGACTGTCATCGATGTTCACCGAGACGATGGGGTCGCAAGTTGGTTTACTTTTCCTCTCACGATCCTCCGTGATCTGTAATTGCTATAAGAGTTTTGCCAACTCCTTTTCGGGCTCTCTGTCGGTCTTCATCTTCTTTCTCTTAGTGGTGGCTTCTGTGACGAGGTTCCTGAGTTTAGGCTCGGCTAGGAAACAAATGCGGGACTCTTTTTGGTTTCCCCAAATTGTTTTGATTCCCCTAGGGGTCGGAAATTTGATGCAGAGATGATAGGTCGATGGTACAGGTCGATTTGTTCCCATGATCACATTGTAGATCGCGGGATGATCTGCAACCGAAAACTCCACTATCTTGGTTACTTGTTCGGCTCGGACAGGAAGTTTAATTGTTCCGAGGGTCATGGTCGTTTCACCCGAGAATCCAGTTAGAGGCTTCGGCGCAACTGTGATTTGGGCTAGGTCTATGTTCATCCTTCTGAGAGTTTCCCGGAAGATCACATCCACGGAGCTTCCCGTATCTATCAGAATTCGGGCGACGTCGCAATGGTCTACGATCAGTTCTATCACGAGGGGATCGTTATGTGGTCGGTCGATGCCGGTGATTTTCCTTTCTTCGAACGAGATGACGTCGTTGGGAAGTTTGGAGGGTGCTGACCAGTTGACACTTGCATCGGCTCGTCGCTGGAATGCTTTGATTGATGACACCGTGTCCGAACAATATTGTGATCCTCCCATTATCATATTTATTCTTCTTCGAGAACCTGACTGTGTCGCCTCGTCATCTCGCCTTCCTCGCTTCGGAGTATCATCATTTTGATTTGTCTGGTTCGGCTGATCCTTTTCGCCCTCTTGCTCAAAGTCCTTTAGGCTGACTGCGTTACCGAGCTCTCCGGCTACCAGCTTTGCCGCAAGCTTCATTCCCAAGGTTCGGCAGTTGGCAGTTGAATGACCGTGCATGTGATGATATTCGCAGTAAGCTTTTTCGTCGTACGAACTTTGACTTCGTGTCCAAGTGTTCCATGGTGGTTTGCCTCGGCCTGTTCCCACCTGGTAGTTGTGGGCTCCTCCAAAATTGGGTTTCTCGTGGTGTACATATCTGTTTCCTTGAATACTCTTCTTATGGGGCGGTTGGTTCGGAGTTTGGAAGGAACGATTCGTCGCTTTGGCGACTCCATATTTCTGAGACAAAACCTTCATCTCTTCTTCGTTGACTATGAAATCCGAGGCTCGGTGTAGTGCGTCCTGGATTGATAGTGGTGTGTTCAGAGCAATCTCTTTTCGGAATTTGGATTCGTACCATAGAGCCCTTTTTAAAGCGAGCACAACGGCCTTATCGCTTACGTCTTCAACTTTTGACATCACTGCTTTGAATCTTCCTATGAAGCTTCGTAATGTCTCCATAGGCCCTTGAGTCAATGTCCATAGGTCGGCATCTGAGGCTCCTCGATCCATAAACATGGAGTAATACTTCAGGAAGGCAGCAGACAGCTGCTGAAAATCATCAATGGAGTTCCGCTCTAATCTTGAAAACCATTGGAGGGCTGCACCCTTTAGATGCTCCACAAATATGAGGCAGAAACCGGCATCCCTCTCCTTTTCTCTGAAATTGGCTCCGCCCATTGCTATGATAAACGCCGTTATGTGTTCTTTTGGGTCGGTAGTCCCTTCGTAGACTGGGACTTTGATCTTTCATGGGTCGGAGATCCTTGCCTTGGTAATTCGGGCTGTAAACGGTGTATTATGTGCTTCCTCCAATATGCAATCAATCTCCGGGACTTTACTGGTTGCCTTGTGCACCTGGGATCAGACGGCTTTCATCTCAGCTGTGGCTCGAATCAAGGAGGCTCGGATTTCGTCCAACTCTTCTCTCTGGGCTCGGCTCATTGTTCTCGGCTCATCAGTGTGTTGTGCCTGTTGTACCCACAAGAGATTTTCTTCCTCTTCTGCCGAGCTCCTGGCTCAGTTGAGGTTGATGTTGCCTTCACTAGCTCGGGCTTCTGTCAGTGTTGGTGCAAACCCTTCGTCAGCGGGATTCTCCGTATTGTGTTCTCCTTCCAAGTGTCCCTCTTCGTCAAGGACGATTGTTGCAGCCGAACCATGGTTGGTACGTTGGTCACACCCGCCGCTGGCTTCTCTTGCTCCGCGAACCAGTCGAGGTAGTTCGGTGATATTTGATCTGGTTGCCGTGGGTGTTTGCTCGTTGATGGGGTACGGTGGTGGCAATCCTCCCGACGTCCTTGGTACATCGCGTGGTGTTGAAAAATCCAGGGAGGTTGGGTTTAAGCCGAGCCGTCTGGTTATTCCGCTAACAGGTGGGTTCGTAGCCGAACCAATTCCTCCGGATCGAATGTTTCTGGTTTGGCTCTCCGTTGTCAGTGTTTCAATTCTCTTCATCAGCGAGCTATTCAACTTTTCCTGCTCCTCGGCCTTCTTCAGCAACGTGGTCATCATGTTCCTCAACTCAGTCAGTGTTTTGGACGTTCCTTCTGTGTTTGCTGGCGGCAGATTGATCCTTGTTCCAGGAAGATCGATGCCAGTGTTGCTTGCGTCATCACCGCTTCGGTCTCCGTCAGTAGTCATTGCTTCAGATCTCGTATTCGGTGCTTCTTAGGTGTCAAAAAGTTTGAGACTCCCCTCAGACGGCGCCAAATTGTGGGAGTCAAAACTCGCACAACCAAAAACTTGTAAAGAGATTTTAGGGATTCGACAAACTTCTATGTAAAGAAACTAAGAACAGAGATCCAAAGATGGAGATCTTATTCAAGATGCTTTGAAAGCTGTTTGTAAAGTAATAAGTGTTTTTTTAGGTCAATTTTCGGATCCCTTTTCTCAAATGGGTACATGTCTATTTATACGAAAATAAGTCGGCTAGGCCTTCCTAAAAGAAGAAGGAAAACTTCCTTCTTCTTCGGGATTTCCTTTCTTCTCTGATTCGGATGTGGGCTTTTTTCTTCGACTCGCTATCTTGGCCCACCAAACTCTTATGGCTCGTTGCTTGCTGCCGAGCCAAGTGTTGGCTTGTTGCCTAACCAAACGTTGGCTCGTCACTCATTTCTTCGTGCCTAGCTGTGGGTTTTGGTTCGCCAACGTGTTGGCTTATCACCGTTTTGCTGGTTTGCCAACAGGTTGGCTTGTCACCAAGTGTTTGGCTCGTCATTACCTCTTCTTAACGCCGAGCCAGAGGAGTGCTGCCTAGCCAAGATATTGGCTCGTTTCTTGCTTCTTCTACTGCCTAGCCAAGATGTTGGCTCGTCACCACTTCTTCCTGCTGCCTAGCCAAGATGTTGGCTCGTCACCACTTCTTCCTGCTGCCTAGCCAAGATGTTGGCTCGTCACCACTTCTTCTTGCTGCCTAGCCAAGATGTTGGCTCGTCACCACTTTTCCCTGCTGCCGAGCCAAGATGTTGGCTCGTCGCCACTTCTTCCTGCTGCCGAGCCAACAGGGGTGTTGGCTCGTCACCACTTCTCCCTGCTGCCGAGTCAGAGGAATGTTGATCTCGATGGGGTGAAAACCGACCCCAACAGCAGTTAAGGCCTAAGCCGATGAAGCAGCTAAGGCCTAAACCGACGACAAGGGCAAGGTCGATCCTAATCATGGCATAGACAATGGGCCGAGCAGAATACGCAAACTTGCGGACCGAAGCAACAAGTCCATCTTTGGCCGATGTCAAGACGAAGGCCCATGAAGCCGAACTGACTTAGCTAAATGGAAATCCCGAAGGATTAGAAAGTTTTCCTTATCTCTTTGGAATTGGCCTGGCCGACTCAAACTAGTATATATATCTATGTACATTTCTTGAAAAAAGGATCAAGAATTTACTTAGCAAAACCCTAGACTTTTTTCTCTCAAACTCTTGTACGCAAAAAATTTTCGAAACAGCTTAATAAAACCATCTTTGGATCTTTGCTTTGTGGTTTATACGCAGAAGTTTTAGTTCCCTTAAAAGTTACGTTACAAATCTAATTGTGTTGATTTCGACTCCCACAAATATCAGAGAAGTTATCCTTGTGTAGTGATTTTAGTGTGCTTTTTATTGTTTTGAGCTTGCGGTAGAGAGTAGTCAAATCAGTTGCCTTATCTCCACATTGATCCCAAGAGCCCTGAACTACAGACAAGAACTGGGGGTGTTTAACCAAGTAATTGAAGAATTTGTAAGGCTTTGAAGTAGAGGACGGCAATGGAGTTTCCATATTTTTTACACAAGGAGAGTGGTTTGATATTTGAGGAGATTGAAAAGTGGTTGAACTGTAGGGAAACATGGTAAGCCACTGATCATTAACCAAAGCTTTATCCAGTTTCTTGGTAGTAAGGTCATTTGGCCTTTTGTTTGTCCATGTATGATTTGTACCATATAATCTAAGATCAGATACCCCAAGGTTAATAAATACATCCCTCATTTCAATCATATCAGGTGTGAGATGATCAAATGATGGACACGAGTGTTCAGAGAAATGAGCAATCTAGTTCAAATCACCACCTATGATCCAACTTTGACTTCCCAAATATAAAGACTGATGAAGTGTTAGCAACTCCTCCCAAAGGTCAACTCTTTCTTCTCTCTTATTCAGAGCATAAATAGCAGTAAAAATGAATTTGATACTGCTTGTGATTTGAACAGCGCAAGTGATGGACTGCACAGACTAATGGAGAACATTGACTGAGATCGGATGCTTCCAGACCAAGATAATTCTACCATTATCATCAGAAGCATGATTAAAAACAAAGCTCCATCCAGGACAAGTTTTATGCATTATTTGATTCAGATTAGTTTCTTTTACATGAGTCTCCAAAATAGCACCAATAGATGGCCGATTTGATCTTAGGCATTGAGTAAAACGGTAGTGCTTATCCTGATCATTTAGACCACGGATGTTCTAAAAAGATATAGACAAATTCATATTGTTGAAGAAACAGCTCCTTCAGTAGGAAAGGAGCCTTCAACAGAATGAGATATAAAATCCAAAACAGAGGTATGAGGTTGGTCAATAGAAGTGGATTATGTTTCAGTGTTTAGTAAAGAGCCAGCGAAAGGCTTATTTAGTGGTTCAATAGGTGGAAACATGGGTAATTAGGGGTTTGAATCTGGATGTAAGGCCGAGAAAGAGTTTTTGGTGGCTAAGGTAGAGGATTTAGAAACAAATTTCAGTTTGGTCCTTTGAGAAGGAGGAAGTAGGGATCTTGACACAAAAGAATATGGTTTTTCAAGAGACACAACCAATCTAGCCTGAGCAGTCCCTTGAGCAGGTAGACTCATTACATATTTTGGTAAAGTTGGATCAATAGGTGAGTCTTTCCCATGAGGTGAATCCATTATCTGAAGATCACTAGACAATTGAGAGTCAGATAGAACTTCAACCCTATCTAATTTAGAAGAAGAAATCTCAGTCAACATTTCCACTTCTAAAGAAAGACCTTGAACCTCAGTAACACTATAAGGAGGTGAAGCAGCCTGAGCATCATTAGAAGTACCAGCTTGAGAGTCAACATTCATAGGAGTAGGTAGAGGTACTTTTTCAGATGCAGAACTAGTAGAGGGATCAAGTGTATCAGGACCACAAGAGGCACTGTTCTATTTAGCCTTTCCTTTAACACTATCTTTCGAGTTGTTAGTGTTTTGATCATCTATCTTTTTTACATTTTCAGCCTTTCTAACCATATCATGAGTAACCTTTGGGCAGTATCTAACAATATGACCCATCTGATGGCAGTGAGCACACGTAGGAGGGAGCCAAAGATACTCAACATATACATCCACAACTGAACCGTCTTCCCTTTCCACTTCCACATAATCCGGTAAAGCCTTAATAAGATTTGCCTCAACTTTAACATGAGCTATATTTATACTAATCAAATTAATAGTGTAGTCATCTCTTCCTTTTGGTTCCCCCACCAACCTAGCTATCAAGCTAAGCCCTTCTTAAGTCATGAGATCAAATGGGACTCCTTTAAGATGACTCCATAGAGGAAAAATCTCTAATGGGGAAACTGCAGGAGAATATGCACCCCATTGAGAAACATGGAATAAACATTGATCAACATGCCATTTTTTTTTCTCTAGAACCCTTTGCCTTATGAAGTCATTTGGTAATCTTACCAACATAGTACGAGCTCCATGGTTTACATGGATATCTAATTTCTTTCCTCTGCCCCAAATGTGACTGAGTACACTTTGAATTAGATGGTAGGAGGGAGGTTTACCCAGGAAATAACCTCCAATATATTTTTTATGCAGGTCAGCTCCTCTATGGAAAACTTCATTACTGATTTTTATCCTTGGGTTACCAGAAGAAGAAACTAAGGTTGAGACACGAGCAAGTCTGCACAGAGTACGATCATTTGCAAGTCTGAATCTCTCTGCCCATGTTTGATTATAGGTAGGAGTTTCAAGCAGAGGAGAAGATGGCCGGGAAAGCACTGGAGAAGATGGTCGGGACAACACTGGAAGTTCAACCTGAACTGAAACCATTAGAATACCTACCGTGACTAGAGGGAGATTCACTTGTGCATGCAAAGGTTGAGGAGCCACAAATGCAGCACCAGGTAGTCCTTCTGAAATGGCATTAGCAGTAGATCTTGTAGACTGTTCATGAACAGTGGCTACAGTGTTGTTTCTAGATCTAGGGTTTTGAGACCTTGAATCTTGGGTGATTGTAAGCTTAGCCAAAGGCTTTGCAGTGTTTCCCTTTACAGTGAAAGGGGAAGAAGTAGAGACCTCCTGAACAGAGGTAGTAGAAGGTGAAGAGAGAGAGAGCTTGAAGAAGCAGTAGAAATTCGTTTAGGGATAGGGGAAAGCCGAGGTCGAGAATAAAGGTTAGGAAAATGAACAAAATCCGGTGGGTCAGGTGGTAATGGTGGTGGCCGGTTGAGATTTCCGGCTACAGAAGGAAGAGAGGAAGGGGAAGGAGAGCTTTTGGAGAGCCAGTAGTTCTCCATGTAAACATGGAAAAAAACTAATTGTACTTTAAAAGCAAAAGAATATTCTATAGTAAATTGAATTTTACAAATAATTTATCATAAGCTTCAAAAAAATATCAAAAATAATATAAAATATTCCTTGTATATTATAGGAGAAGACGGAAAGGAAAGATGAAATTGAAAAGGTGTAATTCATAACAGTTAGTTTAAAAAAACTAAAAATTTTAAAAGATTTTTTTTATGTAACAATTAGCCTAACAATAACATCATTACAAAAGAAACCATTTATCAGGCCAATTGTTCCTTATTTCTCTATAAGACTATGTACAATGGGTCTGTTGAAAAATAAATTCAACACTTGAAAACTTTTAAAGAGACTGTTGAATTGTGTATTGAATCCATGTGGATTCAAAGGAGTTGAAAAAATTCAACCCGTTGAATGAGTAGAGACGAAGACCAGCGCTGCCACGTGGCGCATTTTGAGAGGACATGATGAACGCATGTAGCGCACGCACACGCAGAAAATTGGACCTTGTAGATTGGAACACGTGTTATGTTTTTATTGACTTTTCAGATTCTTGATATTTTTTCATCCGAACTATTTGAGAGCAATTATTTCATAGTACATTATTTTTTCATTTATTTTTTTATACCAAAATTCATCATTTTTCATACTCTATAAATAGAGACTTTTTTCATTTGATTTGAACACAAAAATCATCTTTTTATTATAATTTTTATATTAGCCTCCAAAAACTCTTGTTTATAGCTTTAAACATCTTTTTAGGGAAATGGATCCCAACAATAACCCTTTTAACACCCAAAATTCTTCTAATTACCCTTTTCACTACCAAAATCCCAACAATTATCAATTTCGAAACCAATCTTCCAACCAACCTCAAAATATACCAAATTATGGTTTTCCACAAAAAAAAATTCATGTCGTCAACTGTTTCGAACTATCGTCCATATTACGGGTCGATGGCATACTATCTAGCTGACGGTATTTATCCTTCTTATCCAACTTTCGTCAAATCAATTAGACTTCCTCAAAGTGAACCAGACAAGTTATTTGCACAACATCAAGAAGGATGTCGGAAGGACATCGAACGTGCATTTGGAGTGTTGCAGACTCGATTTAAAATCATTCGCAAACCAGTTCGCATGTAGGACATAACCGATTTGGCTATCATCATGATGACATGTATCATATTGCATAATATGATTGTTGAGGATGAATGAGATACATATGCTCAATATTGGACCGATTATGATCAATCTGAGGCAAGTGAGTCTAGTACACCACAACCATTCTGGACCGAGGTGCTACCTACATTTGCAAATCATGTCCGTGTTAGATCTGAGTTGCGTGATTCAAATGTACATTACGAATTGCAAGCAGATCTAGTCAAACACATATGGGTAAAATTCCATGATTAAAGAGATTTTTAAATTTTCTGTGTGTGATTTAAGAGTTTTATTGTTTGTGAATTGAGTCTATTGTACTAATTAAGTTATGTGTGTTTTATTAGTTGTGTCGTGTACTTATCAGTATATTGTATTGAATTTCAAATTTTACGTAATTTTATTTGTTTTAATAATGATTATTTTTTTGTTTTTATTACTTGCAAAAAAAAATTTAATGAAGAATATAAATAAGATAGAAAATAAAAATTATTTTAAGAAAAACTATTTTAACTCTTAATTATTTTACTTTAATTTCAATCGATAATTGTTATTAATATGTAATCACAAAAATATAAAAGAAAATAAGAATATGAAATAAAAATGGTGGGATAGGGTGTTGAATTTTATTAAACAAAACTATTGTAGAGGATAAAAATTGAATGAGTGTTGAATTATTAGGTGGAAGAGAGAGAAGATGATATGGAGTGTTAAAAAGTAAAAAAGAGGGTGTTGAAAAACAAACCATTATACATAGTCTAACAGTAAACCCTATGCGACTTCCTGCTGTCTCCATTTAAGCCTCTCCGATCACCGGTGGTTCGGCCTGTGACTGTGAGAGGGCTCTTTCTTTTCTCCTTTTTGCCTTGTTCTATTTCGTGGTCGAAGGTTTGCTTAATTTATGGATATCTGGTTTTGTGAGGTGACGGCTCTGTGATGGTGGCTCTAGGGTGCCGGCTGGTGGTTCTCGGTGGATCTGGCAGTGGGTCAAGCTAGGGTTTCAAGGTTTCTGGGTTCCGACGGTGTGGCTGCGGCGAGTAGTGGTGGCTTTAAGTTTTTGACTGGTGGCTCTTTCTTCTATAGATTTGCTTCTTTGAGGACGGAAAGAGATCGACGGAGGTCTCCTCTGAATCTAGCAGTGGGTGAAGCTAGGGTCTCAGAGGTTCTGGCTCCGACAGCATGGCGAAGGTGAGGGTCCTACGTACGTTTAAATTGTTATATTAATAAATTTAAAAAAATCAAAATCATGCGAGCAAACCGAAGTAATAAACAGCAATAATCAGATGTGACAAAAAAAAAACAGCAATAATCAGACCATTAACATTAGAGACCGAGGTACACATATGACTAGAAATTTCTTTTTTTCTTTTTCTTTCTTTTTGTTCAAAATATAGTTTTTCGAAAATCAAGGAAAAATATAATAAAATAAAATAAACTCTTCACCAAATTTATGCCAGAATTTTTTCTAAAGTTGATCAATCCATCAAAGAAAAAAAAAAAAATCCTTCCCCAAATCTGCACATCCTCTCATCTTCATCTTCGTTTCCATCTTCGTCTTCATTATTAATAACCCTAAATCTACCTAAAGCTTTATCTCTATCTCCATCTCTGTGTCTGCTTCACAGCTAGAAAGTTCTCACATTTAAATCGCCGTAGTTGGAGGAGCCATCGGTTTTCTCATTCTAAAAGTTTCTAAGGAGATCTGAAAGTTTCTGTTTTTTTTTTTGGATCGATTTCTTCGTCATCATAGTCCGATCATCGCTACTTTTGAAGGGGTTATCCCGAATCGTTCATCGGGTAAAATGTTTTTGACATCTCGTTTTGATTCGGCGGTGGTGGTTGTTGTTGTGTTTGGAAGTTTTGTTCTTTTCAAATCTTTTTCTTATGATTATCTGGAAGATCTTGTTTTTGGATGATGATTGAACATGATTTTTGTATCATACTGTCGCTTGGTTACACTGACTCTGTTGAATCTATATTACTTCTTTGTTCTGCTTTGTATGTTTTGTGTAGAGATGAGAATCACCAGCAGTTTGTATTGATGGTGTTTGATCGATATCTTGAGTAGTTAATCGACTTTCTTCATATATTCTTTTGATGCATTGGCCATCTTCGACTCTCTCTAATGGCAATTCCTCTAAAGTAATTGTCTGAATTTGGTTACAGATGCTTGTGATGATTTTGATTGCTTCTCTGTTTGATTGGAAAATGCTTCTGTATAAGGATGACAATACTGTGATTTGATGGAAAAAGAATGCTACTGTTTCTTGTATTCTTATTAGATTGTAATTACTTGCTATCACAATAGATTGGTGTCCTCTCTTTTGGATTGTGAAGGAAATGCCAGTAAATTGTTTCCTTCCCTTTTTAATCGACTAAATCGTTACCCTCTGCTACCTCTCTTTATGCCGCAGGTTAGCTAAAGAGGTTCACCGAAAGAAAAAGATTTTCTTACTCTTTGTATGGAGTAAGAATGCCAGAGTTAAGAAGTGGAGCACGTAGATTGAGACAAGCTAGCCCTCAGGTTATTGATCAGGCAGAAAATACTGAGCTTCCTCCTCAGACTGCAACTAGGAGAAGAGGTGGTGGTGGTAGAGGAAGGGGAAACGCTGCAGCTTTAGCCAAAGGAGCTGCACCGCCAAGACCAACTGGTGCTGCCGGTAGGGGTCGAGGCATCAGGTTAATAGATTTAGAGGCAGAACCTTGTGAGGTTCGTCCAGCTGTAGGTGAACCTGCTTTTAATCAAGTCGAAGGGGTAGCTGATAAGGATATTGCTATGGAAGGTGGTAGCGCAGAGAAGGTAGTTGGTGTGGAAGAAGATTCCAGCACAGCTCCAGTCCCTGAAAGGGTAAAATTTATGCTATTCTTATGACATTCAATCACCTGGTTTTTTCGTATGAAAGGTATGTTGATTTTGATTTCGTCTTTGTGTATAGGTACAAGTTGGAAATTCTCCTGTTTATAAGACTGAGAGGAAACTTGGAAAGGGAGGCTTTGGTCAAGTTTTTGTTGGTAGAAGGGTGAGTGGTGGCAGCGATAGGATTGGGGCAGATGCAATTGAGGTATGTTGTAAAGAAGCATACCGAAGATTTATGAGGGTTATAGACAAAACAAGTCAAATCATAGAAAAATGATTGTTTTTTTCTTTTTCAGGTGGCTCTGAAATTTGAGCACCGAAATAGCAAAGGGTGCAATTTTGGCCCACCTTACGAGTGGCAAGTGTACAAGTAAGACTTGGGTGCATTCTGTCTTAATTTTCATGCCAAGTTTCTCATATCGACTTATTTTGTTGTCTCGTCTGTTTCTTTTTTCCTTTGGTTGTAAAGTACGCTCAACGGTTGCTATGGAGTTCCTGCGGTACATCACAAGGGTCGTCAGGGAGATTTTTACATTCTTGTATGTATTTTAGTATGAGCTTTATTAGATATACTTTGAGATTGACCGTGTGATCGTGTATTGAGGAACATTTTAATAAATATTTCAGGTCATGGACATGCTTGGTCCGAGTCTATGGGATGTTTGGAATTCTTCAGGGCAATCGTAAGCACTCTTCTCCTTTCACCACACTCTTTTTTTCTGTTTTCAAGATTCTTCATATGATCCTTGTTCATGACATGTGGCAGGATGTCTCCAAACATGGTAGCGTGCATTGCAGTTGAGTCCATATCTATTCTTGAGAAACTTCACATGAAAGGGTTAGTGAAAATATTTTCTTGCTAACTTCTTGGTTAATAGTTCCATTCGTTTTGTGGAAAATAAATTCGATTATTATTGCCACAATATGCTTTCACTGAGCTGATTTTCATGCCATGTTCCATCCCTATATCAAACTAGATTTGTCCATGGAGATGTGAAGCCCGAAAACTTTTTACTCGGCCAACCCGGAACGGCAGATGAGAAAAAACTCTACCTTATTGATCTTGGTCTAGGTGAGTTTTTATTATTATTATACTTTTATGAACAACCTTAATCATTATGTACTAGTTCCTTCTCTTCTGTCGCAACAATGTTTATGGGATATTAAAAATGGTTACCTTATGTGATTTTTGCATTAGTGCTCACATAATATTCGTCTGTTTCAGCATCAAAATGGAAAGATTCGCACTCAGGCCAACATGTTGAATATGATCAAAGGCCTGATGTGTTCAGGTATTTTCATTAGTGTATATTTTTTGTTTTCATTATATAAATATATTATATTTTCTTACATGTTTATTGTCTTTCGCATGCAGGGGAACAATAAGGTATGCAAGTGTTCATGCACATCTAGGTCGAACTGGAAGTCGGAGAGATGATCTAGAGTCGTTGGCTTATACTTTAATTTTTCTCTTGAAGGGAAGATTGCCATGGCAAGGTTATCAGGTCTGTTTTTATTTCTCTTCATGGCCTTACACTACGATTACATCTGATTCTTCTTTTTCATTAATTACAGTCAATTTATGTAGATATTGTTTACTGTTTTTGCAGGGTGACAACAAGAGCTTTCTTGTTTGCAAGAAAAAGATGTCAACTTCTCCTGAATTGATGTGCTGTTTTTGTCCACCCCCGTTTAAGCTATTCCTCGAGGCAGTTACTAATATGAAGTTTGACGAGGAGCCCAACTACGCAAAGCTTATTTCGATTTTCGATAGTCTTATTGAACCATGCGCTCTATCTAGACCAATTAGAATTGATGGGGCTCTCAAGGTTGTTTTCTCATTCCTATGCTTATTTTTTCAACTTGTTATAAATATGTCTGAAAGTGCTGATTTTGCTTTTTGGCATGATTAGGTTGGGCAAAAACGAGGACGAGTGCTTCTTAATTTGGAAGAGGATGAACAGCCGAAGAAGAAAATCAGAATAGGCAGTCCTGCTACTCAGTGGATTTCAGTCTATAATGCTCGTCGTCCCATGAAACAGAGGTAAACAATTTCACATATACACTTGAAAGTTTTGAAAATCTTCCTTAATCAAATTCCAACAGTTTAAAGTTCATTTTTTTTTGTAGATATCACTACAACGTTGCAGATACAAGACTGCACCAGCATGTACAGAAGGGTAATGAGGATGGCCTTTTAATCAGCTGTGTAGCATCAGCAACTAATCTCTGGGCCCTCATAATGGATGCTGGGACTGGATTCACCTCTCAAGTTTATGAATTGTCAACGGTCTTCCTGCACAAGGTAATAATCAGTTGAAGCAATTAGTAAATTAATTCTATTTTGTAGTAACTCACCCTTTTTTTTTGGTTTTGCAGGACTGGATTATGGAACAATGGGAAAAGAACTACTATATCAGTTCTATAGCTGGTTCAGATAACGGGAGCTCATTAGTTGTTATGTCAAAAGGTTGGTGTTAGTGTAGTAAACTTCGAATTTTTATGTCACACTTGTCTATAACAAATGTCATACGTACATAATAACCTTATAATATGCGGTATTCTTCTCTACTTGTTGTAAATTGGTAGGAACTTCATATACTCAGCAATCTTACAAAGTCAGCGACTCATTTCCATTCAAGTGGATAAATAAGAAATGGAAAGAAGATTTTCATGTAACCTCCATGACGACTGCTGGGAATCGTTGGGGTGTGGTAATGTCGAGGAACTCTGGCTTCTCTGATCAGGTAGGCTTCCACCTCTTCACCTTAAAGGCATTATTGACATTTGTTTTTAACAATTTGACATTTCCCCTAATAATCTTTTTTTTGGTATTGCGTGAAAAAGGTCGTGGAGCTCGACTTCTTATACCCCAGCGATGGAATACATAGGAGGTGGGAAAATGGGTATAGAATAACATCAATGGCAGCAACCGCAGATCAAGCAGCTTTCATATTAAGCATACCAAAGCGTAAAATGATGGATGAAACTCAAGAGACTCTTCGCACCACTGCCTTTCCAAGCACTCATGTCAAGGTGGGTTTTCTTTCTTTTAAACAAAGATTAGATTTTTTTTTGTGGCTTTTGGTTTGTTTGCGTATACTGAATTAGGACCTATGCGGTGTTGGTTGATTTTCAGGACAAATGGGCGAAAAATCTGTACATTGCATCAATATGCTATGGCAGGACAGTGTGCTGATACGTACTTTTAGCATCATATGTTCTGGTAGAAAGCCAAAGGCAATTGGAGCTTAAGGATCATAATACAATCAAAATGGTAAAACCAGACGCAACCTGTTTGTTGAATGTAATGAAATGGATGCGTCTTCGTATGTATGTAGAAGTACAAAAAGATAGAAAAGAAGGTAACTGAGAAGATGAATTAGTAATAGAAAGATTTGAGGGCTTTTTAAGCCTTCAAGTGTGTGTGCTTATTTATTGGAAGTGTCTGATAAGTGAAATGTGAGAGAGTCAAACCAAACTTAAGCCAACATAAGCATAAATAAATAAACAACTTTTAATCGATTAGATATTATTCAATCTATTTTTAATAGAAAAAAACTTGCTAAAATTTTGACTCAAATAAATTTGTAATCTTATTTTTTGTTCAATTCGGTATGGTTTAAGGAGTTAATAAAATCAATCGGTTTATTAAAAAAATGTGATATTGTAAAATTTAGTTTTGTTTGGTTTGGTTTGAATGTCTATCTTTAGGAGATTTTATTGGTTCATGAATTTTAATAAATTTGGAAATCTATAAGTATTTGAAATCTATAAATTGGATTTAAGAATCAAAGTAAAGAGGATTTGAAAATCAAATGAAATGGATTTGAAAACCAAGTAAAGTGGATTTAGAAGGAAAAAAAAGAAAGATATGGACTAAAATATTATGATATAAACAATAATTTCTTTTTTTCCGAAACTTGTAACTTACTCTTTAATAAAAAAAATTTATTTAATTAAAAGTCAATTTTTTATTTGTTTATAGTTATAGTAAGTGTATACGCATGAAGTCATAAAAAAAAATGACTGTTGTACAATATATTAAATTTTCTAATTAGCATCATTTGTCACGAGAAGTTGACACATGCTTGCTTACTTGTTGATTACAGACAGAGAATGAAAAATTGTGGATATGTGGGATGATATGAGAAATATATGAGGTATGTTTTGGGAAAATGGTGAGTCCAATAGTTTGTTTGGTCAAATCTAATTCAAAATAACAAGGTTTGGTTAAAGATTTCAACCTTTGTATTTATAATATAAAATCATTCTTAAATCCATAAAAATCCCTTCTCAAATCAAATCCATGTTTAACTCCTTAATATTGAATAACACTTGATTTTAATTTGTATTTGAAAATCACAAATTGAATAAGACAGGATTTTAATAAAAATTTTAAAATGATTGATTGAATAAGATAAGATTTGGTTTGGATTTCTAAATCCATTAAAATACCAAAATCAATAAACCCATTATATCAATTACGTTAATTGCTAGTTAAGAGTTTTTACAATTGGTTGAAGATTTGTAGTAATAAACCGAGTTTTTTTTTTGTTCAAACAATTTGGACCATAGTCCATAGACTTCAAAGGTAACGGACGTTTAGATATAACGAATTTCAAGTTCTATACATTACGAAGTTAAAAAAAAGAGGTCATAATTTATAATTTTACATACAAGTTACTCGATTTTAAAAATATTAAACTCTTTAGTTTCCAAAAGTCAAAAAATATTTTTTTGGCAGATGAGGAGCTTAGTGTGGATTTACATTACTACATACATATGGGAGTAAGTTTACTCATAAATATTGATTCAAGATGTGGAACCACTCAGGTCGACCATATTAAACCACCAACACTACAAAAATAATAACAAAGACCACGAATTTATCGTTTTGTTCTAGACTTCCAAAATATTTGGACCGGTCCTCTATGTATAAACTCAGATGTAATTTAAAACTCAGCTATAACATGTATTAATTGCTAAACTCACACTTTTTAAATCTAGTGAATTGGTCATGGCTTTTAGGTTTATGTCCGACCCAGATTTGATTGTCATGTTATGTTTTTCATCATTTTTATTTTGAGATATAAAAAAAAATATTCATAGTTACACTATATACACATAATTTTTTTTTTTTCCTCAATAAAGGGTTTTCTATTGAAAACCATCGAAAACTATGACATAAGAGTAACAAAGAATAAAGTCAAATCATAATTAAGGATACAAAAAGGTATATATTTCATCTCTTAGACCTTGAATCTTCATCCAATCCCGAGAACAAATGCAACGGCCAACCGAAATCGACGACGATCGATGGCATAGGAACTTAGTAGCCCGTAGGTACTCTCCAAACAGTCTGAAGCTCCCTGATGAGGATCTCAAATCCCTGATGAATCAGCCACGTCCCACGGCACCTTGGCATGTATTTAACAACCTCTCAAGTTCCCATATCAGTGATGACCCAAGGAAGACGAGCCCGGAAAAGCACAAGATCATGCAATCATTCCAATAGCCCGATAAGGACATATTGGCCCCTCATGAAGGATTCTGGCATAACCATGAGGATTTAAGCCCATCACCGACTTGCTCTATATTCTTGATCCATCAAGGACCCACAGTGAACAAGGAATCAACCCAGAACGGTTCAGACCTGACCAGAACCGAGATTACAAACCGAGTAAACCAAAACTGTCCAATTTCAGAACTATCCTTATTTGAATCAATGCAAACTTATCTTTGGCATCCATGAGACTTTTCCTATGATCTAGAGGATTCTATGAGTGTCCTCAAGTGCACCATCAAGCAGCGAATTAAGTGGATCTCTTCACACTTCAACTTTCCTTATTTGGAGTCAATTACGTCAAATCTGGTCCAATGGGTATATCATTTTGATTTATTTGGTTTTGACAGATTGGAGACGTTATACACCATTAAGAGACATCCAAGAAGTCACTACTTCATCCCCAAGCTATCCAGATACAAAGAACCTTATATTTCTTTCATTTGGCCAAAAATCAAGCAATAAAGACCATATCAATCTAGACTTTAATTGATTTCTTATTTATGTTAAATATTTGATTTATTTGCTTTGTAAAAACATGTATGAGCTCTATATAAGCTCACTCATTTCCCTTGTAATACTTACCCTTGAATGAATAAAGAAAACGTTTTTCTTTGGTTTTTAAACCTAGTTGTTCTTCTCTTTGTCTCGTGAGCTAAGTCCGAGTCTTGAGAAAACTCTTGAAGTATCAGTAGGCTTTCACACCTATTGTGGTTCGCATCAATCCACCCTCGCTTCCATCTTATCCTAGATTTAGACAAAGAGCGACCTTAGTCCAATTGTCTAGATCGAACCGGTTTTGTCTCAAGCATCCAAGCTTATATCACTCCCATATGCCGAGAGGAAACAAAACACTAGAAAGAGGGCCAACCGCAAGACACACAAAGATCCTTCAAAATGCAGAGGAAGGCAGACCACTACACACCTCCAAGGAACACGAATCCACAACCAAATCAAGAAAGCAGTTCTAACGCCAAGGAGAACAAAGCGACAGAACCGCAGAAAATACACCCCAAAGCATCCCAAATCCAATCTGCCCAGAACTCGTTTACGCAGAACCGAAGCTTCAACATCACTTACTGTCACAGAGAGAGCCACAAGAGCAACCAGACAAGAGCAAGCTAACAACAGGGCCTAAAGACGACATTATTCAATCCTGCATTGCGAAAGAGGAGGTAGAAACAACACCGGAGAGAGTAACCCCTACAGAAACCCTGTAAAACCAACACTCCCTTGACCAAATGATACTCGGACTACACCAGCAACCCAAACAAAGCCGTAGCACGGGTTGTTGAAAGGAAGAGGCCACTAGAGTTTTTGACCCAACAGGCTAAGAGGAGGGAGAGAAATAGAGACCAAACCTGAAACATCTTAGCCCTAAGAGACCTCAAATCTCATCCAACTTTCCCAAGATGCGGAGAAGAGGAGAGAAGCATCGAGGAGAGCAAGGAAAAAGCTTCGGGACCGGAGCAACAACACATAAACAGGGAAAACAACTTCCAAGCATCGATCGGTACAGATGAGAGAGAGAGAGAAAGAGGAACTCATATCGAGTAAAGGTAAGGAGAATTTTACCGAAGATAAAAGAAACCAAAGCCATACCCAACCGGAGGAGAGAGAAACCGCCGTGGTCGGAATGAACAGAGACCTTAATGAGGAGAAGAAGAGACGAACACCATCCAATAAGGCTCGTCCTCAAAAGCCTCACCGAAGACAATGCCTATACCCTAGACATCAAGTCCCTAGCATACCACTGCTACAGAGCTCCGAGATGAAATCGAAGAGGCCCCCAAGAAGCGTAGAACATAGCGAGAAGAGGAACACAGAGACCCTCTAAAACCAGAACCAATCCACCGTCCCCAAGCGGCTGAGACTGGAGAAGAGAGAACCAGGGAAACTCGCACCGAACCGAACCTCCGGCCACAGACCACAAGCTTTCAGATCCCAACTAGCCCCTCCCGAAACCAAGAGTTCCCAGATCTACTTTCAAACTGCACACAAAACCCAATCGAAGAGGAACCGGCGAAAGAAGAGCAAAACGGGATCCCGCTCACGGTGGCGGTGAGACAAACCAGCCACCGGAGAGAGAGATCAGAAATCAAGTATCGATGTTGGCTAGGGCGAACTTGTTATCGAGAGAAGCCGCTCAAAGGCTGCTAGTTTTTTTTTTTTGGTCATCAAACTTTTTATAGATTAAGCCCAATGGGCTATTACACAAGCAGTAGAACACAATATATTAAACCTAAAAAAGCTCAACACACACAAAAGTGATATATCGATTTCTGTTTTCACATGTGTCGATCAATTAGTCATCCTTTGCAACTGGTGCTTATCCAAATCAACCTCCACCGCCAGTCTGCTCTTCGCCGCAACTACAATCTCCGGTGAAGATCTCTAGCCATCACCACCGTAAAGTTCATGAAGCTCTCATATTGAATCTACTGCATAATCCTTCCTCAAAACTACACCGCCATAACTAGATCGGAAACCCCTTTATCTTCGGAATTAAAACCCAAGAAACTCTAAAGAGAAGAAGAACAAAACCGTTGGCAAAACACGCCTCCACAGATTTTGCTTCATAATCCCGAAATTTTTCAACCTCACAATCCGTAGAGATACTACACCCAACCCTAATTCTAAAAGCCCAAACATTGGGAGGTGAAGATTTACTCTCTTTGGAAGAGAGAATCATGCTAACGAGAAGTATAGAATCCGACCTAAGAAACAACGGGACAACATAACTCAACAGAGAGAAAGGATTAAGAAACAAAATCGGTCAAAGCCGAAATTTATATTCCGAGAAAACAGACAAAACCTAAATAACAACAGATCCGAACTTAGTCGAAAAGAAAAGTAGAGAATATACACAAAGCCATGACGCCGGCCAACGCGGGTCGCTGGGCAAACGAAGATGAAGATTTTAGGTTTTTGGTCTCAAAGGTAGAGAAAATTCGAGAGAGAGAGAAAATATCACGGTAGGCTGTTAGTTCCACACAAACACTTTCCCGGTTTAAACAAAAGAAAATCTATGTAAATCAATCAAGAGTCAAGACCACCATAATGTCAATTCGTTAAAAACTTTTGACCCCTTAGCGCTCGATGCATATTAAAATTCCCGGTTTAACGAGTCGTAACCGGTCTGCGATTGCTTAAAAACCCAAGCAGTCACTGTTATTATTAATTTTTCTTTTTTTTTTGTTAAAAAAAGTAGTCACTACTTCTTCTACACTCGAAATTTGGAGCTTCGCCCACCAAAACCCTAAAAACCTCTGAGGAGCAGAGCGCAGTAAGAACAATTAAAATCAAAAGATGAGACCACCACGTGGCGGCGGGAGCTTCAGGGGAAGGGGAGGAAGAGATGGCGGCGGACGCGGAGGAGGTGGCCGTTTTGGTAACGGAGGTCGTGGAGGTGGCCGCTTTGGTGGTTTTCGTGACGAAGGACCTCCCAGCGAAGTCGTAGGTTCGCTTTCTATCCACGTGGTCGATTCTTATTATGGGTTTGTTCTTCTTATTGCTTGTTTACCGACCAAGCAGATTAATTTATCGACTAAGTTGTCTGTTTTTGTCCCAAGTTTTGAAATTGATGAGCGTTTGTTGCAGAAATTTGACAAAAGAAGATTCTGGGATTTCCAATTGATGAATTACTTTCTTGTTATTAGGGTTTCACTTATGCTCGTTTCCCTTAGTTTGATTCCTTTGAGTTGAGGTTTAAGTGAAAAAAACAAACTTGGGAAGACTTTTCTTGTCTCCGTTGTGACATGTTTCTTTCTTGGGTTATACAGAAGTGGCAACGTTTCTCCATGCGTGTGAGGGAGATGCTGTGACCAAGCTGTCGAATGAGAAAATCCCTTATTTTAATGCCCCAATCTACCTGCAAAACAAGACCCAGATTGGGAAAGTAGATGAGATCTTTGGTCCGATTAATGAATCTGTATGTGTTTTATCTCTTTCTGTGGCCTTCTTCTTTCACTTGCCTGCTCACTATTACTGAAAGCATTGATTGTTTTTCAGCTGTTTTCTATCAAAATGATGGAAGGTATTGTAGCTACATCGTATACTCAAGGCGATAAGTTCTTCATCGACCCTTCTAAGCTTTTACCTCTAGCAAAATTCCTTCCTCAACCAAAGTAAGCCACACTTCTTAACCCATTAGCTAAAAGATAGCTTCTTTCTGATATTTACCCTTGTTGAGTCACCAATTCTTAGGTCTGTAACAACAGTTTTGTTCTGTTATTGTCGAAGTGTTAGAAAATTTCTGTAACAACACTCTTGTTCTGTTCTTGTTGCAGGGGACAAGCGCAATCAGGAGGCCGTGGAGGTCGTGGAGGAATGAGAGGCGGTATGCGTGGTGGACGCGGTGGACCTCCTTACAGAGGTAGAGGTGCTCCAAGGGGTGGTAGTGGCAGAGGATACTCATCAAGAGGTGTTGGTCGTGGAAGCTACAGAGGTCGAGGGAGGGGATAGCTTTTGTAACCCTCTTTTTATTTTGGATCATGAAAATGCTTTTAAGAACCTCGATGATGATAATCGTTTTCCAGATTCTAGTTTTTGATACTTTGGTTTATCAAGTGAGTAAAAAGTTGATCAATTATCAGAGTCCATGGTTTTATTACATACAGAAGCATCGTCTGGTTATAAAACACAGATCTGTTAACTCAGTAGGATCTCAAAGCCAAAAGTAGAGGAGAAAAAAGAGGAGTAAAGGTTGGCTCGTTTTATTCAGGAGCTTCATAGAGACTAGAGAATCTCAAGCTCCCCAGCCTCTGAGAATGGTAGCCTGAGCCACACGATTAACACCGAGTGTGAAAGCTCCCATCCGAAGATCGCATGAGTGAGTTTTGCACATCTCTTTCATGTCTTTGAATCCGCGAGTCATGTAAGTCTTTAGCTCATCGTTCACCTTTTCTTCCTCCCACATAAACCCTTGTATGTTCTGCACATTACCAGACAACTAATCTGATCAATATCAGTTTGGTTCGGGTACTTGGTTTGTCCAAGGTTAATATGGTTTACAGACTCATACCTGAACCCATTCGAAGTAGCTGACAGTGACTCCTCCAGAGTTTGCATATATGTCTGGGAGAATAACCACACCTTTCTTACTCAAGATCTGTAAAACAAGAGTCTCCATCACAGATTTGCAATGAGAATTTCTATAAGGTAAAAGAATAACGAGAATTAAACCTCATCAGCGTCAGGATCAGTTGGATGATTAGCAGCTTCGATGATGAACTTCGCCTTAATCTCATTCGCATTCTCCCTTCAACCAAAACCCAATTAATAGTGTTAGAGAAAGTTTGTTAAAAATGTAAGTTTGGGTAGCAAAAAAGGTAGAACCTGTTGATGACACCGCCAAGTGCTGCAGGGACGAGGATATCACAATCCTCGACCAGAATCGAATTTGGATCGATCGGATCTGCACCATCAAACCCTTTAACACCTCTGTGTTCTTTTGTATGCTTGAGCAAGGCCGGGATATCGATACCGTCCTTGTTCTTGATTGCTCCGGTAATATCACTCACCGCAACAATCTTCCCACCCTTTTCACTTATCAGCTTCGCCGCCCAAGAACCCACATTCCCAAATCCCTAAAGAACCGATATGTAAACCCGATCAAGAAAATGTTCTTTTGCTCACCGGGGAATCCCAGTAAGAGAAAGGTTTAAAAGCTTCACCTGAATGACAAAACGCTGCCCCGATATACTCTTGCCGTGCTCGTTAAGCAAAGCTTCGGTTCCAAACATCACTCCTCTTCCAGTAGCTGCGTCTCGCCCTAGCGATCCACCAAGATCCTGCTCATAAACATCATTTACCATTCAGGTAAAAATACAAGTGATTATTAGCAAAACAAAACCGTGATTACTGTTAGCTTACAATGGGTTTTCCAGTCACAACTGCAGGAGAATACCCATGAAACTTAGAGTACTCATCAAGAATCCAAGCCATTGTCTGCAGATTCACCAAAGAAAAGTTGAAGAAGAGACAACAAAAAAAAAAGCAAAAAGGAAAGGTTTTCAAGAGAGTTTATTAAAAAAACCTGAGGACCAGTGCCCATGTCTGGAGCTGGAACATCAATGTGAATCCCAATGAGATCATGAATCTTCTGAGTGAAAACTCGAGTCAATCGCTCGAGCTCGGAGATGCTGAGCTTACTCGGGTCACAACCAATCCCTCCTTTGGCTCCTCCGTATGGAATCTTAGCCACTGCTGTTTTCCATGTCATGAGCTGAGCCAATGCGTTCACTTCGTCCGGATCAACCTGCAGGAAGATTAACCGAAAACCGGTTTGCATCATACCGAACCGAAATTGTGTACTGGTTTTGGAAGTCAAAATCAAACCTCGGGATGATATCTGATTCCACCTTTCATAGGACCTCTTGCATTGTCGTGTTGGACTCTGAAACCAACAAATGAAGCTAATGTGCCATCGTCTTTCGGTATGGTACACTCCACCTGCAAAAATCCAATAACCTGTTGGTTAATTGGTTCGTTCCGGTTATAAGATTCAGTATGAGACCCGTATATAGCGGGTCGGGTCTCGAAATGCCCCGATACAACAGAAGCGAATTTCGGAAATGGTTTTTCTTTAAAACCCGCCGCGAAGAGTCATCTCCGGCGCCGGCGAGGGCACCGGATCATGGTTAATTATCCGACAGAAACATAACCAGTTTCAGACCCAAAAACAAAAATCGAATTTTGGCGAGTGGACTGGAAAAGAAAGGGATTGAAGTAGAAAAAACAAAGGAGTGAAATTGGAAACCTTGATTTCTCTGAAGGGGATGAGAAGACTTTTCTCGAGCTTAGAATCTAAACCCAGAAGCCTAGAAGCTTGCTTGAAGTTTCTGTTTGTTGCTGCTAAAGCATTCATGGCTTCTTCTTCTCAAATTTCTCTGTGTTCTTTACTAATCTGGGTTTTGATCAGTGATATTGTGACTCTATTAAGACCGACAATATATAATAGGGTGTGTGTGTATACACTGCACGTGATCGATGCTTGGGTTAGATTCAGTGGAGGTGGAGCTGATTAAGGTAATTAAAAAACAGCCAAGAGACAATAATTATGGATATGTTTGATATTTCAATTAAGACAAACATACTTTAAGATAACTCAGAGAGTTTTATCCCCGTTTGTAGAACAACTGGTCATACCTACTAACCTTCATTTCTTTAATCTCTTCAACAACATATACTTTATGAGTTTAGGTTTTATAATTTAACTAAATTACTGGTGGTTTTTATTTGTAACTTACCTAAAAATTTTGGGATTAAAATAAGACTAAAATTCTTAGGAACCTCATCAGTAGTGTTTCAGTTCATATTTACTGTTGGATTATGTAGAAGACATAACTGTGATGTTAGTGGAAATGATTCCTATATAATATAATAAATAGTTTGGAAAAATCAAATCTTGTGTTTATGTATTGTCAGAAAACATCTAGCCGAATAAGAACATTCTATAGACATTACATGTATTATATATGTCAGCCATCTAAGGCTAAATATTCCGTAAGGAAAATAAGTGGAGAATGTGACATATATACACACACATAATAATCTTTAGATTTTAAGAGAATATGGTTGCGTCGTCATGTTCGCATCAGATCGCAATTTCTTTGATTTTTTCCAGATTGGTGTATGTTGACTTGTAAACAATCTTATCCACTTTATTTATTTTCTTGTCCCAATTAATGTGTCCAAAACACATGTAGATTCATTATTTTTTAAAGACATTTGTTAAAGTTTGTAACAACTATTCTATTCCACCATGGATACTGATATATTGGTTCTAAGAATGAATATTTAAAAAATATGATTTATGTGTTAAACGTGATATTATCAACAATTAACATTGAATACCGAAAGAAATTATAAATCAAAAATTTGGAATTTTTACTATTTATCAAAACAATAATATTCAGAATATATATAAGTATGTTGATAGACATCGATTTAACTAAAATTAGAATATTTCTATGTTTTAAGTAGGGTTTTATGGGATGTATTCGAATGTCTTATTTTTCTTAGTTTATACCCTATATATAGGAAACTTCTAACGTTTAATAAAAAAATCAAATATTTTGACCTAAAAATATATTTAATTATTTATGATCTTTCGAACGAACATAACAAGAAGAATTGTTGGTCTTTCGAAGTATAGAAAAAACTATCCCCGATAGAATTCGATATACAGTTCTATCAATTCGATATACAGTTCTATCAATTGATATACAGTTCTATCCCCGATAGAATTCGATATACAGTGCTTTCCTGGCTGAAAAAAAAAACAAGAACGAGATGGGACCTAAAAAAATCAAGAATTAACCAAGGGGACGACATCATATCATATGCTCTCAAGATCCAAAGAGTTGAAAACTCATGTTCAAAACCGAATATGGCAGAGATCTTGAAAGCTATAAGAGAATTCACCATCCAAACCTCTTTATTTGTTCAATAGAATTGATATACCTTAAATTTTACCGTTTTTAATATGTTTTTAATAAATAAACTACTTGGTTTTGATATTTTATTGCTGATTTTAGTGTTTGTAGTTTTCAAAGTCTTTTTAGGGAACTAGAACAATTTGTGCCAAAAAGATGAAAAACAAGGATTTTGGACACTGGACAGATTCTGAGCATCAAATATTTCTCATCAGATGGATACCTTTCCATCTTTGGATCAAGCTCAAATATAACCACAAGATAGCTAGGAGTGTTAGCTTTCATTTTCATATCAGATCGTGTAGATGCAACCGAGCGATCTCAAGATATACTCCGATTACCAAAGATTGGTCGTTCTGGGAGCTGAAGCAATCAGAGCAAGAGAGATATTCGGAAATTTGGCTGGCTTCGAGATTGAAAGGCAATTGATCGATCCGATCGATTGCCCCTCCTGAAAAAGGAATTTTTTTTCTTTTTCGACGTTATCTCCAAATCCTTCAAGCGACCCTTACCCTATATAAACACTACAACATCCACAAAAAATATCAAGCTTGACACGATTCTTCAACAAGCTCTCATCCATTCTTCAACAAAAGTTTTTAGTTTGTTTTACTTTGTTTTTCAAGTTTTGTTTGATAAGGGAGATGGATCTCACCTTTTGTACCTCTAGAGAAGATTTCTAAACCCTTTTGTACTATTTTTATGATTATGAGTTACGTTTATATATTGCTTTTTCTTTGATTTACTTTGTCATGAGTGAGTAGATCTCTTGTTGGGACTAAGGGTTATTCAAATGGATTTTCATGGTTTGATATATAGGGTTTTATGATTAGAGTGGTGCTCTTGATAACTTAGAGTAGTTCTTCATCTAAATATGTCTTTTAATGCATGTTTCTATTTTGATCAATTAGAACTTGATATTAGAATGATTTCCGCTTGAACACTACTTGAGTTATCATTTGAATCTTATGTTTGATGACTCTAGCGCTTTAACCTGCGAGAGTTGAGTTACTGGGTTAGATCGATGAACAATTGAACATGAATATGAATTCTTGTTTAATTATGTTATTGACTGCGAGAGTTGATTAATAGGATAATTAAACATAGTTGATTATTAGCCACAAGAGTGTGTTAATTATATTATGGGACAGTTGCTGATTTGGTGCGTTTTCTAACTTTAATGTCAAGCGGGGTACCTTCGTAGGGAAAATTGTAGAACTAGTACACTTTTTTTTGAAAATGTCTAAAATACCCTTACGCTTGGCAGAGTCTGCGTGAATTGTGTAGCCTTAAGGCTAAGGCTGGACAAACTCTGCTTAAACTCTGCTAATTATGTAGCCTTAAGGCAGATATAGTGTGTGAATTGTGTAGCCTTAAAGCTAAAGCTGGACAGACTCTGCTTAAACTCTACTAATTCTGTAGCCTTAAGGCAGATATAGTGTGTCGATTGTGTAGCCTTAAGGCTAAGGCTGGACAAACTCTGCTTAAACTCTGCTAATTATGTAGCCTTAAGGCAGATATAGTGTGTGAATTGTGTAGCCTTAAAGCTAAAGCTGGACAGACTCTGCTTAAACTCTGCTAATTCTGTAGCCTTAAGGCAGATAAAGTGTGTCGATTGTGTAGCCTTAAGGCTAAGGCTGGACAGACTCTGTTTAACCTCTGCTAACTGTGTAGCCTTAAGGCAGATATAGTGTGTCAGTTGTGGTAGCCTTAAGGCAGATATTATGTGTGCTTTTTTTGTAGACTTAAGGCAGATGTTGTGTGTGCTTTTTTTGTAGACATAAGGTAGATATTGCTTGACAGACTGTAGCATACTGTTCGCAGGGCATGGTTTAACATTTGCAACGTAACTAAATTGTATAAACGGTCGGATTTTGAAGTACTCCTCTCTTTTCACAATAATAACAAGAATGCCATTACTTTTTACTTTTTTGAGTTTGCTATAAACTTTTTCAACCTCTCCACCTTTAACCTAGATCTACTATATCGATTTCACCCTCAAAGGGAGATTTCATATTTTCAAAGAGACGGAAGCGAAATCCGAGTATAAGATTGTTTACAGACTTCGATTTTGAACGAAAGTACGTACATTCTTTGGAAAGACGATCTTCGTTTACATCTAACAATATCTACTGGTCAAAGATATTATAGGGGTTGAAGGCGAGCATATTTTCGGGAAGAACGAACACAGGTAACACTTCAAAACATTACACTAGTTATCTAAACCACCATCTTCTAAACTGCGTCTATAGCTCTAGTACGTCTTTGGCAGAGCTATTTCTAAAAGACCCTGCCAAAGTGTAGAGCTCTGCGAAAAATCTTCTAAGATAGTGTGTTGCAGATCTTTTGAACATTCTCTTTTTTTGCAGATAATGTTGCATTTGTTGACTGTTTTTGGACAATGAAAGGTAAAAATGGGTTGGGATTTCGACGTTGATTCAAGCAAAGGAAGCAAGTTGTTTGCGGTTGAAGAACAAATCAAGTATGAGGAATTTCTCCGCATTGTTTGTGAAGATTACAACTTGGAAACGCAGATGAATGCAGTTGAAATTTCTTATAAGTTGCCTAGACATATCATGGAAAAAATGCCTAGCGACACACCTCCTATCTTCTTGAATAACGATAGGCAACTTGCAAACTTTATCACAATGGCGGAAAAAGAGGTTATCCGGCTTTGCGTGTTGTTGGGGTCAAAACCAACCCAGCCGTGATCAACGGGAAAATGGCTGAGTATGGAAATACGAGGAATCGGACAAGGCCAAAATTGTGCCTAAGTCGTTTCAGTACGAGTCCACTTAGCACAAAAGGGGCCATTCTGGCCAAATCAGCTCCACTTTCGGCCAAGGAAGCTTCACTTCGGCATGGAGACTTCGGCAAAGAAGAGAGAGACATAGGCAAGCCTTGTCTCCGCTTAGGCAAGTCTTGTCTCCGCTTAGGCAAGCCTTGTCTCCACTTAGGCAAGCCTTGTCTCCACTTAGGCAAGCTTTGGCTCACATCGGCAAAGCTTTGCTCCACTTCGGCAAGGAGGAGACATCGGCAAGCTTTGGCTCACTTCGGCGAAGAAGGGAGAGACATAGGTAAGCCTTGTCTCCACTTAGGCAAGCCTTGTCTCCGTTAAGACAAGCCTTGTCTCCACTTAGGCAAGCCTTGTCTCCACTTAAGCAAGCTTTGGCTCAAGCCGATGTGAGCCAAAGCTTGCGTAAGTGGAGACAAGGCTTGCCTAAGTGAGACAAGGCTTGCCTAAGTGGAGACAAGGCTTGCCTAAGCGGAGACAAGGCTTGCCTAAGCGGAGACAAGGCTTGCCTATATCTCTCCCTTCTTCGCCGAAGTGAGCCAAAGCTTGCCGATGTCTCCTCCTTGCCGAAGTGGAGGAAAGCTTTGCCGATGTGAGCCAAAGCTTGCCTAACTGGAGACAAGGCTTGCCTAAGTGGAGACAAGGCTTGTCTAAGCGGAGTCAAGACTTGCCTAAGCGGAGACAAGGCTTGCCTATGTCTCTCCCTTCTTTGCCGAAGTCTCCATGCCGAAGTGAAGCTTCCTTGGCCGAAAATGGAGCTGCTTTGGCCAGAATGGCCCCTCTTGTGTTTAAGTGGACTCGTACTGAAACGACTTAGGCACAATTTCGGCCTTGTCCGATTCCTCATATTTCCATACTCAGCCATTTTCCCATTGATCACGGCTGGGTGGGTTTTGACCCCAACAGTTAGCCCCCCAGCTCGGTAGTTTCAGTGATGATAGTGCCGAGGTAGAGGAAGTCTAAGCTGGGATCAATGTACCGTGTCGATTGGTACGAGCTGAGCCGATGTGACACCGGGTCCATTGTATCTGATATCAGCCAGACTCTCTGTCTTCAGACTGATAATCTTATTTCCAGTAGAAATTTCTTCATTCAACTGTATTTTTGGCACGATTCCCAAGGCATGATGACATCACCTTTTGCTTTATGAGCCTATATATGCTTCCACTTCTCCTTCCCTGGACGAAATGGAGAATCCATTCAACATAAAAATCGAAATGGAGAATTGGAGCTCCGATTGTGCTAGGATGAGGCAAGATGCGAGTCTTCGGGCGTGTTCTTCAAAGCGGCGAGTTCCTAAGGGCGGATACAAGCATGAGGCACTTGATCCACTGGGATCTACTCTCTCTACTGCTGAATCTTTGGAGACCCTTAGGCATCGGTTCAACATCTCCGAAGAAATCGAGCTCATCCTTCCGTCGCCATTGGATCGGGCCGATGAGCCTCCAAAAGGGTATTTTATCTTGTATGAGAGCTGCTTTTACATGTGCTTTCTGTGGTTTCTAATACCAAGGGTCATCCTTGAGTATCTATGGAAACATAGATTGGCCTTGACGCAAATAACTCCGCGGGGAATTCGACACTTGGTTGGAATCGTGGTTCGTAGCTTTGAGTGTGGCGAGAAATTTACTGTGGACCACCTACTGAACCTGCTATCCTTTCGGACATTTCGTTCAAAGGATTCGCTTCTTTACTCCCTCTCGAACAAGGCCCACCGCAAAATTATCGGAGGATTCCCAAGTAAAGACAGATACTGGGAGGATTATTTCTTCTTTGTGCCCATTTCTAAAGCTTCGGTTGGCGCAGATTGGGTTAAGAAAATTAGGACTTCGTGGAGAGAAATCGGTAGCCGACCCGTAGCTTTACGAGTACTTCTTTTTTTGTTGAATGTATCGTGACGTTCTGCTTTGTTTGTTGGTTTTGCAGTTCCTAACCCGATCCCAACGTGTCCTCCGGACGTAGTTGCACTTCGTGAGACCCTAGCTTCCGAGGAGTGTTACTGGCAGAGAGATTTCACTCTCGAAAGAGTAGAGAAAGCACGAGCTCAATATTTTGGTTATTATTTTCCAAGCTCAACTTCTTCGTCTTCCCCCACCAGTACAAGGAGATCCATGGGAAAACGATCGTCGGTTCGTGAGAGGATGGAGGCTGAAACCCGAGCCATGATGGAGCAAGCGGAGACTGGCCGTACTAAAATCTTCACCGATCAGCTAAGTGTTGCCCTTGCTTTGGTTGTGTCGTTTCTTTGTTGTTGAAACTCGTTGCTCGAATGCTTTTTATCCAAGGAGGACTGATCTGTTTTGCTATATCTTGTGTTAATGTCAAGGACAAAGATTTGTTTGCTTCATTTGGAATGATCACGTTAGTGTAAGCATACTTGCTCCGATTACGAGCACAGGTGTTTTGACCAACGATTTGTTTGTTGGTTTTTCGGATGAACATTTCGGTTTACGGATATGCTACCGTAAGCATATCCGCTTCGACAATAGACATGTAGTACTGTTGCGACCAACGATCCATTTGTTGGGTTTAGGATGAATATTTTGGTTTACGGATATGCTATCGTAAGCATATCCGCTCCGATAATGGACATAGACATTTATATAGCGCGCGCTTTTAATCCGCTAAGATGTAATAGTTAGATCCACGAAAGATGTAGTAGTTTGTTGTTGTGGCCAGCAGCAACGAGAGTGAGATGAGGTGCCTGTTTAGTTAGGACTTCGAGTAATTCGTGAAGGATTCAAATGTGATGCATGTTTCTGTTAAGGCATTAGTAACTCGTAAAGATTGTGATATGATGAGTATATGAGTATACGTACCCACTCCCCCCCCCTTTTTTTGGAGGGGGGACAGCTGAACCCATCCGAAGATGAGCTGCCTACATATCCTTTGTAGGGATCAAGCCGCCCCGTAGTTCATGTGAAGTATCCTAAGGATAGTACTTCTTGAGATGCATCGCGTTCCACGATCTTGGTATTGGAACGTCATACATGTTGGCGAGTTCGTACACTCCGGGTCGGACTATTTTCGTGATTCTGTAAGGTCCTTCCCAGTTTGCCGGTGTTTCGCTCTGCAGTATTCTGGAAGACTTTCCGTAGGACTAGGTCTCCTTCCGTTGCAGATCTTTTGAACAATCTCTTTTTTGCAGATAATGTTGCATTTGTTGACTGTTTTTGGACAATGGAAGGTAAAAATGGGTTGGGATTTCGACGTTGATTCAAGCAAAGGAAGTAAGTTGTTTGCGGTTGAAGAACAAATCAAGTATGAGGAATTTCTCCACATTGTTTGTGAAGATTACAACTTGAAAACGCAGATGAATGCAGTTGAGATTTCTTATAAGTTGCCTACACATATCATGGAGAAAATGCCTAGCGACACACCTCCTATCTTATTGAATAACGATAGGCAACTTGCAAACTTTATCACAATGGCGGAAAAAGAGGTTATCCGGATTTGCGTGTCATGGAAAAGAAACGATGGAAGTAAAGCAGAAGCTGCTGGTAAAGATGAAGCTTGTGATGTCAAAGAGGATGGTGGTGTGGATTTTGATGATGTTGGTAATGTTAAAGACGAGCATATAATGCCACCACTGAACAACAGCAGAGACTGCCGACAGTTTGCGAAGAAACAACAGATGCCACCTTTATTCTGCGATATTCGATGACACGTCTACGAAGCCATTACCAATGAAGAAATCTGGATCCATTAAGGTTGGCGAAATATTTGATGACAAGGAAGCATTAATTATGCAATTACGCAAGATTTCAGTCATCGAGAAGTTTGATTTCAAAATCTCCACGTCGAGGAAGAAACTATTTATCGCGAAATGTTTTGTTCCTAATTGTTCTTGGAGGATTCGTGCGTCGACTCTGTCAGTTTCATCTGAATCTCCAGAATTTCTCGTTCGGATATATAAAGAAGCTCATACATGCTCTGCTGTCTGTAGGTATTCTCGTCAATGACAGGCTAATGCAAAATTTATTGGAAAGATGTATGTTGATAGGTTTAGTGGTGGTAATGATCTTAAAGGAATCACGCCTAAGCATGTAATGAACTGTATTAAGTCACTACATTGTCTTGACATAGACTATACGAAGGCGCATAAAGCGTTGGCATATGCACAAGAGCTGGTCAGAGGCACTTTTGAGAGGGGGTACAAGGACTTACCTTCCTATCTATACAAAATAGAGCAGGCCAATCCAGGTACGATTACAAAGTTTGAACGTGATGCTCAACAAAGGTTTAAGTATTTGTTCATTGCTTTTGGTGCTTCCATCAAAGGATTTGAGTTCTTGAGGAGGGTTGTTGTGGTAGATGGAGCACCTAACTGGAAAGTACAGAGGTGTTATGCTGGTAGCTGTAAGTCAAGATGCAGATTCGAGTATATTTCCTATAGCTTTTGGGATTGTAGACTCAGAGAATGATGCTTCATGGGAATGGTTTTTTTACACAGTTGCGTGGTGTGATACTTGATGATAAAAATTTGGCCATTATTTCTGACCGTCATCCATCAATCGCAAAGGCCATTGAGAAGGTTTTCCCTGCAGCTGATAGGGGAGTATGTTACCATCACCTCAAAAACAACCTCATCTTAAAGTTCAAAAAGAACGCAATGTTCAGTTTGGTGTGTCGTGCTGCATATGCATATCGACCGATAGATTTTGAAAAATTGTTTGGTGTGATTCGTCGTCAGAATAATAAATTAGCAGTTACTTGGAAGAGGCAGAATTTCGATTATGGGCTTGTGCACATTTTCCAGGAGATAGATTTGGTGTAATGACGAGAAACATTGCAGAATCCATTAATGCCGTGCTTAAGGAAGACAGATCATTTCCTGTTAAACATTTCGTGGAGGGTATTAGAAAGTTGTTGTCAAGGTGGTTTGTGGAAAGGCGAGATAAAGCTGCCTCATCAAAAAAAAATTTCCCCCCAAACGTTGAAAAGTTATTGCATGAAAGAACGGTAGCTTGAAAATTTTAAATGTTCAGCATACTGATTCAAATTGTAGCCATGTTACAGGTGGAGATTATGATTGTGTGGTTGATCTACAGAAGGTATGTAAGTTTTTTTTTGCTATTTATCACTGCCAGTTTCAGGAAACGTATCCTGAGCAAGTCTGCCAGTCTCAGGAAATGTTTGCCTTGTTTATCTGCCCTGAGTTCGATTCCTTTTTAAAATTCATGATTGCAGAGACTTTGTACTTGTAAACAATATGATGTCGAGAAGATTCCCTGCGAGCACGCTATTAAAGCAGCATTAAGTCGGAAAGCTGATGAAGCTACCCTGGTGGATGATCATTTCACAAAGGGCTACTTTTATTTTCATTTTAAAAATTTATATGCTCAACAAATCCGCATGTTATTCAATTAAAATCCACATCTTAAATTACGGAATCATAACTTTTCAAGGATTTATAAACAGAAACAAATAAAATTAGAAAAAATAGTTAAATCTCCTATGTAATGCGGCAAAGCTGTCTTGCGAACCAATACAGGTAGCAGTTTTCGCATCCAGGTTGATATTCGTGCTCAGTGGCACAATTTGGAAAAGGCAAATCTGGACAGTCAGGGTATTGCCACGTTGATGCAAAAGAATGGTTCATGGGTGGATAGAAAGCTACAACCGCATCCGGAACCTCATCCCCAAGCCTGGTGAGTTTATCAAAATCACCTTCAGCGTGTACGTCGACACATAATTTGAGAAGTTGTGCAGCCCTTTTCGAACGTCCAGCACATTCACACAACATTCCACAGAGATAAGTTGCGTTAGCACTGAATGGGACAAGCCGTTCCAAAAGCTCTATGGCTGCGCTGATGTTTTGTTCTGCGGTCACGAGTCTTGTAGCCTCATAATAAATAGCAGTTGGGTTTCCGGCGTTTAATCATCTTAAAAAAAAAGCTGCGATTCGCCTCGTCTAGGAGAATTTTATCTGTGTCCTCACATAGATCGTTGAGACTAAGTTCGTTGAGTACTTCATCACTGTACACTACATCTCTACCGATCCGACCTATTCGGAGGATGTGTCCGACTCTCCACAAGGTGAGGCGGCCAAGTTTTCGTGCAATGACAGAGATAATGTCCGGAGGGAGCTCTGGTATTTGCATGTTAACCTACGATGTGATGCGGTATTTGGATTTTGAAAATAATTAACAGGCACTATGTTCGTAAACAATCTACCATTTTTATAGATAAGAAAAGAAATGAAAGAGGTCGATCTTCCTTTAAATTGTCTTGGAAAAGAAAACTCAATTTACAGGGACATCGGTCAAACATTTAGTACAATCATTGCACGCGCCTCATTTAATGGCTCGACACGAGAGGCATGCGGGATGATTACTGTGCAACCGCTCAGCTATCATAACATAAGATACTCTGCCTTCGAAAAGACAACTCAATTTAATAAGAAATGGCAGAGAAAGCGCGTAAATTTACCGCGCATTAAATGGCGCGAACACCCATAAGAATAAAGGACAAGTCATTTTTTACACATGAGGAGATGAATGACAACTCATTTAAAAAGTATACATCAATGAACATGTTTTTATTGCAGTAGTTGAAAACACATTCCCTAATCTGCCAAAACCCTAGAGTTTATCAAAATAGTAACGCTTTGTGTTCATATAGGAGAAAGTCGTGTCTGTTTGTCTCTACATCTATTTGTTTACCAAAGACACAACATTCATCATCTTCGTCTCTCGTACCAAGTTTGTGACCATGGGTTATAGTGTTAGGCGAATTAAAATGGAACTTAAGTGGATCCAGAAGGATGTTCCTACACAGTTCATCAGGGCAGGTATAAAATCTAGAACTCCCAAGTCTTTTAAGCAGTTAGAGATAGTATTATTTACGGATGATAATAGAAACTTTACGGATGTAGTATTATTTAGATTAAATGTCTGAGTTGAGTCTTATATGTTTTAGGTCCCGTTGGTGATTGTGTTTACGGATGTAGTATTATCAATGGATCCTTCGATAGTCCCTATGCCAGAGGGATTTTCTTGCTTACCATCCATTTTCCTCCGGATTATCCGATAAAGGCGCCAAAGGTTTGCTTTTTGCTTTTTCAGTTAATTGTTATTTGTTGCAGGATGAAACTTCAGTCTTGATCATCTTGCTTTTCATCTTGCTTTTGATTGATATTCTCTTTCTCTTTGCATGCAGGTGGCTTTCAAAACAAAGATTTACCACCCAAACATCAACGCAAATGGAGCGATTGACTATGATATCTTGAGAGAAAAATGGTCTCCTGCTTTAACCGTGTCCCAGGTTTGGAATTTTTTCAGATTTAACAAAGTTTTGTCGAAAAAAATACTTCAGCCAAACATGTGTGTTAATGGGATGGATTTTTGTTATGGAATTAGGTTTTGATGTCAATTTGCGCGCTGATGACTGACCCAATCCTAGATGATCCTTTTGTGCCGGAGGTAGCCCATATTTACAAGACTGACAAATCCAGGTTCGAGTCAACTGCACGAAGCTGGACGGAGAAGTATGCCATGGGATCAGAGTGAGGTGGTGGAGGCAAAGAAAGGAGTTGTCTCACCTGTGTGTTCTTTAGTATCTTTTCTATGTTTGCTTTAGTATCTTCTGAAGACTGGTTTGCTATAAGTGTTTCATTTTGAACTCGCGGATCAATTAGGTTATTTTGAGCGAAGGTGCAGTATCTGCTCTCTGCATCTTAAAGCAGATGATGGGCGAAGTCTGCATTTAGGCTGCATCTACATCGCTTACACTGCGCATAAACTGCATCTTCTCAACTTGTTTTCATCCACGAAGGTCTTACAAAACAAAATAAAGTATACATAAATTACTGAACTATTATAATGAGACATACATAAGTGTTACTCCGAGTCTCAAAAGATCGAGTGCAAGAACATTAAACAACACAGTTGACGAGGTTTATTCTAGGTGGTATTGTTACGACGAATAGGGTCATCAATGTATGCATCTTCAACCATTGAGAAACCACCGGTCTTAACAACCCTTAGTTGCTGGATTGCTTCTTCAACGGCAAGAATTACTGGATTTATGAGGAGTTCAGAGAATGGATAGAGAGCCGGGACACGTATCTCACTTGCAATGCCAAAGAGTCACCTAGTCATATATGTTGCAATAGTTCTCTATGGTTGAATGAAGTAGTAACACTACCTCCAAAATAGTCCATATTCCAATTTCGTAGCACGCAGAATATGACCTTCCCAATTGGCTGAAGTCGCCAGAAGTACTCAAATTCATCAGCAAATGTTCCCTTCGCAATACAGTTGATATCTTCACCGCTGCAGCTCACAAAGACGAATTTATAGTACTTCGTTCTCAAAAGACATCCTAAACTATAAACATAATTAACTTACCTGAAATTCCTCAATGTGAAGTGTAGAACTTTGGGACCAGGGACAACGTAAACGTCATATGTGAAGCCTTGATAAATTTCTAATTTCTTGACTTTTACAATAGCACCAAGCAAATCAACTGTGTTATAGAGCAACATCAATATAGATTATTTGACCTGACGTGAAATGGAAAATCAAACAACTAATATTCCATCAATACTTACCAACACTAATCTTCTTATGCAATGAGCCATTTAGAACTCTGCGAAATGGAGATAACAACACCATATGGTTACCACGATTCGTGCTACCTTTTTAATGATCGATTCTTCATGGAAGAAGATATGGAACTCATGGTGTGTTAGTTTCCACTGAACCGGCCTAGTCGTCACTTCAAAATCCCTAATCAAATAATATTCCTCTTCAGCCACGTCTTCGAACTTTGAAAACAGATGATTTTGAATGGTTGCAGAGATCCGAACACCCTAAACCATAAAACCAAAGATTGTATCTATTCTTCTAAAAATGAAACAAAAAATCATGTATTCCTAAGAGACAACATAAGGACATCAAAGCATGCATTTCTTACAGCGTGATAATCAGCGAGAAGCAAGTGTCTTTCAGGTTGAAAGCGTGGATAGTGCTCTCCAAATTCTCTTACGACTTGAACCAAGATTCTTCCACCATTCTTCATGAGTGACAAGTCTAAAACCATATCTAAATGAGCCATTTGTTTAGACTGAAAGTTTTAGAGAAAAGTTTTGAGCCTGAAATGTTTGGAGAAAAGTGTTGGAGCCTGAGAAATTTTGATTCTTTTGAAGAAACGATTGGATTGAAGAACGGTAAATTATCAAAACTTACTTTTTACGGTTCCAAAAAATGTTAAGAGTCAAAGCAATATCACATCACAAGTGTGGTTCGCGAAGCGCCATGTGTCGATAATCGCATGATGCAATACGAGAAACAAGGCATTGCCATAATTGTTAGAATGCGCAGTGTCATGCATTTACTTACTCTACATTTAATTGGTAAAAAAAACAATAACGTATAATTACCGTTATTCCGAAATAATATTTTAGATAAGTTATAGGAAAATATTTCAAACTTTCCTACTGCAGAGTACGAACAGACGCTGCGAATTCTCTACGCCTAGTACTGCTTTGTCTCTGCATTTATCCTAACCTTATATTAAACTTCCCAAAAACCAATATTATTTTTATTGTCTCAAAAACATTTACGATTGTGAATACGTAATCATTACGTATATAATAAATTAAGAATATATAGTAAAAATGAAACTTACTTTTCACGGTTGGATTAAAAATATTAAGAGTCAAAGCAATATCAACTCACATCACATCATGCACTCTCATACGGGCATACTCTGCAGCCATCAATGGCAAGTGCGGGTTGCGAAGCGCGACGTGTCGATAATCTCAAATGCAACACGAGAAACAAGGCATTGCTGAAGGGGACTTATTTGCTAGTTTCTATGATTCTTTATTACGGGACCCATATTGATGGACACCCTAGCAGAGAAAGAGCGGACTTTTTTAATTGGTACGACAATTACTTTTGATTCGACGTAGAACTACTTTTATAAATAATTTTTCAGCAGCAACCTAATAAACTTATTGAATTGGTCGTTGGAGATAATTAGTAGAAAATTATAGTACTGCTCTTACTCTACCTACGACGTGTCGATAATCGCAGACCTTTATTTTTAATCTGCGTATTCTTTTCTGGGGCCCATTTTGCTGGACGCTCTATCAGCTGAGGAAGAAGAAACTAATAAATGATGGGTCCGACTGGTAGCATCTAATATCAAAGTTGAGTTGCAGTAGATGTTATAATTGATATAACTTGCAGTAAAAATATGTTGCATAAACTGCATATTTATGTGGTGAGTTTGCTTTTACTATGCATTTTACAGAAGAGGTTGGAAAAAGTCTATTTGGATTATGCGGTTTTTCTTTAGAAAGTGTGCAGCAAGCGCGTTTAGGGGGGAAATTGAAAATTCAAATATCTTTGAATTTTTAAACATAATCAATCTCGTGGCAAATACGGGCTCATACCCATATATAGAACTGATCCTAATGGTACAGCCGAAAATAAACGATAAAAAAGCACGCATTTGTTATATAACAGAAGAATCAAAGGACAACGTATAGGTGTAGTGTTAATTACATTTCTATCCATTTGGCGTTTCTCGCCACGTCATCATTATTTAGTCGCGAAGGCATTTACGAGATTATCAGCAGATAAATACTCCAACAGAAAATAGCAAACCAACGGTAGATCAATAGCAAACTGATGGTTACTGGACCAGAAACATCAATGTGACAGCCAATCAGTTTTGCTTATCTTTTCCTTGGGTTGTTTCTTTGGCTTGCACATCTGCTCCCGTATCACAACGTCACGACATGTATTTTCTATCTTTTAACTTTGCCTTATTTGCATGTTCACTGCAAATGTTATGCAAATATGGTAGAATTTAACTTATTATACAATACAAATTTTACGCGGCTTCTCTGCAACAACTGTATTAGACGTATGTGATTTAAAGTAGATTATGGCAAATTTTACGCAACCGTTTGGAAACTTACAATTACAAAATTAAATAGATAAAAAACAGGTGATATTCTACGAAGTGTCCGGGGAACGGTCGCGCTTCATCCCTCTAGAACACCCAGGAACATCGCAGCCAACGTCGGCCGATCCAAACTTGCGACTTATACGATTCAAGAACCTTGAATGGTGGGTCAAAGTTGTTGACACAACCCTAACCAAATACACAGCCCTCTCCACATTCTGAAGACGAGTCTCCAAACCACATATTTTAGCACGTAGGGCTTCTTCCTCTAACTCCAACTCCTCGCAACGAGGACAATGAACATTAGTGATGCGAGACAGATACACGTTTTGCCAAGTAAGCCTAAGGCGATCCAGGCTACCTGGACGGACCTCTGCTTCGTCGATATCCGCCCGAAGAGAACTCCCGTCAACTGCGGCGTCGGAGAGAAGAAACTCAGGGCGCCGGTAAGGGAGTGGAATCAAAAAAGGGCATTAAAAAAATCGGGATATGTGCGAAGGTTATGCGTTGTTAGAACTGATGAAGCGCAACAGAGAGAAAATGCATGTTAAAAGAGTTAGCTTGATCAATTCGCCAAAGTCTAATGACTTTTTTGTAAGAGGGAAATTACCTGAATCAGACCTCAAACGGGGAAGTCCGTCAGGACCGGAATGACGAACAAAGAAGTAGTGAATCTTGTCATCATCACCACCCTCAATTTGGAGGGGAAGTTCAACTAGAGATCTACAACCGTCACGAAGAAGAAGTTCATATCTATTAGACCAGGGGTCTATACTCCTAACCTCAAAAGCCCCAAAAATCATAGCACTCGAAGCAGTGATTCCAGATAAGTCCAATAGTATTTGGAGGGCATTTATCAACCCCCATGAGCGGGCATTAAGCTGGCTGGGTGCAATCCGAAGTTCTTTACAAAACTTCATCATCAACAAAGACAGAACAGGATGGTGATATAGCCTACCGGAGGAATCCCGGGCACGTCTTGAACCTCTGGATATTTGAACCAATCCAAATTCCAAGGCAGAACAGGATGAACACTGTTGGGTTCGCTCCTGCCAGAGGAAGAAGAAGATGAGGAAAAGGCAGACATCAGATTCAAAGAAGATTGGTGAGACTGATGGGTAGAAAAGAAGAATAAAAGATACGCTTGCATTCTGGTAGCATTTGGATTATCTTTGTTTTGTTTGTTTGAGACTGATGGGAGGAAAGGATAAATTATCTTTGTTTGTACACCCAAATAAAGAAGAGATCTTTTATACTCGTTGAAGGGAAACCGTATCGGTATGGAAGTCCTAATTGGTCATACTCTGAAGCTATTACTAGACGCCTCTGAGATGATGTTGCGCAATGCGAAGGGCCACGTGTCGATCATCGCATTATTGAACATGAGAAACAAGGTACATTATTAATTGTTCTACTACAATACGTCATATGCCACATGGCGATCATACATGATAGAACACGTTAAATAAAGAATGGCAGTGATTGCGACTACTCTGTTTATATTCTGCAATAAATTTAATAGTACTCTGCTTAGGCACCTTCTTTGCATATACTCTACGAAATAACGGGTTAAATGATGGGAAGGTGGACCGCTGAAATGATGGGAAGGTGGACCCTTGAAATGACAGTTAAGCGAAAAAAACTGACGTATGTTGTTTTGCTCTATCCCTCTCGTCTATAAAAGAAAGAAGAACCCTCAAAATAACTTGCGGCTTCTCTTCTACTCAATCTTTTTTTTAGTCTGCGCAGTTGATTCCTAATTTTAATAGGCACATTCTCTGCATTTTACTCTTTTACAGGCACATATTCAAGACATCATGGCCGCAGATCATTCGAAGAAAAGAAAAGCACCAATGTCAGACCTGGAGTTGGAAGCAGAAGAGAAGCGGAATGATGCAGTTATGGAGGCGGAAAAGGAAGGAAAAAAGGATCGCCTGAGGGCAACTCTTCTGCTGGTGCGATCTCAAATGAGAGCGAAGGATGAAACACACCGCGTCAAACGCAAGTTGGAAAGAATAGCCGATAAACGCTCTATGTTGGAGAAGATGATGCATGAAGAACAAGTGGTCATGGATGCTAGGCGGCAGCAGTTAGCAGAGAAAGAAATGATTGCTGAGCAGGAGCTGAGAGGAATTACAGTTCCTCATATTGATTGGTTAAAACTTGATCTTTCGTTTATGGAGGACTAAAGTTATGTAGAACTCTTGTTATCCATATTTTTAAAATTTACGAATTGATCCTAATTATTTTACTTTTCTTAAAATTTCAACAATATTTAGTGTATTTGATGTTGTTTATCTTTTCTTGGATTTGTTGTTTGTACTCTTTTCTTCGATTTGTGTTTCTGTGTGTATTCAAAACTTTCAAACTATATCTCGTTTTGGATGCAAACTACGATTGGTGCAGAGTAACCTACATCTCGTTTTAGATGCAAACTACGGGCACATTTTGGTGCAGAGTACAAATAGACTTGGATATAGAAACAGAGTAGCGAAAAAGTATGCGAAGCAGAGGACCTAGGTTTGGAGCATATTTTAGGCAGATTTTGAACTTATGTTTATATACGTACCATGTATGTTTTTGCAGATTATGTGTTTAGTACTGCTTCTTCTCTGCGTTTATAATAAACATCAACTTCAATGCAGGAAAATGGGATGATTCTTCATATTCCTTTTCTAAATTTATTACAAAAAAATTCGAGCAAAAACTGGTAGATGTTCTTATTCATCTTGATCATTGTGAAATACCTGGCGGATAATTTCCGGGATAGGGGATATTTTGTCAAATCCAAGCTGTTCCCATTCTGAAGGATGGGCCTCGAACCGTTTTATAATCTTCTCGATTCTCTTATGTTTCTTGTGAAGTTAAGCCTTTTTCTTCAAGATTTTCTCGTGAGTCTTGATTGCTCGCCGGTACTTCTCGTTAAGCTGCATAAAATAAATTATAGATATATAAGGAACAGCAATGGAAAACTCTTGAAAAATATGCAACACCTTTACCTTAGTTATGAACTCCGTGGATTGCTGAAAACATCTCGGGTTATGGTTCATGAGTAAAACTGAAGGAATCTTCAATCCGGATCGTTCAAATACAGTTGTTGAACTCGTAAAAGATTCATTATTGTTCATCGGATTGAAGACAGAGGCTACAGATGGCTCCATTAAAAGTCGGCTATATGTGTTCTGCAAATAAATAAGAAGTGTTGAAGATAACCCACGTCATAAATATAAGAGTGGACCCAGTTACGAAATACAAGAGTGGACCCACTTCATAAATACAAGAGTAGTTGACGAAATCCACTGAAAATTACAAGAGTTATGACGCTAGATATTCCAACTTCAATGAAACTCTGCTGATTTTTATTATATTAACTGGAACGCAAACGCATACTCTTATAACAGTTATGGGCCTATGTTTATGCTGAGTGTAAGAAAGCAGATGCAAAGTATGAGCAGGTCCTGCGCATTCTCGGTTTACACTCTATAAGCGTAGTTTATGATGCGTGTAAACGAAGAATAAGCAGAATAAGTTCTCTTCTACGAAGGAAGGAAAAACATAAATTATGCTTGTGCGCCGCAGAGTTTATGTTTTGCATCCTTAGTAGAAGAGAACTTATTCTGCCCATGTTTATGCTGAGTGTAAGCAAAGCAGATGCATAGTATAAGTAGGTGCTACGTATTCTCGGTTTACAATCTATAAGCGTAGTTTATGATGCGTGTAAACGAAGAATAAGCAGAATAAGTTCTCTTCTACTAAGGAAGGAAAAACATAATTTCTGCTTGTACGCCGCAGAGTTTGGTTAGTGTAATATTTACTAGAACAAATCTCCCTATTTACTATATACATATATTTACTAACCATGCAATTAAATTTGAACGTCGTAGGGATCGTAGATTCTTGCAATAATTGCCTCATCACACATGAGTTGATCGGTATACGAAGATGTTTAATCCAACACCTCTGCAGTGAGCTTCGTCCTCCAGGTCATCATTTTTGCATTACACAGTTCTGTTGCTGATAGCGGCAATCCTAACATGTGACACTCAATGTATTTGAGTGCATATACTCCACAATCACCTATCTGGACGCATTTTGGGAACGTCTTTTACAATTGTGATTGTAAAACCTGCTTGATCGTAGTCTTGAGGAAAGCACATATGAATTGCGGCAGGATCCATTTGAGCAAAAGGCCTCGCCACTGCCACAATATCTGATTCTGGAGTATTTAAGGAATCATATATGTAGACAACCCGGTCAACCAATGATATGACCGTCCCAACCCAATGATTCGAGCTCACGTGTAGAATGAATTATAACATATCAACGTCTTTGCACCAGGCCAAATTTGTTGCGGCATAAGCTGGAAGAATACCGTGTACATTCTCGTAAGTACCACCAGGCCATCTGTCAAGCTTTTGCCAGTCCTTGTACCGATTCTTCCAAAGAATTTGAAATGCTGCATCCAATATAGCAATCTGCGGACTCTTGAAAGAACTAGGATTTCTCTTTAGCCTTAGTCTATACAAGTTCAGTGTTGCGTCAAGGTGCTGATAATAAAAGAAGGACAAATGCTAGGCACCAAAGCAGAGTCTACTAGACACACGACAACAACAAAAAGCCGAGTCTGCCCGACATACAACAACAACGGTCTGCCAACTAAACATGAAATAAACACTTTTTGCCAGATCCACTGTTGACGAGGAAGAATGTACTTACCATATCGTGTAACCATTCCCTCGGCTTCAAAAGTAAGTTGAATAATTGATGGGCCGTTGTTTTCCCTCCAAATGGATAAATATTTGTTCTGTCGAAGAAAATCAACATTCAAGTTAGACTGTAAGATAGAATAGACGATCTTATAGGCTGTGTGTACTTACTCATCGGCTCTGAATATGTTCATCTTGTCCACCAGTGTTTGGTCAACATCTCCAAATACAATTTTGTAAGCAGATTTCTGGGCCAGTGGTTTTGCGTTGTTGCTAGGTACAACAGGAAGCGCAGTCGATTTGCTTAACCTTTCACTCCTCCTTGTTGTTAGCTTGTTGGTCTGGCGAAGATTTCTGGAGCTTTCG